>JANLIY010000240.1:0-43050 GCA_029490685.1 Schizonepeta tenuifolia | reverse complement strand
AATTATTTATTTCCACACATGCACATGATTTACTTATGTGTTTTCATTTTAATTATTTTGATTTCGGGGACACTTATTAGAGGATGGAGACAACAATTTGATTTCTCTTTTGCTTCTTTATTTGTATGCATTCGAAATTGGGAAAATTAGGTCAAATAATTAATATGGGGAGTAAAAATTAAATTCTGTCAAGCTACTTAATTTTTATAAATTCTATCATTGTGGCACGAAATATAAGAATTCATACCAATCGTACCATATATTAACACTGGTAAGATTGGTAGTTAACTTGATATGTGGTACGAATATGCATATTCGTACCAATCGTACCATATATTAACACTGGTAAGATTGGCACAGTTAACTTGATATGTGGTACGAATATACATATTTGTACCAATCGTACCACTAAGAGTATATATCTTATTGGTAGATAAAAGTGGTACGATTGGTACGAATTCTTACATTTCGTACCACGGTGACATAATTAATTTATAAAAACTAAGTGGCTTGACAAAATTTAATTTTTTGTCCCCATTTTGACCATTTCACATTTTGCCCTTCCAAATTTTATAATTTTCTCATTAGATTTTCTTATAACATCCGAAAATTCGAAGAAGCATTAAGTTGACTACAAAGTTATAAAATTCTAATTAACATCATTTTATCGTTATCTTGAGTTTTTCTCTATAAAAAACCCAAACATATGGTTCAGACATACAAACCGAACAAAAGCCCTTAATCCCCAAACATAGCTCAGTTTCTTACAATTAAACCTTCAAGAATGGAGAAACTTCAAATGAATCCGTTCATTCCCACAGCCCTTCTTTCTGTCATCTTGTTATGGTTTATTGACAGAATCTTTCTCAAATCTTCGACCAAGAGAAAACTGCCTCCTTCACCATCAAAGCTGCCGATAATCGGAAATCTACATCAACTGAGCTCATTGCCTCACCATGATTTCTACTCCTTAGCCAAAAAACACGGCCCGATCATGCTGCTTCACTTGGGCAGCATCCCCGTTCTGGTGATCTCGTCGGCCGAGTCAGCCCGAGAAATAACGAGAACTCACGACATAATCTTCTCGAGCAGGCCCCAGTTCAAGGCCTTCAAGAAGCTGATCTACGAGTGCAAAGACGTGGCAACTGGCTCTTACGGCGAATACTGGAGGCGGATGAAGAGCATTTTTGTTCTGCAGATGCTGAGTAGCAAAAGGGTTAGAGCTTCCCGATTCATCAGGGAAGAAGAAATGGCCCATTTCGTGAACAAGATTGAAGAAAGTCGTTCAGAGCCTTTGAATTTGAGTGAAATGTTTGCAGAGGTGAATATTGACGTGGTTTTTCGATCCACTTTCGGCAGAAGGGCTAGTGAATCCGAAACTGGAAAGAAATTCCTACGACTGATGAGAGATCATATCATGGAGCTTTTAGGGACTACTAATATTGGTGATTTTATTCCTTGGCTTGGTTGGATTAATCGTGTTAATGGTTTTGATAAGAGACTGGACAAGACTGCTATGGAGGTCGATCAAGTTTTGGAGAGTTTGATTGAAGAACGCCAGCAGATTCGAAAGGAGCAGGATGTCAACGAACACGACGGGGAATATCTTGTTGATGTTTTGCTCGACATTTATAATGATAAAACTGTGGATGCCACCATTGATCGAGATAGCATGAAAGGATTACTTGTGGTACTAGTTACTCTCTCTCTCTCTCTCTCTCTCTCTCTCTCTCTCTCTCTCTCTCGTTTTGTGTTTTTGATCAACATATTAATTGTGACTATATATGCTACAGGATGTGTTTGTTGGTGGAACTGATACAATATCCACAGCTTTAGATTGGGTGATGTCAGAAATCATAAGACATCCAACGGTGACGGAGAAATTGCAACAGGAGATAAGAGGAATCGTTAAACAGAAACAAGACATAACAGATGATGATCTGGAAAAAATGCATTATTTAAAGGCCGTGATCAAGGAAGCTCTGCGTTGTCATCCACCATTCCCACTAGTTCCACCTAGAGTAGCAAGCAAAGATGTGCAAGTAAAAGGTTACGACGTTGCAGCTGGAACGGTGGTGATGATCAACGCGTGGGCGATAGGGAGGGATCCCGTCTCATGGGAAGAACCAGAAAAATTTATGCCCGAGAGATTTTTGAATTCCTCGATAGACTTCAGAGGCCTAGATTTCGAGCTGCTCCCTTTTGGGTCGGGACGAAGAGGATGCCCCGGGACCACATATGGAGTAGCAACACTCGAAATTGTCTTAGCGAACCTCATGCACAAATTTGACTGGAAATTGCCTAATGGGGTTGCACTACACGATTTGGACATGACCGAGAGCCCGGGAATTACAGTGCGCAGGGCTGTTTCTCTTCTTGCTGTTGCTTCTCGCGCGTACTAAATAATTCCAACAATCTTTGTCGTCTATTGCCGTCTTTCTTGTTGTGATGTGATGTATGAATAATTAGTTTGAGTTCATAAATAAATGACAACTCCCTTTTTAATCATTTCTTCTTGTGTTTATGTTGGGATTAATAAAATCTTTGCCTGCTGGGCAAGAGGCTAGCAAATTACAAATTCTGGTTAGGATATGTATTTCCATTACTATGAAATAATATCGTTTCAATTCATAACTTCCTGCGCGTCATTTTAGCCTTTTTGTTGAACTAACATTGAATTATTGTGTGCAACCTTTTATAAAGGTATGTTTACTTTGGTAGTATGAAAAATAAAGGAAAAGAAAAGGAAGCAAATGAAAAGGTTGGAAAATATTTTTACTCCTATCCCCATGTTAATATTTTCCACAATTTTCGTAGTGAAAAGAATAAAAAATGATAGAGAAAAATGGAAAATGAGAAAATTAACAACTCTAATAAACATGAGAAAAGGATAGAAAATATTTGTCTTTTACTATTTTCCACTATTTTCATTAAAATAAACACACCCTAATAACTTATATTATGCAAAATAATTAATATGAAGAAATAAAAGCAATATTCAGCCCAAAAGCAGCAAAATCCCACCTAAACAAAGTTTATTTAATATTTTCATTTTACACCATCATCAAATTATCAATATTTTCCGTTAAGTTTTACTTAAAAGTCCTCTTAGCCAAATCAAGTCACATGAAAATTTTAAAATAAAAAAAATAGAAAAATTAGCTCTTGTCGTGTAATTTTTCTGGCTACGCCAACAAGTTACAAAATACAAATAATGCCCCACATTAGACACATTTATCCTTTTTTACTATGACCCGGATCCAATTATCCAACCTGCATCTATTAAATGCAGTGGCGGACGCAGGATTTCTAACAAGGGGTGGCAAAAAAAAAATTATATCAAATGAAACTAAATATATACAAATTATCCATAGAAATCTAATCTATATTTGACCGCGACGATTCGTCATAGTTTGAAACTTATGTATAATAGCATCACTAGAAACACAACTAAATACATGTTTTTCCATATAGACTACCAAATTATCACTCATCCATTCATCACCCATTCTGTTGGGTAGTTGATTCTTCACAATCTTCATAGCTGAAAATCCTCTTTCCACAGAAGCTGTTGCAACCGGTAGAACTAATGCTAAAGTCATAAGCTTGTAAACCAACGGATACACAAAATTTCTACCGGTTGCCACCAATTTTTTGGTTAGATCCCCGAGCCCTTTAACATCAGAATTGTCAATTCTGGGAACGCACATCCAACACAAAATTCTCGAGTTGGTCCGGCAATGCGAAGCTCTATGCCTTGAAAATCATTTGGATAGTATTCAGCTAGTCGAACTAACTTTTCTTTGTCAAAAGCTTGGAAAGAGTTGGATGGATTCAAACAAGCAACGCAAAGCAACAATTCATTATTTACCTCATTGAATCGACCATTTAACTCAAGCAGCTGCATATCTATGACAGTATTAAATACCTCTACGCGGTAGCGGTGCGAGTTTGTCATCTCTTCATCTCTCTGATTTCGTTTCAATCTTTTCCCACTCACATATATAGCATCCATATCAGGCACCTCAATCTTGTATTTCACACAAAAAGCTGATACATCCTTTATCAAAGAGCTCAACCCATCATCTCTCATAGCTTGAAGTCCTTCCTTGGAAATCCCTACTAAAACCATTGCATTCACAATATCTTGATTTTTTTCTTTGCAATGCCTTGCACAGTTCATTTGTTATACCCAAAAAAATTCAAAGAAATAACAATTAACAAATCAATATGATTATACAAAATATGAATATTTCTTATATCGAAACAAGCTAAGCTTTGTGATTTGTGAACTTTCTATTGTAAATAAACTTGTGTGTTGTAACTTGTATCGATTATCATAAACAATTAAAGATAATGTTTGTTAGCAAATAGCAAATATACAAATAAATAAACTTCAAACAACCAAAAGATAAAAGAGACAATGACAGAATAAAAAATAGCAAAAAAACTTGACCATTTAAGTAGTAGTTTGAACAAAAAACAAGTAGAGTATGAATTTGATTTGCTCAAGTCCAACTTCCTTCATTTTCTTCCCTATTCAAACAACTTTCTTCATTATCTCTCGATTTTTCTCTTCCATTTGTTCAATCAATGAATTACTGTTCTAAACTTCTACAATCACTCTATTCTTCTTCAATTATTTTCTTATACCAATGTATAAATTTATTAATACAAGTTATTTCATGATGATTTAGTGATTTACCTGTGATTGCAAATTGCAAATTGCAATTGGATAAAAGGAACACAGAAGAGCGACGGCGCTGGAAGACACACGGAGGGCTGCTCAGTGAGAAGGAATTTGGGGAGAAAACAATTACAATTCTATATTTTAGTAAAATTAAGGACATATTTGTAAATAAATAATTAATGAGGGGTAATATAGGTATTTCATATTAAAAATCAAGGGATGACAATTGCCTTCCCTCGACTCTACATGCATCCGCCACTGATTAACTGACCCACCTCACATCTCATTGTTTATAAAATTTTGAATATTGAAGCCGACCTCAACATTCCCATTCCCAAATCCTTCTATTTAGAGCCTTGTGCTTGAGTGTTCGTCTTTTTTTGTTTGTAGCGGTTTAATAATGGTTGCTAGGGCTGTTTACTTAATCGAAGAAATCATGGGAGAAATGAGATCAAAGAGCAGCCACGATTGAAAATTCTGGTTCTCTCTCTCTCTCTCTCTTCACATATGCCGGTGTATTCCACAAGTTTTAACAATATTGATAAAATATGGTTAATTTGTTCGCGATACGAACCACACAATTATATAGTACTATTCATCCCAATTGTACTGCATCACAAGTTAGAACTAATTAGATCATTCGTCTCTATTGTACCAAAGACAACAATGCAACACACCACTATTTGTTTCAATATTATTTTTTCTTCCTCATATTGGCTATTTCACAATTTGTTTCTTCACTTAATATGTTTGATTTAATATAAAATTGTGATATATTAATTTTGAATTAAATAGGTTGTAATATAATTTTGAGGATAATTAACTTCAAAAATTATTAGCAAGTTGTAGATGACTTTAGAATGAAGCAATCCATATGTTATAGTTTCCTATCTCTTGTTAATTTTCAAATTAATTATATAAATTATTGATGACGACGAGACTACAAAGGCTAACCGTTTCATGGTTAGTAGAAAGTCTCTTGACTATATAGGCATCAAAATTTAATCAAAATATTGGTGTATTATTATTATTATTATTATTATTATTATTATTATTATTATTATTATTTTGAAAGAAATTACAAAAATATTTATATTGTCGGGATGAAGCTACTATCATATAAGTATACCTAGCTTTACCCTTCTAAAGATGAGACCACTACATTGCACGTAAGCGGGGTCACTACATTATCACATAAGGTGAGAATATATTATACCATATGTAAACGAAATAGAATTCAAGACCTGTGGTGGCTAAGCCTTATCACAATTATTATTAATAATATTATTATTAGATTAATGTTACTATTGTTATTATCTAAAGTTTGTCAAATGATGTGCAGAGATTAATTTAATAGCCAAAAAACACAAGCAGCCGGCCATCTAGGAAACCAGAGCTCCCTGGTGACATGCATGTCGCAGTTTATTTGTCCGTGAAATGGTGTGGTGAGATGAATTTAATGGCCATAAAACCCAAGTAACATACTCCCTCCGTATCATTCATTATATCCATTTGATTGGGCACACATATTAAAAAAATGAGTTGTTTATAACAGTTTTCCATATTTCAACAAACTTTGTGAACCGAACGGCTTCTTAAAACCGCCCCCGGTTTCAAAGAACCGGACAATTCATGATGATTGGCAGCGACTTTCACGGTTGAATGATGGGTCTCGCTCACAAGTAGTTTCTAGCTCTGCCCGGACCGGACCGACCGGTTCAATTAATGTTTAATGTTGTGAAATGTTGTGCTGAGATTAATTTAAGAGGGAGACTTGCGTGCGACCGAGTCGGGTCAGGTTGACTTGGTCAACCTTGGGTTGACCAGATGACCCGGTCAATTTTTTTTTTCGATTTTTTTTAATTTCAGTTTTTTTTTGTTCCAATTTTACGGCTCCGCCTTCGCTCTGATTGCTAATATAAGGATAATCGTCGGACAACAATTTGGACTTTTTCGGCTCGTTACGAGGCCTTTGGCTCCCCTAACTCGAATCTTGACCAAAGAAGAAGTGGCAAACAAAAAAGTGAAGAGGAAAAAAAAAAAGAGGAACAAAAAATCTGGAAATGAAAAAATAATTAGATTTTGTGATACAAACAAAAATGCTAAAAACACTTATTAGCTAGGACATTTCTGAAAAGTGTCCTAATAAGTCAGAAAAAGAAATAAAAAAAAGGGTGGCGTCTTTACCCCACGCACCGCGCGTGGGTGAGGCGCATGCACTCCGCGCGCCCCACGCGCGGTCGCATGGGGTGCGACGTGCCGCATATGACTATTTGCATTAATTTAATTAATGGCAAAAAATCACAAATAGCCAGCCATCTTTGAAAACAGAGCTCGCTGGTGACATGCTATTTATTATATATAATAACTTGATATAATATATTTAATAAATTCTGTAGTAATTAATGAATAATTAACTTCATTGTTTTGTCTCCTTTCAGCTTGCTCAATTACTCAATTATAGAAGTTTATATCTGTTTTCATGGTCAATTAATAAGTAGTAAATATGTTGAGATCCTCAATGTTTGTTCCCCCTTGGCTGCTATTTATCATTGGTTTTCCACACATGCGTATTTACTTTTGTGTTTTCATTTTATTTTATTTTATTTAGGAGTAAGTCTTGTGTGCAGATGTCTGAACAATACAAAACCCGGCCCGCCCTGACCCGCTCCGACCTGCCACGCGCCCACCCTGCCCCGTGCGTGAGATCCACGCGCCGCGCGTGGGTCTTACATGCTACAGTATTTTTTTTTTCCAGATTTTTTTTCACGACGGAGCCTTCGGCTTCAATTTTACGGCTCCGCCTTCGCTCTTATTACTAAAATAAGGATAATCGGCGGACAACAATTTGAACTTTTTCGGCTTGCTCTGAGGCCTTCGGCTTCCCTCGCTCGAATCTTGACCATAGAAGAAGCGGCAAAAAAAAAGGGGGTTTAAAAAAATGAAAATAAAAAAAAAAACTGGAAAAAAAAAATCTGGCCAAAGGAGGATTTGACCGGATGAAACTCAGGTCAGGTCGGGTCAAATGGGCGGATGTTCTACGGTGTCTTTATTTAGAGGGCGGAGAGAGTATTATCTGTCTCACAAAATATGTCTCACCTTTCTTTTTGGACCGTCTCAAGAAAAATGTCTCATTTCCTTATTTGAAAATAATTAATTGCATTCACATTGCTTTTACATATGCATTCACACTGTTTTTACATTCTTTATTATTTATTCACAATATTTTTACATTCTTTATTATTTATTCACACTACTTTTACATTCTTTATTATTTTTCCTTAATTCCCTAGCCTAACACAAGTAAGACATTTTTCGTGAGACGGAGGGAGTATGATTCAGAGATATGATGATTGATCTATAAATAAGCGAAACATATGATACGGTACAACCAGAAGAAAAGCCCTTTAATTCAATTCCCAAACATAGCTCAGTTTCTCAGACATCAATAAAAATAGAAGGAAAATTCCAAATGAATCCATTCCTTCTCACAGCTCTTCTCTCTCCCATCTTCTTCTTATGGATGTTTGTGAAAGCTTCCACCAAAACAAAACGCCCCCCTTCACCTTCAACGCTGCCGATAATCGGAAATCTTCACCAAGTTGGCTTACTGGCTCACCGCGATCTCCACTCCTTAGCCAAAAAGCACGGCCCCATCATGCTCCTTCACTTCGGCAGCGTCCCCGTTCTGATCATCTCGTCGGCCGATTTGGCCAGCGAAATCATGAGAACTCACGATCTCATCTTCGCTAGCAGGCCAGTTTACAAGGCCCCTAAGAAGTTTACCTACGACGGTAAAGACGTGGCAACTTCCCCTTACGGCGATTACTGGAGGCGGATGAAGAGCATCGTTGTTCTTCGGCTGCTGAGTAACACTAGGGTTCAATCTTTCCGTTCCATCAGGGTAGAAGAAACAGCCCTTTTCGTGAACAAGGTTCGAGAATCTTCGGGGCCCGTGGATTTGAGTGCGATGTTTTCTAGTTTTACGAGTGATGGGATTGGCAGAGCGGCGTTCGGCAGGAAGTATAGTGATTCTGAAAACGGGAAGAAATTCTTAAGTTTGATGAACGATTTTATGGAGCTTTTAGGGTTTATTAATATTGGGGATTTTATTCCGTGGCTTGGTTGGATTGGTCGTGTTAATGGTTTTGATAAGAAACTCGAAGAGACTACAAAAGGAATGGATCAAGTTTTGGAAAGTTTGATTGAAGATCGTCAGAAGATTCAAAATAATGATAAGCAGGATGTTGGTGAAGGTTTTCTCGATATTTTGCTCGAAATTTATAATGATAAAACTGTTGGTGCTTCCATTGATCGAGATAGCATGAAAGCAGTACTTTTGGTAAGCTCTCTCTCTCTCTCTCTCTCTCTCTCTCTCTCTCTCGCAGTGTTTGAGGGCACTTCGAGTAAGCTACTTTTAGTAGGGTATAAAATTTTATATTACATCTCGTACTTTAGTATAATGATGATTTCATTGCCGTCTTTCTTATTGCAGAATGTATTTGCTGGTGGAACTGATACGATATCCACAGCCATGGAATGGACGATGTCAGAACTCTTATTACATCCAGCAGTGTTGGAAAAGTTGCAAAGCGAAGTACGAGGAATCGTTAAACAGAAACAGGAGATAACAGATGATGATATAGAAAAGATGCATTATCTCAAGGCTGTGATAAAGGAAGCGCTACGCTGTCATCCATCACTTCCGCTACTTCTGCCAAGAGTGGCAACCAAAGATGTGCAAGTAAAAGGTTACGACATTGCAGCTGGAACCGTGGTGATGATCAACGCGTGGGCTATAGGGAAGGACCCCGTCTCATGGGACGAACCAGAAAAATTTATGCCCGAGAGATTCTTGAATTCCTCAATAGACTACAAAGGCCAAGATTTCGAGCTGATCCCGTTCGGGGCTGGACGGAGGGGGTGTCCCGGGATCACATATGCTGCTGGTACAATGGAGTTTCTGTTGGCAAATCTCGTGCACAAATTTGACTGGAAGTTGCCTAATGGGGTTGAAGCAAAAGATTTGGACATGAATGAAGTCCCTGGAGCTACAGCGCACAGAGCTGTTCCTCTTCTTGCTGTTGCTTCTCCCACTAAATAATTTGGAACACTACCAATTGATTGCATATGCAGATTTTAAATATGTTATATATAGTATGGTTTTTGTAGTATGTAATGTTTAAATGACAAATAATGAAATAAAGATATGAATTCTGAAAAGTTATATACATATATAGATAGAGTAGAGCGTTTTTTTAGGACCGTAACTTTTACCGTTTTTCAATTATAGGCCAAAATTTTCTGGGTTTTCAATTTTAGGACAATATCTTAAAAATTAATCATATTCAGGATAAATTTGAGCCCGATCGGGCTAAGTCACACATGAGCTCAAAAATTCGGCCCGTTTCCTGCTTGACGTTTTTACAAACAGTTGACGTACAGAAATCTGTAAATCAATTTTTTGCAGGTTCATTTTTCTCTTTTGGGCGTTTCACCAACTATTGGAGGGCGTATCTATGTTGATAATATGCAGTTAGGAAAATTAGTAAGATGCTTCTGAAGAAGAAAAACATTTTAGAGCCATATCTGGAGTGTGCATATGAAATTCTGCTTCAAAAATTTTCGTGACATTATCTAACAACAGCTTCGCTTCTCTTTCATTGGATGCTGCGAAGCTTATATTGATTTCAGACCATTGCCTCAGATATTGACACAACGATCTTTTGAGGGATTGAAAGAAGATTAGATTAGTTTAAGGTTGAACACGTGTTCTACTCTCTCAACAACTCTTTAAGGGCAAGACCACCAAATTCATTAAAAAGCAATTCCAATCTCTAAACTTGTTTCGACAACACATTCATGCCATTTGGTGACTGAGCACTTGTCTCATTTCCTTACAAACAACTTTATTCTGAATTTTCCAATGAATTGATTTACAGATTTTTATATGCCAAGTGTTTGTAAAAACATCAAGTAGGCACCGGGCCGAATTTTTGAGCTCATGTGCGACTTAGCCCTATCGGGCTCAAATTTGTCCTAAATATGATCACTATTTTAGTTATTGTTCTAAAATTGAAAACCCGCAAAATTTTGGCCTATAATTGAAAAACAGTAAAAGTTACGGTCCTAAAAAAACGCTCTACTCTATATAGATACAATAAAACTATCCGGACATAACCGGTTCGATCAACAAAAAATTAATTTTACACAATTTTTTAATTAATATTTATCTTCATTAATTTTGGCCATTTATAAATGTACAATAATACCCTTTTCGAATTTTAATTAGAAGAGAAGAGAAGATGTTTTGTTGATGAAATATGATCTTAATTAATACAGTTTTAATCAGGAAGAGATTTTTTTGGGGGATGGGAGGGAAAATTTTGAGGGGGATTGAATGTGGGAGAATACCGCCGATTTTTTTCTTGGTCGAATCAGTTATGTCCGGACATACTATGTCCGAATAGCATCACCTAGATAAAGATATATATATATATATATATAGGGATGGTTATAATAGAAATATATCTGTTTGTGTTAAGTAGAAATGAATATAAACTATTGATTTGATAGATTTGGGGAGTGGTGATAAATTTGAGATTAATGAATAAATTGTAGTTTTTAGTATTTAGGGGCTTAATGGTAACAATACCACAAATTATATCTTTCGAAAATTTAAGGGCAATTTTGTAATTCAATATTATCAATTATAATTAACACAATAATTACTTTCACAAGAATATTTATATTAAAATTATATTCCCATTATATCTCTAGCTCCTTGGCAATGTTGTAATACAATATTACTCAATTATTACCATAATAATTACTTTCACAATATTATTTAATGTAGAATCATAGTCATATTATATTTCTTGCTCCTAGAAACATATAAACCCGTATAAAAATTTGTTATTAATTACGTCCATGGTTTAAATTTATCACAATATTCTTTATTAATTAAAATATTTGTAATGAGATTCCTTTGTTCATTAAGAAATACCCAATATAGTTTTTTTATAAAATATTTAAAAAGTCAAACAATCATAGACAATTACATTATAATATTAAAAAAAATTATTACCCTCTCCATTAAACAAAACAAAAAAACAAAAACGAACAAACTTGCTTTTCTTTTAATTAATACTACATTCGTTCTTGAACAGAGAGAAACATGAATCTATATTAATTTGTAAGGGTATTATTGATCAAACATCGATTTTATGTAAAAAAATTCCTTGCCACCTAAAAAGAGTATAACCTACGGAGGTACAACATTTAAGTATTTATACGCTAGCTTATTTGTAGTATTTGGAAACATACAATAATGTAATTATCAATTTCTAACGATTATATATAAAATTTTGAGAAATTATCAAACAATTTATCAAGAAAATATAATAAGGTAAAAAAACTACAAAAATAAATAAAATATCAAATTGTACTCATAAAAAATTATTAGTCATTCTTTTTCCACGTGAAAATTAAATAGCCTATTTAACGTGTATATTTTCTTTTAATAATCAAGTTCCTTTATTCGGGAAATTGTACTTTCTCCGTCCAATTCATGTAATTATGTTAATGCACGGAGATTAAGGATAAGGTAAAAAGATAGAAAATGTACACGTCTATCACTTTTGAAGGGTTAATTATTTTTAACTTTCTTTCTCAATTTACTATTGGCTATATAATCATTTGAGGAGTATGATCTTTAACTTTCTTTCTCAATTTACTATTGGCTATATAATCATTTGAGGAGTTTACAAACAACGTCATTTATATTCTTGATACCACAAACTCAACAGATTATGGTAGCAAGAGGACAAAAGCATGTTGCTTTATTTCTTGATATTTGAAGATTACTTTAGGCTAAATTGAAAAATAATTCATGAACTTTTCCCAAATTCTGGTTTAAAATCAAATTTTTTGAATTTTGCAAAAAAAATCTCCACCTTTTAATTTTTCTTAATGTTTTTTTTTTTCAAATTGAAAGTGAATTGGATGCCGAAAATGCTTACATGGCAAACTATCACTTTTATGAATACAGTTATGGCACAAATAGATTACATACTATAATTTTTTCTTCCTTTTCCATCTTTTCCCCCCTTCCAGCGTCCATTACTAGAGAATTGGGAAAATAATTTGAGAAATCACTTAATAAATCACTCACAATTTGTCATGTAAGCATGTACGGCGTCTAATTTAACTTCAATTTTGAGAAAAAATTGAATGCGAGAGAACATTAAAAAAATTTACGGGTGGAGGTTTTTTTTTGCAAAAATTAAAAAGTTTGATTTTAAACTAGAATTTGAATTAAGGTCGGGAATTATTTTGCAATTTGGTCATTATTATTTTTGTAGGGAAGGCCATTACTTTATAGTGTATGTTATAGAGTTTTAATTTATTATGTCTAATTTTATTTTATTTATTAATTTGTTGTGGGGGCAATGAATGTATTCTTTTGATTAGAACAAAATAAAGGCATGTAAGCACTCTTTATTACTATGAAACTGTAGAAGAATTTGGTTACAAATTTTGGACTTCAATATGTGTTTTTTCCAATTTTCTTATTATATGTTCATCAATTCCCTAGTTTAGTTTTGTTTATGGGATGCTAATGAATATCATATCCAACCACTATGCGCACCAATGAACTTTAAGTTCAAGTTTAAGAGATATCTCATCTTTGAAACATGATAATTCGGAATTATGATATTTTTGTGAAGGGTAACAAAAAAAGTTTAGGTTTGAGCATGTGTGTGACTCATCTTCGAGTTTGAGATGAGAGCATGAAGGTGAGCGCATATGATTGCAATATTAGGCACTACATTATTAAAAAGTCATGTGATAACTACACTCTCTTACATGATGATTATATTGTAATATTGGTAGATATTACGATAATTATATTGAACCATTGAGTTTAAATCACGCCGGAGTTACTTTCCACCTTTAACCTTATTGAGGAATATTGTATATGCTTCTTAATAGGCTAATGTTAAGCTAAGATAGTTTGGATGAACTTTGTTTTGAGAATGTATACAAGATGGATATGATATAAAATATACACCCTGCGTCCCCAAATAATTTATGGCAAAATAGTTATCACGAATTTTAATAAAATCTGGGAAACGAATGGAAGAACAGTCTCATATTTTGGGTCAAATGAAGATTAAATGTTTAGATTGTATAGTGAATCATGTCTACAAAAGAAAAGTACGAGTTCGAGTTCTTTGGCGACGAACAAAAAAAGAACAACATAGGGAATATTTGGTATGGCGGCATGCTATATAGAGTATAAGTTTTTCTCTTCTTCCCATTCGTTTTATTAAAAATAATAATGCTATTTATGTGCAATGATTGAAAGAAATAGAATGAAATTGGTTAAAACGTGCAACGCACGTCGTCTCTGCTAGTTACAATAAAAAAACAATAAAAAAATTAAAAAATACATGAAAAAGAAAAATACACATAGTATATATGTGCGAGTGTGTGTGTGCGTGTGAGTGAGAGAGAGAGAGAGAGATGAATGAGAGAGATTTGCGGCAAATGGAAGTAATCGGTTATAAATGTTTGATAAAATACACGTATACCCCTTCATATATTGATTTCGGCGAAAATATTATCCATCCATCCTATTAATGTAGACTATTAATCTATCTAAATGAACAACTACTATTCATTTCAATTTAACACATATCCTTAAACTGATAAATAGGAATGAATCTGGACCACACATTACCAAAAAAGGGCGGACGGGCACGTGGCCTTCACGCCGCGCCATTTTTTTGTTTTTTGTTTTTTTTTTCACATGTGAAAGAATGTAAACATATTGTTTTACACTGATATTACATATAATTTAAGTCTACGTACATTGCAGTTATTCCAGATTTTTACTCAAAAGTTATGTGATTAGATTATCTCTCTACTTCATATAGTAACATTTATGGGTGTAAATGAGATTGCTAGGTTGCGGGTGCTTTATTTTGACAATCTATAACAAGTGAGAATAAATGCATTAACTCTACAAGGGCCTCGACTAAATAGCCGAGTTTCTCTGTTATGATGATGTATAAGCAAGTGAAGAGATTAAGATTACACTTCCTTCTAGATTAGAAGAAAATAGCCTTAAAGTTTCTTAGGCAATAGAGTATAAGACAAAGCTGGCCTTAAAAGAAGTTTAAACATCAAAAATGTCATACTACCTTCCAACTCTTCCAAAGATTTCACTGTCAGAATTTGTAGTAGCCAGGGGCGAATCTATAGAGTGGCTGGGCTGGGCTCTAGCCCAGTGCATGTTTAGACTTTCTTTATATATTTCTGTGTATCAATAATAACAAATTTTGTGATAAAAAGCTTTTTTCTTGTCTTATGAGATCCTATGTTCGACCATCAACCCCAACATTCCTTCATTACATCTAAAGTTTAGTTTTATTACTCAATCGCATTCCATTCATCACATTTAAAATTCAGTTTTTTTTTTTACTCCTCAACCGCATTCCATTTTAAACACTCCTTTTATTCGTTTAAAAAATTCATTTTTTCTCCTTAAGAGATACTCAAAAGATGACGAAGAAGGTAGAAGACGAGGAGAGATCCATCCATTTTCTTGTTTCTCTTCAAGCAAGGAAATCAGATAAGAAATCATTCGAACACACTTCCACTCACCGAAAAACAAGAGTCAACTCATTTTGAAATGGCAAAAATGCATAAAAAACCGTGACCTTTACTCACATTCTGGTTTGAAACCAAACGTTTTAAAATTCTCAAATAAAACTACGACTTTGTAATTTGATGCGATTAACTCCTAAAGGTCGATTTTCCCCCAATATATTGCATGAAACGATGTCGTTCTTGTGGGTAAAATCGACCGGAGGAGTTAATCGCGTCAAATTGTAAAGTTGTGGTTTTATTTAAGAATTTTAAAAAGTTTGATTTTAAACCAGAACGTGAGTAAAGGTTAGGGTTTTTTATGCAATTTTGCCTTTTGAAATCAATAAGATCAAACATTTCCAAATAGATACATTATGACCATCAAGTCCATCTCCATAGGACTACCCAAAGTAAGGGCTATGATCAAACATACTCATCTCCTTCGTAGAATTGCATCAGAGCACCATCTTCCTCATTATCCTCATGTTGATTAGGATCCTGGTCAAGATCCTGATCTTGGTTGAATTCCGCATGGATTGCATCTTCATTGTCTTCTACGAAACAACTCAAACTATTCAAAGTCTCCACTTGCTTTCCACATGCACTGAGAGTGTTAAGGTGTTCCAGGGCATCATCTTGATTTTGCCTATAAGCGTCGAACTCTACTACTTCTCCTGCTACTTGGACTGTCAACTTTCCAGTACCGCAATCAATCTTGGTACATGCTGTCCTCAAGAATGGCCTCTCGAGCAAGATCACTGGGTTCTTGAGTGCTTTCTTTCCCATGTCAAGAACATAGAAGTCGGCTGGGAACAGGAGATCCCCCACCTTGACCAACACGTCTTCCAAAACTCCATCGGGGTAGACCGTGGATAAATCTGCTAATTGAATGACAACACGTGTAGGGGAAAGAGGTCCAAAACTAATTTCGTCGAACATGGCTCTTGGCATAGCATTTATCGAAGCTCCAAGATCAAGCATCGCCTTTGGTATTGTTGTGGTACCTATCGTGCATGGGATAGCGAACATGCCTGGATCCCTCTTCTTGGTCGGGATCTAGGAATTCATTAGTGCTGACATGTTCTCCACATGAAAACGGGCATTATCTGGGTACTTTGTCTTCTTTTGGCACATCTCTCGCAAAAATTTTGCGCATTTAGGCATAGATTGCAATGCCATCAACAACGGTAGGTTGATTTCCACCTTCTTGAACACCTCCATCATGTCCTCCAACTCCCTCTGATCACGATCGCGGGCAAAACGTCTGGGGTATGGGATCTTGGCCTTGGTAGTGCGCGGAACGGTCCTCTTGGCCAAAGCCTCTACTTCTTTTTCAGCCTGCAAAGATTCCAGCATCACGTCATCTTTGTCAATTCCCAGCTTAGATCTCTCCATCTTTACGTAATCAAACAAGGCTTCATCCTCTTCATTATCAAAGACTGGGTTCTTGTTGGCCTTTATCCCTTCTTCACGCTTTGCCTTCAACTCCTCGTAGATGTCATTGATATCTCCTGAGCCCATCTTGGTCTCATCTACTCGCGTTGGTTCCTTGGGTTGGGTCTTGGGCAACATCTCTGGCAAATTCTTCCCACTGCGCAACGTTATAGCATTAACTTGCTCCTTGTTGACCTCTACCTAGGCAGGTAGTCTGCTTGGCTTGTCTTCGACCAACCTTGACAAGGTTTGGTTGATATGAGTCTGTTGAGCTTGAAGGTTGTTGGACTGTCCTCGACTTTCTAGTTGGAAGTTCTCGAAATCTCTCCTCAGCCTTTGGTTCTTGTTGGTAAACCTTTCAATGGTCTCCTTCATGAATTCCGTCTTTGCTGGTTCTCGATGTGGAGGTACATAATTATTTTGATGTTGAGGCTGTTGTTGAGGTGGAGGCACATATTGCTGTTGTTGCCCAATAGGCTGCTACGGTTGTTGGTGGGCAGGAGGTATCTGATAGTGGTTGTTGCCATACCTCAGGTTCTCGTGCTGATTCTGCCTATAACCATAGTTATTGCCATAGTTATTGTTATTGCCATACTGGAACCTTTGTTGCCCTCCTCCTTACCGGTTCTGACCTATTGCCTTCACCTCTTCTCCTTCTTCCACGAACCAACTGGGATATTCTGAGCTGACATGTGATGTTGCCTGGCATACTTCACATCTCTTCACAACTCTTTGAACTTCCTTGCCATTGACCTGCTTCTTCAAATCCTCCATCTGGCCAGACATCTTGGTCATGAAGTCTTTCATGGTCCTGACCAAATTGTCTTGGTTGCCCTTGCTGCCTTCGTTCCCCCCTCTTGGGATATCATCTTCATCTCGGGATTGCTCAGCCATGGCAGCTATCTTCTTGAACACTTCAGATGGTAGTTGATCGACTATGGCTTCTCCACACGCTGCAATGATGTATTTTCTCTCTGATGCCCTTAATCTCTTCAAGAAATATTCGATCAAATCGATATCCTGAATCCGATGTTGAGGACATCTTGCCAACAACTTCTTGAACCTTTCAGAGTAGTCATATAATGACTCACTTCCTCCCATCTTGATCGATGAAATGGCATTCCTCCCACTTTGCATCCGGCCAACGAGTATGTATTTGTCAAGAAAGGTCTGCTGCATCTTGTTCCATGTATCAATGCTTCCCTCTGGCAAGGTGTAAAGCCACTCACGTGCCCCGTCAAGAAGTGAGAACGGGAACGTGAGCAACCTTACGTAGTCAGGAAAGGTGTCTTGGGCAGCATCTTGGTTCCTAGCAACTTGTCTCTCCCCATTGTTCCTGGTAGTAGTAGTGGTATTGTTCCTCACTGTGCTAATCATCATTTCAAAGTTTTGAAGATGAGTTTGAGGATCTTCTCCAGGATGGTCACTGAATTTGGGCAGTATGTGTATCAGCGAGTGCTTGAGCTCCCAATTGCCATCGATGGTCGGCAACTGGATACTTGATGGTCTGATTCCCTTGTTGTCAGGGAACATGATCTGACGTATGGTTCTTTCTGGTGTTCCTGCCATTATTGTTGATGTTTTTGTTTCTGCACTGGATGTTGACTTCTCACTATCTGAACTTGATGTTGAGCAAGAACTGTCTTCTTGCTCAGTATCCTTATCATCTGTCAAGCTCTGCGACTCTGAAGGTTCGTTGACGCCTTCCTCCAGATCTCTCTTCTTCTTGCATTGTTCTGCTCGATTTCTCCTAGCTATCACCTCCGGGCAAGCACCTTGATCTTGTGGATCTCCGTCACTTCGTAGATGTGGCTTGGGCATAAACCGTGCTCACACACAAGCTAGAAGAACAAACTAGCTTAAAACCAAGTCCCTGGCAACGGCGCCAATTTGACGGAGCACTGTCGTCACACACTTCGTACAAATAATATTTATAACACCTCTTGCCCAACAAGGTAGTAGTCAGCCGCAAGCGGGATCGTACCCAAGGGACCTGGTGTGAGAGATCCATCCATTTTCTTGTTTCTCTTCAAGCAAGGAAATCAGATAAGAAATCGTTCGAACACACTTCCACTCACCATTAGAAAATCAGATAAGAAATCGTTCAAAAACAAGAGTCAACTCATTTTGAAATGGCAAAAATGCATAAAAAACCGTGACCTTTACTCACATTCTGGTTTGAAACCAAACGTTTTAAAATTCTCAAATAAAACTACGACTTTGTAATTTGATGTGATTAACTCCTAAAGGTTGATTTTCCCCCAATATATTGCATGAAACGATGTCGTTCTTGTGGGTAAAATCGACCGGAGGAGTTAATCGCATCAAATTGTAAAGTTGTGGTTTTATTTAAGAATTTTAAAAAGTTTGATTTTAAACCAGAACGTGAGTAAAGGTTAGGGTTTTTTATGCAATTTTGCCTTTTGAAATCAATAAGATCAAACATTTCCAAATAGATACATTATGACCATCAAGTCCATCTCCATAGGACTACCCAAAGTAAGGGCTATGATGCATAACATCACAATAGATCCATCAAGTCCATCGCAAAGGACAACCCTACAAATTAAAGGGCTATCACTCACGACATACAGTGCCATATCATAGTGTTTGACATAGTTGCATCCTCACCTAACACAAGCTATGGTTCATCCTTCAACACACTGTTTACATCATATCTCACACTTTGGGAACTCAAAACAACAATTTAATTGTTGCATAATTTTTAAACCAATGTTTTTTGTCCAAATCAAAGCGTCTATCTTTGATTCACTACCATCAAGTTAATTTCTTGGACAACATAGTTAAGCCAATCAATATATAATAGTCAGAGTATTTACCTCAATTCGAATTAGGGTTAAAAAGTCCTCAGAAAGAATGAGACAATCGTTTGACTATTTAACACATGGATCAACACACATAAAACATGCATTTTCTCTCGACAAACGGAAATTAATTCATTCATTTGGTTATAGCTCGAATATTATTTTCCCAAGCATGCTCATCAATGCTCGAACACACATTATCTGATTAAAAATAGCTCAAACTCTTCTCATGCATATGGGGAGCAAATAGCAAAGTTATCTTCAATGTGGGAAAAACATAATTCCATGTGTTGATTATAAAAAATTAAACTATAATGTGGTTATTGTTATACTAGCCTAATTAGACCACACGTAATTGTTACTCATAGGACTATTAAGACAAAATAAAACAACTAAACTCCACGTAATTAATAAAAGTAATCATAATATAATTAATAATGATGTGACATGCCCCGCTGCAAAGTTAATGTATGAAATGATGTGCTGAGATTAATTTAATCGCCAAAAACATAAGCAGCCGCCATCTTAGAAAAACAGAAGCTCGCTTCGGCGGTGACATGTCCAACTACTAAGAGGGTGTTTGGCTGAGCTCGTAAGCTCCTTAAAACGGTTTATAAGCTCCTATTATTTAGGATTAATTAGGAGTTTATAAGCTGTTTTAAGGAGCTTATAAGCTCAGCCAAACACCCTTTAAGTTAATTGTGAAATGATGTGCTAAGCTTAATTTAATGGCCAAAAAACACATGCAATCGGCCATCTCGGAAAAGTTGAACACATGCAGCCGCCATCTGTTATATTAAGTTGAACTCTCTATATTTAATACATTCGTAGTAGTTAATGAATAATTAACTTAATTTTTTTGTCTTCTTAAAGCTTGAAGGAAGAGCTAGGATATTGGGGCCCTGTTCAAGTTAATAAATTTGGGCCCTTTATTTATAGTTATAAAATATAAAAAATTGTGAATTATACATTATTTTTGGTCAAATTACTTGATAAACAAATATAACTAAAACAATCATTTTAAAATGTAATTAACTTTTTAACAAAATTTATTAAAAAATTAAAATTTATGTGTTATGAAATATCTTTAAATATAAATAAATACCTAATTAACTTATATTAATTTTATTTATCCAATTTATCCCGTTTAGTGAACGCTCCATTTTCGTCGGCGTGGTTTCCCGACATGTCCGACGGCATGTATGGTTTTACGGGGGCGGGGTTTGATTCAATACACTCCGGCCTCCGCCGAATCCTACCCGTCCTTCTCCCCCGACACCGACAGTCCGGCGACAAACACCGAGGATCGCCTAATTTTGGCGCCGCAGTCCCATGTGATGTAAAGTGGTTTTAAAGTCAATAAAGTAAATTTCTAATTATTTTTCATAAAAGAAAATGTTTTAAGATGAGTGAGTCCAAAAATGAATATATTACAAGATAAACGAGACGAGGGGTATATTTTAAAGTTTGTGAGATGGTGCGCTGAGATTTACTATTTTGCTTGGCTACTTGTTGCTGCAAAATGTTTATATGTTTCTTCATTAGACTTTACGAACTTTGAAAAGGTCTAAGAAGCACTAAGTTGACTACAAATTTATAAAAACCTAACATCGTTTTATCGTTATATCTTGAGTTCTCTCTATAAAAAAGCCACACATGTAGATGGTTGAGACATACAAACCCAAACATAACACAATTTCTTGCAAACCTTCAAGAATGGAGAAACTTGAAATGAATCCGTTCATTCTCACAGCCCTTGTTTCTCTCATCTTGTTATGGTTTATTACCAGAATCTTTCTCAAGTCTTCGACCAAGAGAAAAGTGCCCCCTTCACCATTAAAGCTGCCGATAATCGGAAATCTACATCAACTTAGCTCATTGCCTCACCACGATTTCAATTCCTTAGCCAAAAAACACGGCCCGATGATGCTGCTTCACTTTGGCAGCGTCCCCGTTCTGGTGATCTCATCGGCCGAGTTAGCCCGAGAAATAACGAGAACTCACGACCTAATCTTCTCGAGCAGGCCCCAGTTCAAGGCCTTCAAGAAGCTGCTATATGGGTGCAGAGACGTAGCAACTGCCCCTTACGGCGAATACTGGAGGCGGATGAAGAGCATTTTTGTTCTGCAGATGTTGAGTAGTGAAAGGGTTAGAGCTTTCCGATCCATAAGGGAAGAAGAAACGGCTCTTTTCGTGAACAAGATTGAAGAAAGTTTGGATCAGCCTTTGAATTTGAGTGAACTGTTTGCTGAGGTGAATATTGACGTGGTTTTCCGATCAACCTTCGGCAGAAGGACCAGTGAATCCGAAAGTGGAAAGAAATTCCTGCGACTGATGAGGGATCATATTATGTTGCTTTTAGGGGCTATTAATATTGGTGACTTTATTCCTAGCCTTGCTTGGATTAATCATATTAATGGTTTTAATAAGAGACTGGATCAGACTGCTATGGAGCTCGATAACGTTTTGGAGAGTCTGATTGAAGAGCGCCAGCAGATTCGAAAGCAGCACCATGTCGACGGCGAACAAAATGGAGATGAGTATCTTGTCGATGTTTTGCTCGACATTTATAATGGTAAAACTGGGGATGCCACCATTGATCGAGATAGCATGAAAGGATTACTTGTGGTACTAGTTACTCTCTCTCTCTCTCTCTCTCTCTCTCTCTCTCTCTCTCTCTCTCTCTCTCTCTCTTCCGTTTTGTGTTTTTGATCAACATATTAATTGTGAGAATATATGCTACAGGATGTGTTCGTTGGTGGAACTGATAACATATCCACAGCTTTGGAGTGGGTGATGTCAGAAATCTTAATACATCCAAAGGTGATGGAAAAATTGCAACTGGAGGTAAGACGAATCGTTAAACAGAAACAAGACATAACAGACGATGATCTGGAAAAAATGCATTATTTAAAGGCTGTAATCAAGGAAGCTCTGCGTTTTCACCCACCACATCCATTACTTTCACCTAGAATATCAAGCAAAGATGTGCAAGTAAAAGGTTACGACATTCCAGCTGGAACGGTGGTGATGATCAACGCGTGGGGGATAGCGAGGGATCCCGTCTCATGGGAAGAACCAGAAAAATTTATGCCCGAGAGATTTTTGAATTCCTCGATTGACTTCAAAGGTCTCGATTACGAGTTCATCCCGTTTGGGACGGGACGAAGGGGATGTCCCGGGAGCACATACACAGTGGCTACACTTGAAATTATTATAGCAACCCTCATGCTCATATTTGACTGGAAATTGCCCAACGGGGTTGCAGCAAAGGATTTGGACATGACTGAGAGCCCGGGAATTGCAGTGCCCAGGGCTGTATCTCTTCTTGCTGTTGCTTCTCGGATTAAATAATTCCAATCATCTTTGTCTTTGTCTATTAGCGTTTAATTTCCTGCGTCTGATGTATCAATATTTGATACTTTGAGTTCCAACTTTTAATTTTTTTCTATGGTTTATGTTCAGATTGAAATAATAATATGGTTGTTCATAACTTCCTATACGCGTCAAATTGGACGTCTTTTTTTTGTTCAAATTGTCTTCTAATCTATCAATCTGGACTTCTTTTTTTGTTGAAATTATTAAGAATTGAAGAAGAAAGCCATGAACAACAAAGGAACCAACAGAGAATTGGGGAAGCTTTTCTTCATTACTCAAAAAACAAGTGTTTACTCTCTCTCTACACTATTACAATGGCTAACTTGCTAATTATATACTAAGCTAGCTATGATACATTAAATGAGAGAACTACCAATGAAATGTTGCCACACATGCAACTTATACACATCAGCATACGAGCTGGCAAATATACTAACAAACTCAAGATAACAAAATCAAAAACACGATTTATACTTTATTAGAAATTGTCTTCTAATCTATCAATCTTCACCTAATCCCTCCGTCTCACGAAAAATGTCTTACTTGTGTTCAGCACGGGAATTAAGGAGAAATGATAAAAAATATAAAAATAGTGTTAATAAATAATAAATAATATAAAACCAGTGTGAATGCAAATGCACTAATAGAAAAAAAAAAAAGGACCTCTCGTGACATTAATTTTGTGACACTTAAAATCGGATGTCAGTAGAAATATACTCCCTCTGCCCACAAAGAGAATGCATAGTTTTCCTTTTTTAGCTGTCCACAAAGAGAATGCATAGTCCATTTATGGAAACTGTTTTCTCACTTACTACCCTTATAATGTGGGACCCTATCTCCACTAACATCTATTTTTTCTCCACTCTCTCACTTACTACCCTTATAATGTGGGACCCTATCTCCATTAACATCTATTTTTTCTCCACTCACATTTTACTTTCCAGGATTTTCTTAAAACTCGTGCCGCCACAAAGTATGCATTCTCTTTGTGTACGGAGGGAGTACTATTGATACAATAACCTATTATTACATTTTGCAAGGATAATGATACGACATTCTAGAGGAAATGCCATATCAAAACTCATTTAGTGGCACTTCTAGTAAATAGGATACGCCACTCTAAAACAATTAAAATTAAAGAAATCTGAAAAAATAAAATTTAGAAAGATAAAAGAAAAAAGGAAAATAGAAAAAGGGTTATTGTATACGTGTGGTAAAGAATGGCCCAGCCTTCTTCACTAAATTAATTAATTAAACTAATATTTGAAGCCTTCTCCAATCTCCACTAAATTAATTAATTAAACTAATATTTGAATAATTAGAAGAAATTAGTTAAGAAAATCAAATCCCAACTAAACTCTTGAAGACTCAAAGCAAAAGCCGCCGCCTGACAAGAAACCAAAACATCATACAAGACTCAACTCTCGGAATTGATTGGAAATTCTATTAAACGCTCTCCTCCTCTCAGCCTTTTATTCGGAATTGAACTTCCTCTTCGATCAAGCTGTAAGACCTATTTACAGTCTATAATTTTTTTTAAATTTTATGTTCTTGAAATATGATTCCTGTTCAAACATTTATTTTGTGTGTGAAATCGACATTCACTTGCTTGTGAATTTGGTATTGATAGATCTAGGGTTTGTAAAGATAGCAGAAAATAATAATAATGCGACAACACAAAGATTTACGTGGTTCGATCAAGGTGATCTACGTCCACGGGAGAGAATATAGAGAGCTTTTATTATGCTTGAGAGTACAATGAGTATTTGAACGTATTTACACCTCTAATCTAGCATCTATATATAGGCCTTGAATTGAGCCCTAAACCTTCTAGGATTCGGATTCCTTATACATATCTTGTTTCCTGGTACGTGCATATCCAATTCCCCTCCATAATAGGATTCGATCTTCTTCCAAAGTAGGGCTTCGTTAATGACTTTACTTGGGCCGAACTCTATGGGCCGAGCTTTGATATATAGGCCCAATCAGATTGGGTCTTAGATCAGGCCCAAGAAGAGGCCGGTACTATCACATCCCCCCCCCCAAAAAAGAGAGAAGAAGACATGTAGATGCAGACTACGAGGTCGAATTTCCCGAGGTGATTGATCGCACAAATCACCTGTACGAACTGGATTGCCGAGCTTATCGCCCGAGCTGATTAAATTGGCCCTCAGCGGCTTGGTTATGTTGCTCAGGTCGTTGGCATAGACGTGGCCCATACCCGAACTTAAAGGGAGGGAAAAGTAGCGGGCCGTTTTGAATTTGGTGGAGGGACGGTCCATATTCCGAGAAATGCGGGCCCACGTTTACACGTGTATAATGGGTAGCGGCGGGATTCAAATACGTATAATGTGGGATTTGAAACGTCTCCCCTATCCCGCTGTTTCACATCCGCCGCTATATCAAAAAAATTTCCGTCCCAGAAAATCATCTTTCTACTTTTCTCTATCCCCCAAAAGCTTCAATTTCCCGTATCGCTGTGCCGCCGGTGCTCACGCCGTTGAAACTTCCATTCACGACCGCTCCAGAATACTTCCGCTCACTTTCACAAGTAAGTATGGCCTCCCCCTCTCAGTCTAGTAGTAATAGTGACTCTCCTCCGGCAAGGGCCGTCGCCGACAGCGTAGAGTTTAGGATTTTTACCGTAGAATCTTCTGAACCCACTACGGAAAGTTTAACAGTGCCCCCACTTGCGAAGGGGATGGTGGCCGATTACCCCTCATCCTTAGACGAGGTTAGGATTAGGTGGCTTGCCCAAACTTATAATTTTCCTTCGAATGCTGAATTAATAGAACCGCGCCCAGAGGATAGGGCCTGCTCTCTCCCAATGGGGTTTGTTACTATTTATGAGGACAGCCTACACGCTGGTCTTCGTGTGCCCCTCCCCGAGCCCTATTCCGAGCTCCAGAAGAAGTTGGTATATTTGTGTACAAAGAGGAGGCATATGAACATTTGTTAGTCGATGGATTTATTCCTCGGTACACCCAATGGATAGCTCATGGAGAATGTTGATGATATGCAAAATTTACTTCATGATGCTTTTGGTGTTCGAAGAGAAGATGATTATGTTCAAGAGCCAATTAGTTCTCCGTTGGATGCAGAAATTGCTAATGGGCAAGCAGAAAAATTTTATAAGTTGATTGATGCTTCCCAAGAAAGATTATATGAAGGATGTGAGAAATTCTCAAAACTATCATTTATTATTCGTTTGCTACACTTAAAGTGTCTTGGAAGATTAAATAATAAGGTTTTTGATATGTTTTTGGAATTACTCAGAGAAGCGTTTCCACATGCCATGCATGGCCTACCGAAGGATTACTATGAAGCTGAGAAATTGATGAAAGAACTAGGGCTTGGCTATGAAAAAATTGATGCTTGTCCTAATGATTGCACTCTGCATTGGGGGGTGAATGAGAGAAAAATTTCATGTGACACATGCTATGAAGGAAGATGGAGTACTTGTGATAAAGATCCTACAGGTGAGAAAAGAAAGATTGCGCGAAAAGTGTTGTGGTATTTTCCCCTCAAACCAAGGTTGCAAAGATTGTACATGTCTGTCAAGACAGCTTCCCATATGAGATGGCATGCTGAAAGTCGTACGAAGGATGGTTATATGCGACATCCCGCTTATTCCCCAGCATGGATGACATTTGATAGCTTATATCCTGATTTTGCTGAGGAGTCTCGCAATGTTCGGTTAGGATTAGCTTTAGATGGATTTAATCCATTTAAAAATATGAGCGTGACACACAGCACATGGCCCGTCATACTGATTCCATATAACCTTCCTCCATGGATGTGCATGAAATAACCATATTTTATGTTATCTCTATTGATTCCTGGTCCATCAGCTCCTGGAAACAATATAGATATCTATTTTTAGCCCTTGATTGATGATCTGAAGGATTTGTGGGAAGTAGGAGTTGAAACGTATGACGCATCAAAAAAACAAAATTTTCAATTACGTGCTTCATTATTGTGGACAATAAGTGACTTTCCAGAATATGCATGCCCATGTTGTAATAGACAAACACATTCACTTAGATTGAAAAATTGTGGAAAATTTTGTTATATGGGTGCTCGGAGATTTCTACCTGAGGAACATGAGTTTCGGAATAATAGTCAACTCTTCGATGGCACCGATGAGAATGGACAACCACCACAACAATTAACTGGAAATATGGTAATGGATGAGCTAAATGACTTCTCAATTTAATATGGGAAACTTGTTAAGGACAATCCAAAGTTACCTTTGAATTGGAAGAAAAAGAGTATATTCTTTGATTTGCCATATTGGAAAGATAATGTTTTGCGTCATAATCTTGATGTCATGCATATAAAGAAAAATGTTTGTGAGAGCATTTGTGGAACTTTGTTGGGAATGGATGGTAAGTCGAAATATAATTACAAATCCCGACTTGACTTGAAAGACATGAGAATTAGACCTGAGCTACATCCTATTACTAAGGAGTCTTGCAAGATTTATTTGCCTCCAGCGTCTTTTACAATGAATAAGAATGAGAAAAAAATGTTTTGTCATGTTTTGCAGAATATTAAAGTTCCAGATGGTTATGCCTCAAACATTTCTAGATGTGTTCATGTAAAACCACCAAAATTGTTGGGGTTGAAAAGTCATGACTATCACATCTTGATGCAACAATTACTTCCTATAGCATTGAGGAAAACACTTCCGAATTCAATATGCCAACCTCTACTTCAATTGAGCAAATACTTTAGAGATTTATGTGCTAAAGTAATTTGCCCAACTGATATGCTTCGTTTAGAGAAAGGTATTATTGTGATACTTTGTCAACTAGAAAAAATATTTCCACCATCATTCTTCGATATTATGGTGCATTTGACTATATATTTGGCTTGAGAAGTAAAACTAGGTGGGCGTGTTTACTATCGTTGGATGTATCCAATAGAAAGGTAATGTTTATAATTTTCGCAAGTTGTCTGAATTTAATTATGTTATTTTTAAATTTTTATTATGAAGTACATATAAAATACTCAAAATACTAATTCTTTTTTTGTTATTTTTTGGTAAACTAGGTATTTGGGCACATTGAAATCATACATGCGAAATAGGAAGAAACCTGAAGGTTCCATTGCTGAAGGCTACTTAGCTGGAGAATGTTCGACATTTTGCTCATTATATTTAGGTGATTATGTGGAGTCCAAATGTAATCGAGCAACAAGGGATGAGACCACTACTAATAATGATGTCGTATTGGGACTGGATATATTTTCACATATAGGCCGTTCTTTGTGAAAAGGGAGTTCTGTAAGATTTAATGCTGAAACATTAAAGAAAGCACATCAATATGTGTTGTTTAATTGTGAGGCTGTTGCACCATACATTGAGTAAGTTATTTGATCTACTTTTATTTATACATTATTTAATTTTTTTAAGTTCAGAAATTTTGATGATTTGTGCTATATTTTAGGCAACATAGGACAATAGTTGAACAATCGGATCCTAATCTCCTGCGCCATCACCTTGAATGCATTCATAGCGAAAGCTTTGCTGATTGGTTTGCTGAATATGTAAGTGACAACATCTAAAATAATTTTAATAATTGTACATATAATGTTATACCTTTGCATAAGTGGCTTTACATAATTCAAAATATTTAACAGGTTGAAAAGTTAGAAATCTCGAAAGAAGATTTAGCCTTGAGAGACTTGAAACTGCTTGGTGGTCGGCCAAATATTATTGGAAACAAATATAAGAAGTATCTTGTGAACGGGTTGAAGTTTCACAGGAATGATTTGGAGAGTACGAAAAAGACGCAAAATAGTGGGGTACGCGTAAAGGCCACAACTTCTAGCTTTTCAAGTACAAGGGATCAAAATCCAATCTTAAGTGATTTGGATTATTATGGAATTATAACCGATATTATTGAGCTAGATTATGGTTGTGAGCGTAAGGTTGTATTATTTGATTATGATTGGGTATCAAAAGGAAGACGATTGAAGGAAGACGTTGATGGGTTTATCTTAGCTGATTTTACAAATATGGCACGCCATAATGAACCATTTATTCTAGCATCCCAAGCTGAACAAGTTTTTTATGTAGCGGATCCAACTGAGCCACGTTGGAAAGTAGTTGTCTCTACTACTGCACGAGCAAATTATAGCATGGAACCTATTATTGATGTCGACACGTACTTGCAGAGCAATATCTCCTCTTCTCCTGGTAATAGTGAAATTGGTGATTTTAGTTGGATTCGAGATGATGTTGATGGAATTGAGATTGTGATGAACCCATATTTGTGTCCATTTTTTCTTGTGTTTTTAGTCTTTATTGAGTCATTATGTGTCTGGGAGGACACGCAAGTCGAGAGATAGTGTGCAGGGGAAGAACAGGTGGATGTTGGGCAAATCCGATGGAAAATCTGTTGTTGAGATGCTGAGATGGCGATACGATGCAAATGGGCATAGGGCTGGAAGCTTGTAGCTGCGCAACATCGAAACATCCTTTCTACAAGTCAGGAAGCACCTCCCCATATCCTTAAGCCAACAGACAGAGTACTCGGAGGAGCCAGGATCGTGGTCAAGACCGGAGGCAATTCAGGATGCAGACGATGAAGGGCAAGATGAGAGTCGAGCAGCAGCAGATTTCTTTTCCTTCAAGGAAGAGGATAAGGATCGGATGTTTCCTTCCTTATCCTAGCCGAGCCAAATCATAGAATAAATCTACCACGCAAGGAAAGAAAGAACGTGCTTGCGAAGGAAAGAGAGAGATGCGGAGGTTATGATATGCATGGGAAGAATCCTTATTCAACAAGGAAACTTCCCTAAACCTTAGAATCTCATCGCCTATATATATGGCCGACTCTATCATGTATAAAAGCTCTTCGATTTCGTCTTACGGGCGATTTACAGTTTATTACGTTCGTTTATATTTTCTGCACTTTAGTTTTAGTTGTTGGCGTGAAGCCAAGACCCTGGGTGCTGACTACGCTTTTGGGCAGCAACCCCTTTCCAGATTTATGCTAAGTATGTTTTTCTTTATTTGCTTTGTGTTTTTATTTAATATTATGTCTAGCTAAGTTTATTGTTTGGGTTGGATGTAGATGAAGTGATTCTAAATTACTCGTTCGAACTTGTGAGGTCTAATTGTGTTAGTTCGTTAATTGATTTTGTTCTCGAAACACTTAGGATTAATTCTAGACTTAATTGATATTGAAGTTGATTGATCACCATCTAGATATTGAGATTAAGTCATTAACAGAAATTGGGAACAACACGAAAGTGTCTTTCGTGCCCAAGAAGGTAAAGGGTGTTGGAGAGCAGTCGGTATTGACCTACCTCTTGGCTGTCTTGGGTCTATTTATTCTTAATGCATGTTGGGCAGCATCGTTACCTAAGTGTCTTCGTGACTTTGCTGATCAAGAGAGGAGATCCTGCCTTCTGGTCAAGATCTGTAAAATTGATTAGACATAGGTTAAGTGTGTTAGCATCGTGACTTCGTGACCTTAGGGTGTTAGCTAATCTTTTCCTTAAACCAAGTGATAAAATTAATTAATTGAATATCCTTGCACCGATGAACGAGTAAAGACTAATTAGGATCATGGATTCGAAACCCAATCCAAACTCTTTTGTTATTTGATATTGTTATTTTTTGAGTTCAGGTTATTAAGATACTTCGTGACCAAAACCCTTTTGTTGAGCAACATCTGAAGAACAGATTCTCGTCTTCTACCTTCTTCGTCATCTTTTGAGTATCTCTTCCACTTTTCTCCTTAGGGTACGTTTAATTTGATGGAAAATGGTGGAAAATAAATATTTTCTACTACAACAAAAAATAGATGTTGCGACATTTGTTTAGAGACACTTCTTATTTAGTGCCTCCAAAATACATGTTAAATTCTCAAAAAATTTCACAACATTTTTCGCATCTTATTTCCATGTTTTGTTTCATGCTAAGTTTAATACTACTATTAATTATATTATCTGTTGTGTCTTGATTCTTGTTCTTTTGGGTTATTGTTTATTTCTTAACAATTGGCGAAGATTCCCATGAATGACATCAAGAAGGAGATGGTGGCTGCCAAGTTAGAGAAGGCGGTTGAAGAGCTACTACCACGGGCGGATCCAGGATTTAATATCGGAGTGGGCTGATGTTAGACCTTATGGCATAATACAAAATATATTAAGTGAAGAAAAAATAAATTAACTTCCTACGTTTTGTTTTTCATTTGACAAAACTAACCATCTACAATATATTTATGAAATTTGAGAAATAGTCGATTTTCACATTGAAAAATAACTCAAGGTATTTTGTAATATATGTGAAAAAATTGGGTACTAAATTACTATTTCAAAAGATTATAAGATTTTTTCCATAATAAAAGCACCTAAATTGTTAATAATTTTTTTTACTGTTAGTTAAATTTAAAGATTAAAACAGATTAAATGTTTTTTAAATATTTAAATTCAATGAAATTATTTTAATGAATGGTTGTTGAGGCATGTTCTAACTTAGGTTCTTAAGGAGAAAAAATGATTTTTTTAAACGAATAAAAGGAGTGTTTAAAATGGAATGCGGTTGAGGAGTAAAAAAAAAAAAACTGAATTTCAAATGTGATGAATGGAATGCGATTGAGTAATAAAACTAAACTTTAGATGTAATGAAGGAATGTTGGGGTTGATGGTCGAACATAGGATCTATATATGTATACAACTTTTCAGAATTCATATCTTTATTTCATTATTTGTTATTTAAACATTACATACTACAAAAACCATACTATATATAACATATTTAAAATCTGCATATGCAATCAATTGGTAGTGTTCCAAATTATTTAGTGGGAGAAGCAACAGCAAGAAGAGGAACAGCTCTGTGCGCTGTAGCTCCAGGGACTTCATTCATGTCCAAATCTTTTGCTTCAACCCCATTAGGCAACTTCCAGTCAAATTTGTGCACGAGATTTGCCAACAGAAACTCCATTGTACCAGCAGCATATGTGATCCCGGGACACCCCCTCCGTCCAGCCCCGAACGGGATCAGCTCGAAATCTTGGCCTTTGTAGTCTATTGAGGAATTCAAGAATCTCTCGGGCATAAATTTTTCTGGTTCGTCCCATGAGACGGGGTCCTTCCCTATAGCCCACGCGTTGATCATCACCACGGTTCCAGCTGCAATGTCGTAACCTTTTACTTGCACATCTTTGGTTGCCACTCTTGGCAGAAGTAGCGGAAGTGATGGATGACAGCGTAGCGCTTCCTTTATCACAGCCTTGAGATAATGCATCTTTTCTATATCATCATCTGTTATCTCCTGTTTCTGTTTAACGATTCCTCGTACTTCGCTTTGCAACTTTTCCAACACTGCTGGATGTAATAAGAGTTCTGACATCGTCCATTCCATGGCTGTGGATATCGTATCAGTTCCACCAGCAAATACATTCTGCAATAAGAAAGACGGCAATGAAATCATCATTATACTAAAGTACGAGATGTAATATAAAATTTTATACCCTACTAAAAGTAGCTTACTCGAAGTGCCCTCAAACACTGCGAGAGAGAGAGAGAGAGAGAGAGAGAGAGAGAGAGAGAGCTTACCAAAAGTACTGCTTTCATGCTATCTCGATCAATGGAAGCACCAACAGTTTTATCATTATAAATTTCGAGCAAAATATCGAGAAAACCTTCACCAACATCCTGCTTATCATTATTTTGAATCTTCTGACGATCTTCAATCAAACTTTCCAAAACTTGATCCATTCCTTTTGTAGTCTCTTCGAGTTTCTTATCAAAACCATTAACACGACCAATCCAACCAAGCCACGGAATAAAATCCCCAATATTAATAAACCCTAAAAGCTCCATAAAATCGTTCATCAAACTTAAGAATTTCTTCCCGTTTTCAGAATCACTATACTTCCTGCCGAACGCCGCTCTGCCAATCCCATCACTCGTAAAACTAGAAAACATCGCACTCAAATCCACGGGCCCCGAAGATTCTCGAACCTTGTTCACGAAAAGGGCTGTTTCTTCTACCCTGATGGAACGGAAAGATTGAACCCTAGTGTTACTCAGCAGCCGAAGAACAACGATGCTCTTCATCCGCCTCCAGTAATCGCCGTAAGGGGAAGTTGCCACGTCTTTACCGTCGTAGGTAAACTTCTTAGGGGCCTTGTAAACTGGCCTGCTAGCGAAGATGAGATCGTGAGTTCTCATGATTTCGCTGGCCAAATCGGCCGACGAGATGATCAGAACGGGGACGCTGCCGAAGTGAAGGAGCATGATGGGGCCGTGCTTTTTGGCTAAGGAGTGGAGATCGCGGTGAGCCAGTAAGCCAACTTGGTGAAGATTTCCGATTATCGGCAGCGTTGAAGGTGAAGGGGGGCGTTTTGTTTTGGTGGAAGCTTTCACAAACATCCATAAGAAGAAGATGGGAGAGAGAAGAGCTGTGAGAAGGAATGGATTCATTTGGAATATTCCTTCTATTTTTATTGATGTCTGAGAAACTGAGCTATGTTTGGGAATTGAATTAAAGGGCTTTTCTTCTGCTTGTACCGTATCATATGTTTCGCTTATTTATAGATCAATCATCATATGTCTGAATCATACTCCCTCCGTCTCACGAAAAATGTCTTACTTGTGTTAGGCTAGGGAATTAAGGAAAAATAATAAAGAATGTAAAAGTAGTGTGAATAAATAATAAAGAATGTAAAAATATTGTGAATAAATAATAAAGAATGTAAAAACAGTGTGAATGCATATGTAAAAGCAATGTGAATGCAATTAATTATTTTCAAATAAGGAAATGAGACATTTTCTTGAGACGGTCCAAAAAGAAAGGTGAGACATATTTTGTGAGACAGATAATACTCTCTCCGCCCTCTAAATAAAGACAAAAACTTGGGTGCAACTGTTGCACCGTAGAACATCCGCCCATTTGACCCGACCTGACCTGAGTTTGATCCGGTCAAATCCTCCTTTGACCAGATTTTTTTTTTCCAGTTTTTTTTTTTTATTTTCATTTTTTAAACCCCTTTTTTTTTGCCGCTTCTTCTATGGTCAAGATTCGAGCGAGGGAAGCCGAAGGCCTCAGAGCAAGCCGAAAAAGTTCAAATTGTTGTCCGCCCATTATCCTTATTTTAGTAATCAGAGCGAAGGCGGAGCCGTAAAATTGAAGCCGAAGGCTCCGTCGTGAAAAAAAATCTGGAAAAAAAAAATGGAAAAAAAAATACTGTAGCATGTAAGACCCACGCGCGGCGCGTGGATCTCACGCACGGGGCAGGGTGGGCGCGTGGCAGGTCGGAGCGGGTCAGGGCGGGGCGGGGCGGGTCGGGTTTTGTATTGTTCAGACATCTGCACACAAGACTTACTCCTAAATAAAATAAAATAAAATGAAAACACAAAAGTAAATACGCATGTGTGGAAAACCAATGATAAATAGCAGCCAAGGGGGAACAAACATTGAGGATCTCAACATATTTACTACTTATTAATTGACCATGAAAACAGATATAAACTTCTATAATTGAGTAATTGAGCAAGCTGAAAGGAGACAAAACAATGAAGTTAATTATTCATTAATTACTACAGAATTTATTAAATATATTATATCAAGTTATTATATATAATAAATAGCATGTCACCAGCGAGCTCTGTTTTCAAAGATGGCTGGCTATTTGTGATTTTTTGCCATTAATTAAATTAATGCAAATACTCATATGCGGCACGTCGCATCCCATGCGACCGCGCGTGGGGCGCGCGGAGTGCATGCGCCTCACCCACACGCAGTGCGTGGGGTAAAGGGGCCTCCCTTTTTTTTTATTTCTTTTTCTGACTTATTAGGACACTTTTCAGAAATATCTTAGCTAATAAGTGTTTTTAGCATTTTTGTTTGTATCACAAAATCTAATTATTTTTTCATTTCCAGATTTTTTGTTCCTCTTTTTTTTTCCTCTTCACTTTTTTGTTTGCCACTTCTTCTTTGGTCAAGATTCGAGCTAGGGGAGCCAAAGGCCTCGTAACGAGACGAAAAAGTCCAAATTGTTGCCCGACGTTTATCCTTATATTAGCAATCAGAGCGAAGGCGGAGCCGTAAAATCGGAACAAAAAAAAACTGAAATTAAAAAAAGATCGAAAAAAAAATTGACCGGGTCATACCCGACTCGGTCGCATGCAAGACTCCCTCTTAAATTAATCTTAGCACAACATTTCACAACATTAAACATTAATTGAACCGGCCGGTCCGGTCGGGGCAGAGCTAGAAACTGCTTGTGAGCGAGACCCATCATTCAACCGTGAAAATCGCTGCCAATCATCGTGAACTATCCGGTTCTTTGAAACCGGGGGCGGTTTTAAGAAGCCGTTCGGTTCACAAAGTTTGTTGAAATATGGAATACTATTATAAACGACTCATTTTTTTAATATGTGTGCCCAATCAAATGGATATAATGAATGATACGGAGGGAGTATGTTACTTGGGTTTTATGGCCATTAAATTCATCTCACCACACCATTTCACGGACAATATACTGCGACATGCATGTCACCAGGGAGCTCTGGTTTCCTAGATGGCCGGCTGCTTGTGTTTTTTGGCTATTAAATTAATCTCTGCACATCATTTGACAAAACGTTAGATAATAACAATAGTAACATTAATCTAATAATAATATTATTAATAATAATTGTGATAAGGCTTAGCCCCTACAGGTCTTGAATTCTATTTCGTTTACATATGGTATTATATATTCTCACCTTATGTGATAATGTAGTGACCCCGCTTACGTGCAATGTAGTGGTCTCATCTTTAGAAGGGTAAAGCTAGGTATACTTATATGATAGTAGCTTCATCCCGACAATATAAATATTTTTGTAATTTCTTTCAAAATAATAATAATAATAATAATAATAATAATAATACACCAATATTTTGATTAAATTTTGATGCCTATATAGTCAAGAGACTTTCTACTAACCATGAAACGGTTAGCCTTTGTAGTCTCGTCGTCATCAATAATTTATATAATTAATTTGAAAATTAACAAGAGATAGGAAACTATAACATATGGATTGCTTCATTCTAAAGTCATCTACAACTTGCTAATAATTTTTGAAGTTAATTATCCTCAAAATTATATTACAACCTATTTAATTCAAAATTAATATATCACAATTTTATATTAAATCAAACATATTAAGTGAAGAAACAAATTGTGAAATAGCCAATATGAGGAAGAAAAAATAATATTGAAACAAATAGTGGTGTGTTGCATTGTTGTCTTTGGTACAATAGAGAGGAATGATCTAATTAGTTCTAACTTGTGATGCAGTACAATTGGGATGAATAGTACTATATAATTGTCTGGTTCGTATCGCGAACAAATTAACCATATTTTATCAATATTGTTAAAACTTGTGGAATACACCGGCATATGTGAAGAGAGAGAGAGAGAGAACCAGAATTTTCAATCGTGGCTGCTCTTTGATCTCATTTCTCCCATGATTTCTTCGATTAAGTAAACAGCCCTAGCAACCATTCTTAAACCGCTACAAACAAAAAAAGACGAACACTCAAGCACAAGGCTCTAAATAGAAGGATTTGGGAATGGGAATGTTGAGGTCGGCTTCAATATTCAAAATTTTATAAACAATGAGATGTGAGGTGGGTCAGTTAACCAGTGGCGGATGCATGTAGAGTCAAGGGAAGGCAATTGTCATCCCTTGATTTTTAATATGAAATACCTATATTACCCCTCATTAATTATTTATTTACAAATATGTCCTTAATTTTACTAAAAAATAGAATTGTAATTGTTTTCTCCCCAAATTCCTTCCCACTGAGCAGCCCTCCGTGTGTCTTCCAGCGCCGTCGCTCTTCTGTGTTCCTTTTATCCAATTGCAATTTGCAATTTGCAATCACAGGTAAATCACTAAATCATCATGAAATAACTTGTATTAATAAATTTATACATTGGTATAAGAAAATAATTGAAGAAGAATAGAGTGATTGTAGAAGTTTAGAACAGTAATTCATTGATTGAACAAATGGAAGAGAAAAATCGAGAGATAATGAAGAAAGTTGTTTGAATAGGGAAGAAAATGAAGGAAGTTGGACTTGAGCAAATCAAATTCATACTCTACTTGTTTTTTGTTCAAACTACTACTTAAATGGTCAAGTTTTTTTGCTATTTTTTATTCTGTCATTGTCTCTTTTATCTTTTGGTTGTTTGAAGTTTATTTATTTGTATATTTGCTATTTGCTAACAAACATTATCTTTAATTGTTTATGATAATCGATACAAGTTACAACACACAAGTTTATTTACAATAGAAAGTTCACAAATCACAAAGCTTAGCTTGTTTCGATATAAGAAATATTCATATTTTGTATAATCATATTGATTTGTTAATTGTTATTTCTTTGAATTTTTTTGGGTATAACAAATGAACTGTGCAAGGCATTGCAAAGAAAAAAATCAAGATATTGTGAATGCAATGGTTTTAGTAGGGATTTCCAAGGAAGGACTTCAAGCTATGAGAGATGATGGGTTGAGCTCTTTGATAAAGGATGTATCAGCTTTTTGTGTGAAATACAAGATTGAGGTGCCTGATATGGATGCTATATATGTGAGTGGGAAAAGATTGAAACGAAATCAGAGAGATGAAGAGATGACAAACTCGCACCGTTACCGCGTAGAGGTATTTAATACTGTCATAGATATGCAGCTGCTTGAGTTAAATGGTCGATTCAATGAGGTAAATAATGAATTGTTGCTTTGCGTTGCTTGTTTGAATCCATCCAACTCTTTCCAAGCTTTTGACAAAGAAAAGTTAGTTCGACTAGCTGAATACTATCCAAATGATTTTCAAGGCATAGAGCTTCGCATTGCCGGACCAACTCGAGAATTTTGTGTTGGATGTGCGTTCCCAGAATTGACAATTCTGATGTTAAAGGGCTCGGGGATCTAACCAAAAAATTGGTGGCAACCGGTAGAAATTTTGTGTATCCGTTGGTTTACAAGCTTATGACTTTAGCATTAGTTCTACCGGTTGCAACAGCTTCTGTGGAAAGAGGATTTTCAGCTATGAAGATTGTGAAGAATCAACTACCCAACAGAATGGGTGATGAATGGATGAGTGATAATTTGGTAGTCTATATGGAAAAACATGTATTTAGTTGTGTTTCTAGTGATGCTATTATACATAAGTTTCAAACTATGACGAATCGTCGCGGTCAAATATAGATTAGATTTCTATGGATAATTTGTATATATTTAGTTTCATTTGATATAATTTTTTTTTTGCCACCCCTTGTTAGAAATCCTGCGTCCGCCACTGCATTTAATAGATGCAGGTTGGATAATTGGATCCGGGTCATAGTAAAAAAGGATAAATGTGTCTAATGTGGGGCATTATTTGTATTTTGTAACTTGTTGGCGTAGCCAGAAAAATTACACGACAAGAGCTAATTTTTCTATTTTTTTATTTTAAAATTTTCATGTGACTTGATTTGGCTAAGAGGACTTTTAAGTAAAACTTAACGGAAAATATTGATAATTTGATGATGGTGTAAAATGAAAATATTAAATAAACTTTGTTTAGGTGGGATTTTGCTGCTTTTGGGCTGAATATTGCTTTTATTTCTTCATATTAATTATTTTGCATAATATAAGTTATTAGGGTGTGTTTATTTTAATGAAAATAGTGGAAAATAGTAAAAGACAAATATTTTCTATCCTTTTCTCATGTTTATTAGAGTTGTTAATTTTCTCATTTTCCATTTTTCTCTATCATTTTTTATTCTTTTCACTACGAAAATTGTGGAAAATATTAACATGGGGATAGGAGTAAAAATATTTTCCAACCTTTTCATTTGCTTCCTTTTCTTTTCCTTTATTTTTCATACTACCAAAGTAAACATACCTTTATAAAAGGTTGCACACAATAATTCAATGTTAGTTCAACAAAAAGGCTAAAATGACGCGCAGGAAGTTATGAATTGAAACGATATTATTTCATAGTAATGGAAATACATATCCTAACCAGAATTTGTAATTTGCTAGCCTCTTGCCCAGCAGGCAAAGATTTTATTAATCCCAACATAAACACAAGAAGAAATGATTAAAAAGGGAGTTGTCATTTATTTATGAACTCAAACTAATTATTCATACATCACATCACAACAAGAAAGACGGCAATAGACGACAAAGATTGTTGGAATTATTTAGTACGCGCGAGAAGCAACAGCAAGAAGAGAAACAGCCCTGCGCACTGTAATTCCCGGGCTCTCGGTCATGTCCAAATCGTGTAGTGCAACCCCATTAGGCAATTTCCAGTCAAATTTGTGCATGAGGTTCGCTAAGACAATTTCGAGTGTTGCTACTCCATATGTGGTCCCGGGGCATCCTCTTCGTCCCGACCCAAAAGGGAGCAGCTCGAAATCTAGGCCTCTGAAGTCTATCGAGGAATTCAAAAATCTCTCGGGCATAAATTTTTCTGGTTCTTCCCATGAGACGGGATCCCTCCCTATCGCCCACGCGTTGATCATCACCACCGTTCCAGCTGCAACGTCGTAACCTTTTACTTGCACATCTTTGCTTGCTACTCTAGGTGGAACTAGTGGGAATGGTGGATGACAACGCAGAGCTTCCTTGATCACGGCCTTTAAATAATGCATTTTTTCCAGATCATCATCTGTTATGTCTTGTTTCTGTTTAACGATTCCTCTTATCTCCTGTTGCAATTTCTCCGTCACCGTTGGATGTCTTATGATTTCTGACATCACCCAATCTAAAGCTGTGGATATTGTATCAGTTCCACCAACAAACACATCCTGTAGCATATATAGTCACAATTAATATGTTGATCAAAAACACAAAACGAGAGAGAGAGAGAGAGAGAGAGAGAGAGAGAGAGAGAGAGAGTAACTAGTACCACAAGTAATCCTTTCATGCTATCTCGATCAATGGTGGCATCCACAGTTTTATCATTATAAATGTCGAGCAAAACATCAACAAGATATTCCCCGTCGTGTTCGTTGACATCCTGCTCCTTTCGAATCTGCTGGCGTTCTTCAATCAAACTCTCCAAAACTTGATCGACCTCCATAGCAGTCTTGTCCAGTCTCTTATCAAAACCATTAACACGATTAATCCAACCAAGCCAAGGAATAAAATCACCAATATTAGTAGTCCCTAAAAGCTCCATGATATGATCTCTCATCAGTCGTAGGAATTTCTTTCCAGTTTCGGATTCACTAGCCCTTCTGCCGAAAGTGGATCGAAAAACCACGTCAATATTCACCTCTGCAAACATTTCACTCAAATTCAAAGGCTCTGAACGACTTTCTTCAATCTTGTTCACGAAATGGGCCATTTCTTCTTCCCTGATGAATCGGGAAGCTCTAACCCTTTTGCTACTCAGCATCTGCAGAACAAAAATGCTCTTCATCCGCCTCCAGTATTCGCCGTAAGAGCCAGTTGCCACGTCTTTGCACTCGTAGATCAGCTTCTTGAAGGCCTTGAACTGGGGCCTGCTCGAGAAGATTATGTCGTGAGTTCTCGTTATTTCTCGGGCTGACTCGGCCGACGAGATCACCAGAACGGGGATGCTGCCCAAGTGAAGCAGCATGATCGGGCCGTGTTTTTTGGCTAAGGAGTAGAAATCATGGTGAGGCAATGAGCTCAGTTGATGTAGATTTCCGATTATCGGCAGCTTTGATGGTGAAGGAGGCAGTTTTCTCTTGGTCGAAGATTTGAGAAAGATTCTGTCAATAAACCATAACAAGATGACAGAAAGAAGGGCTGTGGGAATGAACGGATTCATTTGAAGTTTCTCCATTCTTGAAGGTTTAATTGTAAGAAACTGAGCTATGTTTGGGGATTAAGGGCTTTTGTTCGGTTTGTATGTCTGAACCATATGTTTGGGTTTTTTATAGAGAAAAACTCAAGATAACGATAAAATGATGTTAATTAGAATTTTATAACTTTGTAGTCAACTTAATGCTTCTTCGAATTTTCGGATGTTATAAGAAAATCTAATGAGAAAATTATAAAATTTGGAAGGGCAAAATGTGAAATGGTCAAAATGGGGACAAAAAATTAAATTTTGTCAAGCCACTTAGTTTTTATAAATTAATTATGTCACCGTGGTACGAAATGTAAGAATTCGTACCAATCGTACCACTTTTATCTACCAATAAGATATATACTCTTAGTGGTACGATTGGTACAAATATGTATATTCGTACCACATATCAAGTTAACTGTGCCAATCTTACCAGTGTTAATATATGGTACGATTGGTACGAATATGCATATTCGTACCACATATCAAGTTAACTACCAATCTTACCAGTGTTAATATATGGTACGATTGGTATGAATTCTTATATTTCGTGCCACAATGATAGAATTTATAAAAATTAAGTAGCTTGACAGAATTTAATTTTACTCCCCATATTAATTATTTGACCTAATTTTCCCAATTTCGAATGCATACAAATAAAGAAGCAAAAGAGAAATCAAATTGTTGTCTCCATCCTCTAATAAGTGTCCCCGAAATCAAAATAATTAAAATGAAAACACATAAGTAAATCATGTGCATGTGTGGAAATAAATAATTGGGTAAACACAAGTTAAAAATGGTAATATATGTTTTGAAAATGGAAATATACCCTAATTGGGGAAGCATAAACCCTAGGAGGAAATATGATTATTTGGGGACAACTCAAAAAGAAAATATGACTCTACTATTCAGGGACGGAGGTAGTATAATCTAGCCAATATTTGTAATTTTTGGACGTGATTGTGCTTAATACGGCGTAGGTCTAATCAATTACCATGGATAGTTCGAAAAAGAAATCGTGTCACACTTATCATGGATGGAGGAAGTATAATTTGTAGTTCTTTTTTTGTAACATTTAGGTTGATTGATGATGATATTTTTTAATGAATTTTATTATTTTACGTACAATTGGAATAAATAGTCTAATTATTTCCAATTGTTCCAAACAGTGGTGTTTGTGGTACAATAGAGACGAATAGTCTAATTAGTTCTAACTTGCGATGCAGTACAATTGAGACGAATAATATATAATTGTCTGGTTCGTACCATATCGCGAACGAACACATATTTTATCAATATTGTCAAAAATTGTGGAATACAGATCAATCGCAGAATAGGATGAATTGCCTAGCGGCGGCGACGAATGGCGGTGATGACGGGGTGGGATTTATTTTTGAACTCAAACTAATTATTCATACATCACATCACAACAAGAAAAACAGACAAAAACTTTTGACGGTTTATTTTTTAAAGTAATACTCAATAAAATTCAAATCTAATTCACACTATTTATTCGTCCAACTAATAAATTGGTTAAATTAATTTAAATTAAACTATAAAAATATAGTTATTTATTCGGTCAACTAATAAATAAATGAGCCAAATAAAATTTTTGGAGCAAAAGATAAGAAAATACACATTGATTCTAGATATTTATAGATTTTTCAATAGGTGATGTTTAATTCAATAACCGATGTGGGACACAAGATTTTAGTAGATATTTAAAATCTACTATTTTATGTTAAAAAATTCAAAAATTTGAGAATTTAGATAAATAGAAATGGAGGATTAAGACACGCTGAGCCACAATAAAGATTTGTGCAACCCAACTATAAAAGATGTACAAATTAATTCATGAATATTTAAGATTCAAAATTTTTGAGAATATATGAATAAAAAATAGTACAAATAGAAAATTTAAGATAAATAAGAATGAATAATGGAGAATGCATGGAAAAAAAATAAAAAAATTGACCGACTTATTATGCCATAATAGATTTTGATTTTCAGTGTTTCCATGTGACATGATACGACATGTTTTCATGTGTTTGTTTGTGGTGCATCTGATTAGTAACTCAGGTGCATCTGAGTAGTTATTGTGGTGCATTTAGATAGTCAGTGTTGGTATGAGACACAATACATGTATTCATGTATTTATTTGTCGTGCATCTGAGTAGCCATTTTGGTGCATCTGAATGGTGAATATGGGTGCATGTGGATAGATTTTATGGTGCATCTGGTATTGCA
>JANLIY010000024.1:0-494708 GCA_029490685.1 Schizonepeta tenuifolia | reverse complement strand
AGAGGGTGCTAACTGAGGCACCGGTCTTAGCGCTACCGCAGTTTGATAAGGATTTTGTGATGGAGTGCGATGCATCGGGTACGGGAATAGGGGCTGTGATGATGCAAGAGCGGCGACCGATTGCGTACTTCTTCAGCAAATCTCTTTCCGACCGCACCTTGTCAAAATCAGCGTACGAGCGAGAGATGATGGGCCTCGCGTTGGCTGTGCAACATTGGCGACCTTATCTGTTTGGAAGGAAGTTCGTGTTCCGTACTGATCATCGCAGCCTGAAACATTTGCTCCACCAAAAGATAGTGACTCCGGCACAGCAAGTGTGGGTGGCAAAATTGCTGGGGTATGATTTTGAAATTGAATACAAGACCGGGGCATCGAACGCGGTGGCTGATGCACTTTCAAGGAGAGATGGTGACGGTGAGCTGGCAGCCTTGAGCAATCCCGAGTGGGTGGGCTTTAATGACGTCGAGGAGGAGCAGGCGAAGGACGAATATGTGGGAGCGATTATGCGAGCAGTCCGAGAGCAACCTGGCAGCAAGCTAGGGTTTGAGTTGGTGGGGTCCCGGCTATTCTACCATGGCCGTGTGGTTCTGCCGGCATCGTCTGCTTGGATACCCCAACTCCTTACTGAATTTCATGATACCCCAGCGGGCGGACATGCCGGGGTCTATCGTACGTATCGCCGGATTACGGGTAACGTTTATTGGAAAGGCATGTTCCGCCATGTGAAGGACTTTGTTGTTCGATGTCTAATTTGTCAGAAGATGAAATATGAGGCGATTTCCCCGGCGGGATTGCTGCAGCCATTGCCTGTTCCAGAGCAGATTTGGGAGGATATTTCAATGGATTTCATTACGTGCCTGCCAAAGTCGAAAGGGTTCTCAGTTGTTTTGGTGGTGGTGGACCGGCTTTCGAAGTATGCGCATTTTATGGCGCTGAAACCGCCTATCTCAGCTCAGTCAGTAGCCGATGTATTCGTCAAAGAAGTGGTTCGGCTGCATGGTATTCCCAAATCCATTGTTAGTGATCGAGACTCCATGTTCGTAAGTGCATTCTGGAAGGAGCTGTTTGAGCAGTCGGAGACGAAGCTCAAGTTTAGTACGGCGTATCATCCGGAAACGGATGGACAAACGGAAGTGTTGAATAGGGTGTTGGAGACTTACTTGCGTTGCTTCACCAGTGAACAACCGAAACAGTGGATTCGTTTGCTCGCTTGGGCAGAATTTTGGTACAACACTTCGTACCAGTCGGCCGCACGGATGACGCCCTTTGAGGTTGTCTATGGGCGGCCTCCTCCTTCTCTGCGACGGTTCCTTCCGGGAGAATGCCAAGTCGCGGCGGTGGGTGATAGCTTGGGTAGCCGGGATGAGATTTTGCGCCATCTTCGTGATAACCTGACAAGAGCTCAGCAAGAGATGGCATAGCAGGCCAACAGACATCGCCGAGAGCTGAAGTTTGAAGTGGGGGATAGGGTGTTCTTGAAGGTACGTCCCTTTCGGCATGCGTCGCTGCGAGGCGGGCCGCATCACAAGTTATCTGCTCGCTTCTATGGGCCGTTTGAGGTGATTGGGCGCGTGGGCAAGGTGGCGTATAAGCTGCAACTTCCGGCGAGCAGTAAAATACATCCAGTGTTCCATATATCTCAGTTGCAGAATTGCCGGAATCTATCGAACTCCCTATTTTACCGGTTCTGGAATCGGAAATCATTTTGGCTCGGAGGAAAGTGGCGAGAGGATCAACTGAGGAAGAACAGTTACTGGTAAAATGGAAAGGACAGTCGGAGGATGACGCGACGTGGATTGATATAAAGAATTTCAAAGGCCAATTTCCTAATTTCAACCTTGAGGACAAGGTTGTTTCGATGGGGGATGGAGTTGATAGAGAGTCCGAGATCGACGTGCATGAGGTGCATGGGCCGAAGCCGTTGATTGTTTACAAGAGAAGATCGCGTTGAAGGAAGGGATTGAGCCCACGTTCGTGGGCTGGGCTAATGAAGGAGTGTTTTATTATTATGGTTTAATTATTCGATTAGCAGTAGAAGTAGTATTTGATATTAATTCCTTAATTATAGTTGGAGCAGTATTTATAGGAGATTAGGGTTTATTATTGTTATCATTGGGGAATATTATTTTGGAGCTTGGGGGCTGGGACGGCTTTGTCGTATTTCTATTGATCTATTGCTTTTGCTTTACTATATCAAAACTGTTCTTATCAAGCAACCTCCCAAAATCTAAACATTGCAGAGAGTATCCAAACAGGCCATCAAGAAAAGCAAAAAAACAAGCAAACGGATTCCCTATCATGGGAGGATCCTCCGACGCCTCTGAGGAGTCTCCCTTTTCAGAAACATTTTCTCGTAATCATTCAAAGGCCTGCTAGAGCCATCAGCTTCACTAACAAATTTCCAGCCACCTCCGTTTCCACGCTTGCCTCGAGGACCGAGCTTCTCCACCGTAAAATTCCAACCTTGTGCTGGACGCCTCCTGCTGTACTTGTGGCATTTCACCTTCTTCGCCCACTAAACACACGACGATGATGATGATGAACACAAGAAGGAAAAAGCAGTAATTTAAGTCAAGACTCAAAAGAGATTCCGAATGGATACTATTGATTACCATGAACTAAATAATTACCTTCATTTTGTTGAACTCGAACTTCCGGACAAATTCTTGGTACAACAATTCATCCTCTTTCACTGATGCTTCATAGAGAAGCTCATCAGGGTCCGGAATGGTACCGTGCCAATCCTCCGGCATGACCTTGAACTCTGGCTTAAATGGCAGGGAAGCAACATGAAATTCTCTGTCATGGGAGGCAAAAAATCTGCATACCAGCAACCGAAGAAATATTTAGTCAATAGCATTTAGAAACTTTAAATGTTGAAATAGCAAAAGTTTTGAAGAAATTTCTCGATTCGCGCGACCACAGAAAAACAGTTAATGAATATGCCATCAAACATGCATGTCACTTATAATAAAACATTCGACCTTTGATGGGACAGTCTGAAGGTTATTATTACTCCCAAAGGGTAAAGCAATCTGAAGGTTCTCCGGTTGTTAATACCATAGTTTTTATGAATCATTTCTAACCTTGTGTTCTGATTCACACAACCAAAATCAAAAGAAACCAAAGCTAGAGATGCAATACTTGCACGCAGACGGCATTCCCAAAGTATTCAAAGTAGTTCTTTGAAAAGAAAATTCATTCTTCTAAGTGAAATAGGTTATAAGTCGGGTATTACGTGCTCAAAAGTTTGTTTAACTACATTTAAGCTCACATATGAAAAGAAGGGATTCAGGAACAATTCATAGAAGCCCTGCTAAAGAATATCTATTCAAGCAAATCAACATCTATATCGCAAACGAGTGCCGGCTACGAGCATAAACATATCGCAAACACAAGCTACGCCAGTTTTAAAAAGTTACCCAAATCAAATCCCCTAGAATAGCATTAAGTTTGACACAACGGAAATGCAAATCACATTGCAAGTGCAATATGAAATGAGAAAGTAAATGCATCAAAACCACTCACTCAGGACAAGTGTCGAGCAAAAACTCGACAGAGTCATCCAATGGCCCGCGCTTCTTCTCCTCCTCCTCTTCATGTTGCTTCAAAAACAATATGGCGTGCACCCTCTGCCTCATGATCCTATAATCCTTTGCCAGCCTTTCCACACTATACTCCTCAGGATTCTCCCTGTGTTTTTTATACATTTCAGCTTTCTCCGAATCCTTCAAGTACGAAGCCCTGGTACCGGGCTCCCTCACCTTCATAACAATTTATTTCACCAACGAAATTGTTATTCAGAACCTCAACCTCACTCATCCCCAATTTTCAAAAAAATATATATAAATAAACAAAAGAAAATTGGATCATACAAAATTCATGGCACATAACTTCTAAATCACACTTTCAATACATGAATATTCCAATCACATTACCAACCATTGCAAAAACTTAGTTAGGGAGATGAACAATCATTAAGAAAACCTAACACATTTACATCAGTCAAATTTCAAAATCCAGTTCATGATTACAATTTACCAATCACATAATATAACACACAAACACACACAGATGCAGGAATACACAAACCCTAACCAAAACAATAAAATAAGCACCTTCTTCAACAACATCGTCGTCTCCTGCATTTTATCATCCCAGCTACCTACAAATCCTTTGGCCCGACGGTTCGCAGCCTTCGATTCCCTCATATTCACCCGCGGGTCTGAATAGCCGCTGCGTTGGGTTTGGTCTGAGCCGCCGGAGCCGGGCTCCACCTTCTTCCCAATTACTTCTCCACTAAACTGGTCCTTGGTCAGACCAGTGGACCAGGACGATCCGCCCTCATCCCAGCTCATCGGGTCGAGGCTGGAAGACCCGATTCCGCCGAATTGGGTCGTCCAATCCGCCTCTTTATTGTCGCCACCATCTTGAGTGGAAAATTTCTGAAAAAGCAGCAGCGAACGTGGATTGTGAAGCTGCCCGGTCTTAGAGCTGGCATTGATGGAAAGCTGCGTCAATGTGCGAAGAAGGACTCGCATTTTCGATAGCGAGAGAGAGAGAGAGAGATTTGAAGGTTTGATTCCCGGAGGCTTGATTCAGGGTTTCTCTGGTTTTACAGATTTTAAGGTTTAATTTATGTACAAGTATTGCTGCAGAGGGTAAAATCAGAAAATTTTACTAATTTTATTAATATTACAATTGAAATCACTTGCCTGAAATTATGGCGTCGGAAGGAAATCGATTCTGGGCTAGGGTTAAGGTCTTCGAATTCTAATTTAAAATACATATTCTCGATATTCTCGATTTCTAAATTTCCTCACATCCCACAATCCCAATATTTTTGTAATATTTATTTTATCTTTTTTTAAATTAGTGTGTAGTCCGCAGAAAATGGACGAGATTTTAGTATTTAGTAAAATTAATAATATTTAATATATGAAGAATAAGAAATATATTATTTATTAATTATTTTTCTTTAAGATAATACTCATTAAAAATTCAAATCTAATTTACGTTTATTTTATAGATAATTGTTAAATCTCTCTTTCTTCTCAAACCTGACATTGAATAAAAATTATTTAATTCTCAAAGAGATTGTCTTGTTTTGATTTTATATGAGAATTGAGGTGGTTCTTTTTTAGAGAATATATAATCATATACCTATAATGAACAAACAAACTCAGTATATAGTCCAACTTTTTAAAAAACATAAATTATAGTCATTGTAATGCCCCGAATATTTCTTCCGTCGTTAAAATAAAAATTTAATTATTAATTAACGCTTTGCACGCCTAAGTTAAGGATTTTCGATTCTAAGACTAACGGTGAAATCCGTTTCTGAAAATAAATTCCAGAAATCGGTTGAACGACTACTGTATTAGAGTTTTCGCGTCCGATAAAATTTTCGTTCGAAAACTCAGATCGAAAAACCGTCAGACTTTGCATTCACTTTTTCTGCGATACGAGTTCACCGGAGAAAGTCAGTTTTTATTATTTTTTCAGGCGAATTTTGAACTGTCTTATCCCAACTTTTTATCGGATTTCGGAAATCGAATTATGTTTTCCGAGTATGTAATTTATTTCTAATCAATGGTCGAATTAGATTTCGTCGAAAATCTAACCGTCTAGGATTTTAATTGTCCGAGTGATAATATAGAATATTCATTCGTACTCTATATCGAGTCTTCTTTCGAGTCATAGGATAGAGTATTTGTATATACTTTAGATCAGAGTCTTCTTTTAAGTAGAAGATAAGAGTTAGACTATAACACTAAGATTGAGAATGTAGATGTCAACTCAACCTCGACTCAACGAGGAAAAAGGAAAGAATTTTAATTATGTGATTTCTTTTAAATAAGAAATTTATGAACAAGAATTCAATGAGATTGAAAATGAGAATGAGTTGTGTGCCAAAAATAAGAATTTTATGGAAGTATAATTTTTATACTTTGCATACTTTATGTGATTATGTGATAGTACGAGTACTATCTTATGTGAAATTATTTGCGTGATAATTTCTTTCTTTTGAAAAAAAAAATTTGGACACAAGAATATAGTCGGATTTTAGGGATTTTTCCCGGTTCAATGAGAACGTAGACTCGAAACCTAAGATCTTTCCGGTTCTTCGAGAATTTAGACGTTTTTAAGAAACGTTATTTTGAAATGATTTCGAAAGGAGATCCCCGACACGAGGAGAACTTCTACTGATGAATGTCACGTGCGTTAAGTGACATGAATGAAGATTCAACAAAGTCGAACTTTGTTTTAAAATTCAAACAAAAATTTCCTGCGAGGAAAATGAAATAAAAATGATTCGGTAAATCGTGTTAGTAAACAGAGGAAACGATTAGACGTTTGAGATGCTTTCGGCTTCGAGTTAAGAAAGATATGAACGAGACGACGAAGACAGAATAAAGGGAATCAAAGCCAAATGAAATAAGTGAACGTTGCTTACGTGTAAGTAACTTAAATGACGTCATTCGTGTCACGTCATTCCGTTTTCTTTTCGTTCCGTGTTTCAGTAGAATCCGTCTTGATCGAACTCTACAAAGAAAATCGTATAAATTATTAGAAGTCGAGCACGAAGCTTGATTAAATTTTTCCACCGATCGCTCGATTCTAGCGACGACAATTGGAACTTAGTTTCCAGAAAATTATTCTCTAAGATATATTCCATTTCTTTTGGAATTTATTCCATATTTCGTCTTTGAACGAAGACTACGACTAGTACGAGTGTCAAGAGTCGTTAACGACAAATTCTTTTGTGAATGGATGTTACTTTTGAATAAGTAACATGAACACAGTAAACGTACTTTGTTTTAATAAGTAAGAATCGTTAAGAAATGTTGTTGAGAAAGTAATAAAGAATTAAAGTAAGTAAGAACATAGTAAGATAAGGAATGGAAATAAAAATCTTGAAATTTTAATTTATATATATATATATTGTTTGAGTGCAATTTCTTGAATTGCTAGAAGTCTTGATAAGTGGTTGTCTTAAGTGGTGATGTTACAATTGAATAAGGAATGTTCATTTTGTAATTTAAGTATTTCGTTGAGATAAGTTATTTCCCTACTGTTACTGATCCGTGTTTCCTTACAACTTTTGTAGAATGGCTAAGACTCGTGTTACTGCTCGGAAGAGCCAGCCTTTGGCCGCGTGTGAGTGTACCATACTAGATATGATTCAAGACGAATATTATGAGTTCGAGGCAGATTACGGTGAGGAGGATGTGGAACAGATAGTTAGCAACTTTTCGTCAGCTTACTTTCCAGTACGGCACTTGATTCCGGAGAGTCAGGCGATAGCAGACCTGATTGTACACCTACCGGACGAGTGGCGCGGTTGGGCGCACCGCGTGGCGTGGTACTTTCTAGGGATCTTCAGCGACGACACTGAGCCGACCGACAACTACACCGGATTCGCCCTGTTTGTACACAGGCGATTCTTTGACAGCAGACACATGCTTCCAGTTCCCTTTGAGCCGCACCTCCCCTACAGTCAGTTTCCTGCAGAGACCGAGCTAGAGCACCTCGACTTGGACCCAGAGTTTTCCGCCTTGTTGGAGTTACCACCAGACTTTGTGCCGAGTGAGGAGTCTGACGCGGAGTCAGAGCAGTTAGAGGAGGACGCAGAGCCCGCTGTTATACCAGAGCTACCGCCAGTTAGTACGCAGATCGAGGAGTTGATCCCAGGGTCGGGATTTGTAGAGATCGACGCCGAGACAGCGGCGTTGTTAGGACTAGCTTCACCGTTCTTACCTGACGTCTGTGTTAGAGTCAGAGGACCTTTAGAGACAGGACTGTTTAGGGAGGATTCTGAGTACCGAGGGATCGACGCGGAGCTTGCCGCCATGTTAGAGTTACCATCTCCGCTTACGCCGCTTGAGAAGATCTGTGCGAAGTGGGGAGTAGTCAGAGAGCAGATGGAGGCAGGACCGTCCAGGGTCCGTTCTAGGGAGGAGTTCGAGTCAGGTTCAGGTTCCAGTTCAGTTCCAGAGCACCTTCTTCCCCTGAAGAAGCGTGCAGTAGAGGTCAGTGAGGACTACCTTGTTTCCGACCTTGAGGAGACAGTTTCAGAGGCACCGTCGCCCACTCTACTTACACTTTCTGACGGCTATACTCTGAGGGAGGACGAGGCACTCCAGCTCGTCTTTGGTTCAGACTCCGAGGAGGAGGACCCGGACGAGAATCCTGAGGAGGACCCGGACGAGGATCCGGAGGAGGACCCCGAGAAGGACTCTTAGGGTTTTTAGGTTGTAGAGGGCAGTTCCGACGCGACTGTAGTCCGTTGTGTAGAGCGTCGTAGACGCATGTTAGTAGTAGTAGTAGCTCTTTTTGTCCTGTACAGAGTCGGATCAGTAACTAGTTTTGTAGTACTCTAACGGATACGAAATTTTATGAATCGTTTCCATTCCAGTACTTTTAGTAGGTACGGAGTTGCAGCTTGTTAGTGCACCCGGTAAATAGTAGGCAGTCAGCCTAGTTTAGACTAGTAGTAGTCTAACTTTTTGTATAAGTCCTCATTGGAGGCAGAATTAATATTATTTTTGATGTATATATATATATATGACCCATGAGAGGGTTTTTAATCACAAGAAAATTTTCCTATGAATCGTGTAATTAAATCAGAATGTCAATGAATTCGTGTGACGAGAAATTTAAGTTTAACTTGAAAGTTAAAAGATTACGAAGTTAATATCGGAATTATGTTCGATATGTCAACCCGTGAACTTGATTAAGTTGAGAACGAGCTAGTAAATACTATGAGTGATTAACAGAAAGAACTAATGAGAATTTCAATTTCCTTTAGATCAAAGAAAATGCCGCTGAGAAACGTTAACAATAGGAGAGGTCGAGGACCTGGGAGGCCTCGAGGACGTGGGAGACGTCAACCGGAGAATAACAGAGAACAAGAGCAAGAACAGAATGCTACCCCATCACCATCCCCATCACCATCCCCATCACCACCCCCATCACCACCACCTCCACCACCACCCCGTAGAGATATTGAGGATTTATTCCTTAAAAGAAACCCTCCGATGTTTAATGGAATGGGCAGCCCTAACGATGCTGAGCTATGGGTAAGATCTACTGAGAAGATATTCAAACTCCTCAGATGTACTGATGAGGAGAGAATGCTATGTGTCGCGTTCCAACTGACTGGATCGGCAGATTATTGGTGGGAAGCAAGGCAGAAGGTAATACCCGCAGAGCAGCTGGCTCGTTTCACATGGGAAGAGTTCAAGGAAATATTGTTTGATAAGTACGTACCCAAGACGTTTAGAGCACAGAAGGAAGCCGAGTTCTATAACTTGAAGCAAGGAAAGCTGACCGTGACTGAGTATGACGCCAAGTTTTGCGAGCTGTCTAGGTATGCACCTGCATTAGTTGATACCGAGGAGAAGTTATCCAGAAGTTCCAAAGAGGACTGCGACATGAACTGGGAATCGCGTTAGCTAGTCATGGGGGACTAGGCTACACTGATATCTTGGAAAGAGCTTTGGAAATGGAGGTCATCGTGCCTGACGAGAAGAAAGTTGTACCGACTGCATCAACTCCAGCACAGAACCAAAACCGAGGCTATTATAACAACAATAATAGCAACTATCAGGGAAAGAGGAAGTGGAATGGAGGAGGTAGCGGAGGCTACAATCAGAACTTCAACAACCAGGGAAGTCAGAGAAGGAGAAATCAGCAGGGCTATCAGCAGCCTGGCCAGAGCAACAACAACAACAAGAGACCGTGGCAGGGAAACAACCAATCGGGGTTGTTTATTCAGGGGAATAAGTAGAACACACCATGGAAGGGCAATGGTCAACAGAACCAGCCGCAAGGGCAGCAGCGAAACTTCAACCAGGGAGGAATTAACCCAGGAAGGGTTACCATTCCTGTCTGTCCTAAGTGCAACAGAGCCCATCCCGGAGTCTGTCAGATAGGCACCCCTAACTGTTTCAACTGTGGGCAGAAGGGGCACATGAAGAAGGATTGCCCGAAGCCACTCCAAGCCATACCTCTCCGAGCCATACAAGCACAGCCGCAGCAGCCAATGAACCAGCAGCAGTTCCAGCAGCATGCACAGCAGCAACAGAATGCGAGGGCATGCGCTATCAAACAGGGTGGCCAACACAAGGGAAAAGGCAACCTAGCAGGTATGGGAAAACTACACAACATCCCTATTAAGATACGCGCATCGCATTCTTTCATTGCTGGCTCGTGTGCCGATAACTTAGACATCAGACCTGTAAGAGCTGCATATTCTATGAGAGTAGCTACACCTTCAGAAGAGATCACTACTTCCACGCATGTTTGCTCTAACCTAGAACTAGAAATCGGAACTCTTCAGGTTAAGGCGAACAACTTAAACGTTATGATAATGTGGGACGTAGATATAATCTTAGGAATGGATTGGTTGTCAGAGAATTATGCCACAATTCTCTGAAATGAGAGAAAAATCTCTTTTCAACCTCCGGGTAAAGAACCAACCGAATTCCACGGAATCTCAATGGGTAGAGGCGTACCAATTATATCAGCCCTTCAAGCCACGAAACTCATGAAGAAGAAAGGTACCACAGCTTATCTTGTGTACCTAGTCGAAGAGCCAGGAGCCGAGAAGACCATCCAAGACGTAAAAGTTGTAAATGAATACGAAGACGTCTTTCCAGAAGTGTTACCAGGATTGCCACCAGATCGTCATGTGGACTTCATGATCGACTTAGAACCAGGAGCAGCTCCTAAGTCTAAAGCCCCATATAGGATGGCACCGAAAGAACTAGAAGAGCTCAAAATCCAGTTACAAGAATTGTTAGACCTTGGTTTTATCAGGCCAAGCGTCTCACCTTGGGGAGCACCAGTGTTATTCGTTAGGAAAAAGGACGGATCGATGAGAATGTGTATAGATTATCGAGAACTGAACAAGATCACACCCAAGAACAAATATCCTTTGCCAAGGATCGAGAATCTGTTCGATCAGCTCAAGGGTGCAGGAGTCTTTTCCAAAATAGATTTAAGGTCAGGGTACCATCAGCTGAAAATCAAACCTGAAGACGTACCGAAGACCGCCTTTAGAACCCGATATGGCCATTACGAATTCCTAGTGATGCCATTTGGTTTAACCAACGCTCCAGCTGTATTCATGGATCTTATGAATAGAGTTTCCACCCTTACTTGGACAAATTCGTTTTAGTATTCATCGACGACATCCTCGTTTACTCTAAGAATAAAAAGGAGCACGAGGAACATCTACGGATAGTGTTGAAAACACTAAGAACTGAGAAACTTTACGCCAAATTCAGTAAATGCGAATTTTGGCTAAAGGAAGTAATGTTCCTTGGACACATAGTATCGGCAGAAGGAATCAAAGTGGACCCAGCCAAGGTAGAGGCAGTGCACAACTGGAAGTCACCGATGAGTCAGAACGAGATTAGAAGTTTCTTAGGTTTGGCAGGCTACTACAGAAGATTCATCGAAGGATTCTCCACAATTGCTAGGCCGATGACACAGCTACTTCGTAAGGAAACCAAATTTAAATGGACGGACGAGTGCGAGAAGAGTTTCCAAACGCTCAAGGAGAAGCTAACCACAGCACCAGTATTAGCACTTCCAGACACAAACAAGGAGTATGTGGTTTACACCGACGCATCGAAAAATAAATAAGGTTGTGTCTTAATGCAAGACGGACGAGTGATAGCTTATGCTTCACGACAACTTCGACCTCACGAAGTTGGGTATCCAACCCACGACTTAGAACTTGCAGCCGTGGTGCATGCGTTAAAGATTTGGAGACACCATGTCTATGGTGTAAGGGTTGAGATATTCACCGATCACAAGAGTCTGAAGTACTTTTTCGAGCAGAAGGAACTGAATATGAGACAAAGGAGATGGCTCAAATTAGTTAAGGATTACGACTACGGAATTAACTATCATCCAGGAAAGGCTAATGTGGTAGCAGATGCATTAAGTCGCAAGGCTCCAACGAAGTTAGGATGCCTTTTTGTAGAGGAAGAAACTTTAGTACGAGAATTCGAGAAGATGGATATCAAAGTGCTCGACACGCCAGCTACGATAACAAGTCAGATAGTAGCATTAGAAGCTACACCAGATTTAAGAGAAAGAATCATCAGTGCTCAGAGGAAGGACGAGTCAATGGAAAAGTTGCGATTAAGGATAAGAACAGAGAAACCAGATGGATATTCCGAAGCACCAGACAATGCGATCCTTTATGAAGGCAGGATTTGTATTCCTGATGACGACAACAAACTGAAGATGAGATCTTGAGCGAGGCTCACGATACACCTTATACAGCACACCTAGGAAGTACGAAAATGTATCAAGATTTGAGAAGGAATTTCTGGTGGAATGGAATGAAATGAGACGTTGCCTCGTTTGTAGAAAGGTGTTTGGCATGTCAGCAAGTTAAGGCTTTACACCGACGACCGTATGGATTGCTACAACCATTGGATGTCCCAGAATGGAAATGAGAAGGCATAGCCATGGACTTTGTCACAGGCTTGCCTAAGTCAAGAAGAGGAAACACAGCTATTTGGGTAATTATCGATAGGCTTACAAAGACAGCACACTTCTTACCAATTGAGATTACCTACGGATCAGAGAAACTAGCTCAGTTGTACGTCAGAGAGATTGTACGTCTGCATGGAGTACCGAAGGTCATAATATCAGATAGAGACGCCAAATTTACCTCGAGATTTTGGATTACGATGCAGAAAGAATTGGGAACAGAGCTTAATTTCAGTACAGCGTTTCACCCACAGACAGATGGACGGTCAGAGAGGACGATTCAGATTTTAGTTGATATGTAAAGAACAGTGGTTTTAGACCGAGGCGCGAATTGGGAAGAAATTCTACACTTAGTCGAATTCGCTTACAACAACAGCTATCAGGCCACAATAGGAATGGCGCCATATGAGGCTTTGTATGGAAGGAAATGTAGATCACCGCTCTATTGGGACGAAGTAGGTGAAAGAAAGAACTTAGGCCAGGATGCAGTAAATGAGATGATTGAGATAGTTCGGCAGATACGAGATAGAATGAAAGAAGCCCAGAGCCGACAGAAGTCTTATGCCGACGATCGTCGAACCAATCTTGAGTTTGAAATAGGAGATAAAGTTTTCCTTAAGATATCACCGACCAGAGGAATTCTTAGATTCGGAGTTAAGGGTAAACTAAGACCCAGGTTTATAGGACCTTATGAAATCCTCGAGAAGATAGGACCCGTCGCTTATAGATTGGCCTTACCGCCAAGTCTAGGAAGTGTTCACAACGTTTTTCACGTTTCTCAATTAAGAAAATATGTCTATGATCCTAAGCACGTCATTAGTCAGCAAGACATAGTTCTTGAATCTGATCTAAGCTATGAAGAAAAGTCGATATCGATTTTGGATAGAAAAGTCCAAGAATTAAGAACCAAATCGATACCAATCGTTAAAGTGCTATGGAACCACCACGGGCAAGAAGAAGCCACGTGGGAGCTCGAGGAGAAGATGAAGGAGAGATATCCTCATCTTTTTGCAGAAGATATGCAAATTTCGGGACAAAATTTTTCGCAAGGGGGGTAGGATGTAATACCCTAGAATTTCCGTACGATCTTAAAATTTTAAAGTTAATAATAAAAATGGCTTTGCACGCCTAAGTTTACGATTTTGAATTCTAAGACCAATGGTGAAATCCGTTTCCGAAAATAAATTACGGAAGTCAGTCAGATGACTACTGTATTTAGAGTTAACGTGTACAAAAACTTTTTAGTTCAGGAACTCGGAACGGAAAACTGTCTGATTTTTACATTCACGAAATCGCGATACGAACTCGCCCGAGAAAGTTCATTTTTTTGATTTTCCGGACAAAACTCGGACTGTGTCGTCCCGAGTTTTTGTCGGAATTAAGTTTTTAAATATTACTTTCCGAATAAGTTAAATACGTTAGAATTTTTGGTCGAATTGGAACTTGACGATTTTGTGCCAAGCTACGCTTTTCGTCGTTCGATTTCCGTAACGTCGTATCGCGCCGGAAAAGTGCATAATTTCTCTTTTTCTCTCCCTCTAGCCGACATCACACACACACACAAGCATGATATTTCATGTTTTATATAGTATTTTACCATGACTCACTACTTAGGATATTTATCCAACTTTACACCTATTAGGTTAATACATATTATAACATAACAATTTAGTCATCTCCATCACTTACTCTCTCCCTCATTTTCGAACACACACACACATCTCCTCTCTCTCTTTGTTCTTCACTTCACCATTGAAGACCTCAAGTTCTTGAGCAAGGAAATCACACAAGTCTCTAATCCTCCATCGAATCTTCTAATTTCCTTTAGTAATCTTCAAGGTAATTGTCTCCTCTCTAATTCTATCCATTCCAAATCCATTTCTTTTTATTTATATGGATCGAAAATTATGGATGTTGGGATTTAGATGTTTTGATCTCTAATTAGTATAATTAGATGGATTAGACTTGATATCTAGGATTAAAATTGAAAGAAATCAAGAACCCTAAAACCTAAGTAAGTACCGAAAATTTGGGGGAATCATGTAGGATGTTTGAATTCTTCAATTAGTTGGATAATCATGCTTAGGAGGTGTTCAATTAGTGATTAGAACAAAAAGAAATCGAAACCCCTATGAATATGGATGAAAACCGAGTTCTAGGGTTTAGGGTTTGAATTGGGGATTTTTGTTTAATGTGTAATTGGACTTGAATTGTTTAATGGATGATATGGTAGTATGATTAATGGATTAATGATGATGTTTGATGAAGAAAACCACCCCCTTAATTATTAAATTATTACCAAAATTGAATGAATTAGGGGTTTTTATGTAGTTGATCTAGTTGTTGATTTGTTGATGAATTTATGTTTCTAATGATAATAGTTGATGTTATGAATTTAATTGGAATTTTCTAAAATTATTTTGTGGAATGTAAGAGACAAAGAAGTGGATTTAAGTAGAGATTGGTTGATGATATGGAGTGATGATATGTATAATAATGAATCTCGTTAGATGTTGATTGATGTCGTAAAATTTGAACGAATTCCGATAACTCTTGGAATTTCGTAAGAGACGAACAAGTGGTCGTAATTAATAATCGAGAAGTCGAGTAAGGATTCTATTTTGATAATAATGTTTATAATGGACTAAGGTACGACTTTGTAGTTGACGACATGAGCATTTGGATTAGTATAATATGAGTTGTAGTTATAGTCGAGAACTAGAAACGAGAAATGTTAACTTGATTTTGGTTTAGTAATTGGTAGTTGAGACGACGATGTTTAGAACGTCGTGCTAATGAAACGAGTTTTGAAAAGGAGTCCTTCATGTACGGGAGTACGTGTTGACTGCCTTGATAGTCCAGTTTTGTGAGAAATCGAGTACGAGAACTTAGAACGAACTTAGGAAGTTATACGTCGATTCTATCGAGCAACTAGGGTTAGCCGCGGCAGTTTTGCGACCCTTGCCGAAAACTGTAATATCTCTTAGCTCATTTATCGGATTTGAGATCCGTAAATTGGAGCATAAACTAGACTTTCCAAGATTTCTAACGGTACAGGGCTGATCCCCTGTTTCCAACTCCTCTGTTCTGGGCAGCCCCCAGAACTACTGCCTTGTGCAGTGATTTTTCAGAACTTGTTTAACTAAGTTGTTTTCTTCGCAACTTAGTTTCTTTCGATCGTTTAAGCCGTAATAAGTTAAGACTATCCTCTCTACTGTATTAAGAGTCGAGTATGAGACCTTTTGAGTTTTAAACAAGATTTGTTTAAGTCTCGTTCCCGTTTAATTAAAATGAAAATAGTAGCGTGCAAATGCCTAAAGAAATGAAACGACTAAAACCTAATTTGAATTTCTATGTTCGATTATCTTTTACGACCGAATTTAAAGTGTTATTATTTTTCGATGAAGGAGGAAGCCAGCAGTAAGGAAAGAACGGAAGATCAGGAGATCGGAAGTTCGTATTTAGTTCTGTAAATGCTAAGGTGGGCTTTTATATATAAAATAAAACGAGCAATGCTCGAAAACCTTTCTTTATCGCTTTGATATCTGTGTTTTCAAAGTGATAATTATGGCATGAACTATTTTATGTTTTATGTGAGTTCTCTTGTACCTATCTGAGTTAACATTCGTGTTTTCCAGATTTTAAGAGTTAATCTAAATAGGTTAACTAACGATTGGCTCTGAGTTAGCTATTAAGTGCTTTCCAGAGTTAGTGCACTTTGTAACCTGTGGTGTATGTGGTATCCTATTGAGGGGTAACCAGCCACGGTGAATGAGAATTGGTCAAGATTTGAACGTAACATACCAGAAAATGCTCGGCCGAGTAAATTGAGAAAATGAGTTAGAAAATGTTTTAGTAGACACAGGCTAATTTCAAATAAAACCCCGATGTGCTACAAATTATGAAATGCCAGATTATCTATACTTATGTTTATGTTTTCGGCATCGTGCCCACTAAGTACTTTTATATTTAGCCCTGCATATGTTTTCTAAATGTGCAGGTTGAAGCGACGAGAGCGGCGGTGGTTGAAGTTGAGTTGAGAAGCTAGGATTGCTTTAGCTAGGACTTACTTTCCGCTGCAAAACTCTAAGTCTTTTGAGAACATATACATTATTAAATCACTGTAGTATAAGTCTATAATCTTGAACTTAGATACTTTCGAGTACTTTTGTCGAGTAATCCTTCGCGATTAACTCTTCCTTTATAATAGTCAAGTCTTATTCATTGAATGTATGTTGTCTTTTATGTATGTTTAGTTAGTCAGCCCCCTTCTTCCCCGCTTCTTTAATCCAATCCCAGTCGCACCCCGACTTCTGCCGTCGCTCGGGATTTGGGGCTGTGACATTTTCAAAGAAGAATTAATTTTTATTTGAATTTCTTTTAATACACATGACCGGACGCGCCCTTTAGCATTGGAGATCATCAGCTCCCTCTCAATCTTTATTGTTTTATTTATTTTTTTTACATTTAAAAACATAGCAATTCATTGAAAATTATATTATTGACCTTGCCGTGGTTAGAGTATCTAAAACGTTTTCTTATTTTTTTTTAGAAGAAAACTCTTATTTCTTACCGAAAATATAAAATTTCAAAATTAACATAACACGCTATAATTAAGAAAGAGAAACATTCTTCTGTCACAACCTTGGGCTCCTCCTAGACAATATTCTGTTACATTTTCGTTGAAAATTTTAAGTCGGGTTATATTTTGTATACTAATGAAACATCGTCTTCTTTACGTCAAATGTATTATTAAATTTGAAATTTTGAATATAACGATTTCTCTCCAATCTTATGGTTGAGCGTTCAAGTCATATGAGCGTGCATTATATTTCAAAAAAGAAAAGAAACTCGATAATTTCTAATATGAAATATAATTATGTATGTTTAAGCTCGAAGTCGTTTTGTGTGTCATACTATCTCATGTGTATTAATTATTAAACTTGAATAATATCTCGTTTATTTTGATCATAAAAAAGTGTTATGGCTGTCTAATATATATGCATTGAGATGATAGTGAACGTCTCTACTAGAAAAACGGGCATACATGACGGACTTTAACCGTAATGTATGTGTCTCACGAACCGTCACAAAAAGTTATGTAATCTACAGTAGGTGCTATACATGACGAAAAATAACCGTCATCTATAGTGTAGATTAATGACAGTTTATAATACAATGTAACGTAATGTTTATTCCCTCTATAAGGACATTTTTTGTAAAGAACCGTCATATATTTTGCAGACTATAAGTGACATTATTGTTGAACCGTCATCTATGTTCGAGCCAGATTTTTTTTTTTTTTGCTTTAATTTCAAATTTAATATATAGTTCATACAAAAGCTAATAAATACTTTACACATGCTAAGTAAAAGGTTCATTCATTGATCATCCAAAAATCATCCAAATAATATATATTTTGAATAAAGTCATAAAAATAAAAATATGTTATATCTATAAAAACAAATCAAAAGGTACAAAATACATCATCTCCATTACAAAACCTCAGTTCTATTAATCCCCGACTCTAGTCCTTCTAGCTACACATTTTTAGTGCTATGGGCTCACGTTGAGTCGATTACCTAGTAGAACTTTGTGAAGTGAGAAATAATATCAGCTATATATACATATACACACAGATACAAATTATCAGATCTATTAAGAGAGAATCACATAATCTATACAAAATTAGTAAAGTTACTAAAGTACTAACATAGCTTATCGTTAGATCAGAATTCTTTATTTTCATTTGCATATATTATCACAAAGCCATTCATATAAATCTATATATATTCAAAGAACAAATTGCACAAAAGAATAAAATGTATATTACTAGTAGATGATCAAATGAGTTAACTAAACCCTTCACTTTCCAATACTATCACAGCCCCAAATCCCGAGGGACGGCAAAGCCGGGGTGCGACTAGGGGTTGGATTGAAGAAGCGGGGAATAAGGGGGAATAAATAAATAAACAGACAATAACTAAACAACAACTGATATCTATGAACAGACTTTATTAAAAGAAAGAGAGTCGACCTCAAAGGATCGCTCGAAAGAGTTGTTCTTAAAAGAAACTATGTTCAAAGTACGGGTCTTAGACCAAAAGATATATACATTGACACAAAAAAATAGTTTGGCAGCGGAAAACGTAGAACTAGAACCCTACTGTTCTTCTTCCTATTCACAACCTTCTACTCAACCTCCGCCGCTCCTGTCACTCAACTTGCACATTTTATAAAACACATGCAGGGCTAAGTATAAACATACTTAGTGGGCATATTGCCGAAAACATATCATAAAGTATAGATTAATCGGCATCTCGATAAATAGCGCATCGGGGTTTTTCATCAAATGCCCGTGCCTACTAAACATTTTCTTTCTCTTTTCACAATATAGCTGTCACGCCCCGACTCTCGAGGTGCGACTTATGAATAACAACAAAACCTAAACAACTATCAATCTACTCAAATAAGGGGAACATGCTCGAGGAAAATGATAATGGAAGATAAGGCAATAGAATTAGGTTTCCAAAAACACAACGAAGTAATATCCGAGCATCTCAAAACTACATATAACAAGAATATGAATAAGTATTTCATGATGACAAGGATAGGATTCCAACCAATACGAGAATGCAACATATACCAAGTCAAGATAATCATATTCAACAAAAGGTTTTAAAGTGAACGAGCCCATCGCTCGGAAGTATAAGTCAAGAAGTTAAGAATTTAACAAGTTTTCAAAATCATCGAGCACAACACTCGGAAACAAAAACATAAGTATCAAAGTATTAGCATCAACAGACATCAATTCAAAAGGGTTGCAGCGGAAACTTGCATCAAAACCCAACATCTGCACGTATGAAGACGTACAAATGCCAGTCTGATATTCAACTCGACTCAACCAAAAGAACCACACCACACCACCAAGTATCCATGCCATCACCATCCAGTCAACCTGCATGTTTAGAAACACACGCAGGGCTGAGTACTTCGTACTCAGTGAACACAAGCCAAAACATTTGATATAAAGATGCTTTTTAAAGCTATAACAATTGAACTTGCCTTGCCGAATATCACAAGTACTTAAGCAGTTTAAAAACAGTTTTACTTGTGCATGTTAAAAACATTTTCTTAAAACAGACTCCGCAGTCAAATATAACATATAATATAACAGTATGCATCATCTGTCACAAACAATCTTACTGTGCCGAGAAGTAGGCCTCCTTCTCAAACACTGTGACCGGCCTAACCGAAGCAAGGCTCACAGTCACCTCAACATTTAACATACCACACGTGGGTTTCCTGCCTTTTACAAGATAATAACATCTTCACATAAACATATGACAACACATACCAAACTTTAATAAAAACGGCAAGTCAATCGTATTTAAAATCATATAATAATACTGTATAGCATAACTAATTCTCATCGATAGTTTTGGTTCAGAAAAGCCCACCTGACTTCTGAAGATTCTAGCTAGGCGGTTTAAGGGCTATTTGTCCTTGCTTAGTGATCCGTCCGGCTCGATCCTTCACAGTTCGACATCGATAAAGGAAAAATAAGATACGCAAAAGACGGACATAAAGGCGTTGGACTCATCTGAAGGACTTCTACTTGAGTCGTTTCTCTCTTCGCTTTTAACTTTTCTAAAGGATCTCGCGTTTTCGTCTTTAAATCATTAACTCTACTCGAATTGGTTAATACTACTAATCAACGTCTTAACACTTTCTCACTTTAATAAACGTCGTCTATCTACATTCCATTACTCGAGTTTTCTTTCAAAGATTTTAATCGATTCTTGATTTAACAATCAGTAACTCAATCATTTTGCATACAATTAATTCAATTATTCTTCACATCATAATTAATATCATGCATTTAAACACTTATTCAATCATATAATGAATTCAAATAAATTAAACAAACTTCAAGACACATTAACATTTATTTAATTTAAACATTAGAACTTAACTCAATTATGCATTTCTTTTCATAAAGATTCAAACAATTTACTCTATCTTTTCTCAATTTATAGACAACGTTTTGTTCCAAATTCGTTATCTTATGAGGTATTTTATAACTTTTACTCAAGTAATATAAATTCTCTTTAATTATTATTAAACTCTTATGAAATTGGAATTTCTTATCCATTTCTAATTCGATTCTCATTTCTTAACTCGACTATTATTTTTCTAATTATTAACTCGGTAATTTTTTCTCGGTTTAATTTTAATTCGCATGGTTTGAAAACAACGTACTCAATTAATTATTTTTAATTAGCTTCTTTCAAACCCATTACTCGACATCTTATTCTATTATTATTTTCTTGATTAACTTATACGAATTTTTAACTTAACTCGTCTAGCATCTTTTCTCCATTCAATTAAAACTTCTTTTCACTTCTTATCGATTAATTCTTTTAAACTCGGTTTTCTCAATTCTTGCTTATTTATTTAATAAAGTCTTCTTCTTTGTTCTTTAACTTTTAAACCACTTTCTTACTTAATAATTTTCTTTATCATTCAATAAACATTTTTATAAAAACTAGTTCATTTTATTAGTTAAATTACAAAATATCTTTTTGACTTAGTTTATTAAAATTTCAAGTCTTTAAGTTTTAATACAAGAACACTTATTTGCTATATCTTTTTATGCAATTTTCAATTCTTAACATTTTAAAAGCTTTTGAACTTCATTCCTTTTATTACAAAAATTTCTATCCTTTATTCACAATTCATATTAGTATTTATACACACATTATAACATCTAAATATCATATCTTCTATATTATCACAATTTAATTTCTTTAAAATTTTAACATGCAATTCCATTTTCTTAAACTTAACAATATGTATGATTATATCAACATATCAAACAATCATTTCATGATTAAAATATCACTCAATTCATCAACAAAATCAATAAGATAAATTCTTCTTTTCTTCCCAAAAACACACGGCATACATGCATATTTTTATGCATTTTATTTCTTAATTTTTCATGCATATAATCTCATTCTCAACATGATAAAAATAATAAATCAAGCATCAAAATATCAATAACTCAAAGGATTCACATTTTCCTATTTTTCTTATTATTTTCGGTATTCACTAGATTTTTAGGGATTAAATTTTTTTTCTTCTCTTAATTCACCGATTAAAACCTAATGTTCGATTCTCCTAATGATTTCTTCTCACTCGATCTTCACATACACAATCCTAAGTTTGCCTAAACATAAATAAATATCATGCATGCATGGTTTCTTTCTTTTAGGACTTAGAGATATACATATATACAATTAATCAAATGAATAATCATACTTGAAAATTAAAATGGATCTCTTCTCTTGGCTTCATGGAATCGAAATGAAAGGGATTGAGCTTCAAACTTTGAGCTTGGATGTGAGGAAGAACTCTTCTTGAATCCTCAAAGAAAAGATTAACATAAAGATTAATCATCCATCTCTTTTAGGGCTTAAGAGCCAAAATGAAGAAAATGGAGGATGATTATTGAATTTAAATCAAGAACTTGGAGGATTATTACCTTTTTCTTGAAGATAAGGATGAACTAGATGGAGGATGGTGTTCTTTACTTCATTTCCATGGATGATAAGCTTGAATTCAAGGTTGCATGGAAGAAAATCAAAATGAATGTGTGTGTGTGTGAGATTGCCGTGAGTGAGGGGGAGAGTAGATAGGGTTTTCTTTGTTTTTCTTGCTTGCTTGGGAGAGAGAATTCGAAAGAGAGAGAGATGGAATGTAAGTGAATGAATTCTTCTTTCTTTGTATAAGTGCATGGATTTGAATTCCAACATAAGGAATAAGAATGATGATGTTTTGTGTTGGAACTTGCATTAAGACATGGATGGATGGTTTGATGTGATGTTGATTGCATGCAAACTTTGATTACACAATTTACTAAGTATTTTGCTCATTTCTAGAGAATAAACATGATGACATCTAAGTATAGTCTTGTACATAGGTGTGGAGAGAGACTAGGGAGAGAAGTGGCGGTGAGAGGGAGAGAGGGAGAGTGACACTTGTCCTCGTCGTGTCGTTACGAGTATTAATTATCCGGTCGTAAAGGTTTTTCGGATAAACGATTCGTATTAATTCACTTATGTTATAAACGAGTCTAACCTCCTCTCGTCTCACTTTCAACACTTAAACATCTCAATTCTATTTCACGTCTCAATTAAAAGATTAACGAGTTCGATCATTTAGTCTTTTAAATCTCAAAGGAATTTAGTCGGCTTATTAATCCGTTTATTAATCCTTTAAAGATTAAATCCTCGTTACTCTTCTCAATTCTCGGATAAGCTCTTACCCTATCTCAGTGACCTTAGAAGCAATTCTAGGTTCAAAGATTCTAATTCAACTCTATTCTAAGTTCATCGGTGTAAATAAATTTCTCGGCGATCAACATTATTCTATTTTAATTAAACAAACTCCTCGGGATTTTTCTGGAAATTGATCTTATACTCATTTTCATTTAAACAACTCAACAAGCATATCACATCATCATCATCTCAGATAAATAGAACAGATAAATTCACACAAAACTCACAAAGCATTCTAAACGTTTTACTCATTTCTCTTCATTTAGAAAAGAAAATTTTTATTCCTAAATTCTCATCTTTTAACTTACTCGGTTAGTTATACGCTCTCTAACGATATAAAAGCTCGGGGTATCACATCCTCACCCTCTAAAAAAAAATTTCGTCCCGAAATTTACTGACCTTAAGAAAATAACTCGGATACTTTGCTTTCATCTTTTCTTCGAGTTCCCAAGTGGCTTCTTCGAGATCATGATGACACCATTTGACCTTCACTAAGGGAATTGATTTCGTTCTAAGCTGCTGGACTTTATGGTCTAAAATCTCCTCGGGCTTCTCATCGTCGCTTAGATCGGGTTTCATCTCAACATCTTCTTGGCGTATTACATGCTTCGGGTCGAAGACGTATTTTCTCAATTGCGATACGTGAAAAACGTTATGCGAACTTCTGAAACTAGGCGGTAACGCTAAACGATACGATACGGATCCAATCCTCTCGAGGATCTCGTACGGTCCTATAAAACGAGGCTTAAGCTTTCCCTTAACTCCGAAACGATATACTCCTCTCGAGGGGGATACTTTCAAAAATACTTTATCTCATTCCTCAAACTCCAACTTGGATCTTCGATTATCAGCATACGACTTTTGTCGACTCTGAGCTTCTTTAATCTTCTCGCGGATTTGACGCACAGATTCTATCATTTCCTCAATTGCTTCTGGCCCTAACACTTTCCTTTCACCCACTTCATTCCAAGTACCACACACACCGGCTGCTGTGTACACTAAACCCTGGAAAACCCTTCCGGTTAACTCAGCGGTCCGATCGATTAGTTAGACCCCATTTGGCTAACTCAGAAAGGCACAAGAGAACTCACATAAAACAAAGTATTTTCATGCCATGATAATCACTTTAAAACACAGTTATAAAGTGATAAGTAAACATTTTCGAGCATCGCTCATTTGATTTGATATATAGAAAAGCCCACCTTAGGCGATTACAGAACTAAAACACAAGCTTCTGTCTTTGGTCTTCCGTCCTATCTTTAACCTCGACCTCCTCCTTTTATCGCAAATAAAGCAACTTTAGTACTTAGTCGCAATGATAAAAGAAACAGAAAATCGAATTCGGTTTAAGACTTTTAGGCCTTTGCACTTTAACTAAAATTCTTTTGATTAATGAAGAAACAAGACTCGAACATTTCTCGTTTAGAACTAACTTGGTTCCTTACTCGACACTTAGGTTAGTTAATAACGGAAGTCGATAACTTATAACGACTTAGAAGTTCTCAAAGAACGAAGTTAAAAGAATTCAACTTGAGAAAATAGGTTTTTGAACTTTTCTGCACAAGACAGTAGTTCTGGAGATCATACAGAACAGAATTCTACGAAACAGGGGATGAATTTGGTACCAAAAGAAAGCTACGGATGTCTAGTTTACTGTCCAATTTACGGATCTCGATTTGGTTAAGCGAGTGGAGAGTTATGACAGTTTTCATAAAGGGTCGCAAAACAGTCCGAGTTAACCCTAATGCTAGATAAAACTCGACGCACAATTCCCTAGGTTCGATCAATGCTATACAACCTTTATGCGCACGAAATTACTATCAATTTACAGTTAAGACACACGTTCATTTATCATGAATACTTCCTCCTTTCTCGATTAATAATACGACGAGTACTTTCTCGTTTTTTTTTTAACTAACCAATTACTAAACCAAATTCCATTTCAAAATCGATTCAATTCTTTAACTTCTATATTCATACTTATATGAAATCATCACCAACAATCTTGTTTATTTATCAACATTAAACACTAATATCAAATTAGTTTCCTCATTCGACTTTCCTATCGACAATAAGCTCGTCTCTTCGTCTCTTACTAAAAAATTCAATATTCTCCAAATTCGCTCAAACTTTCCAATTATGAACAACAACTACTAAGATCAATTAATATGAAAACCATATACTTAGATCATTATCGAATCTTAACTTATCGTTGATTCTTCGTCTCTTACAATTTCTATTTTATTTTTAGAAAATTCTAATTAAATTATATGTTCATCTACAAGCTTACTATTTATCAATTATATCAATACATCATCCAAATCATTTCAATTTCTCATCCAACTACTCACTTCTTCCTCTCTTACAACTTTGCTTTTATTTTTAGAAAATTACCAATTAATTCATCCAATCATGTATTAATCCATAGAGTACTAATCCACAAATCAATCTGTCACAGCCCCAAATCCTGAGGGATGGCAGAAGTCGGGGTGCGACTGTGGTTAGATTAAAGAAGCGGGGAAGAAAGGGGATGAAAGAATAAACATACATAAGAGACGGCATAATTTCTATGAACAATACTTCATTAACGAAAGAAAGAGTTGATCTCGAAGGATCACTCAAACAAGATCTCAAAAGCTTCTAAGTTATATTACAGAACTTAGACTACAGTGATTATTATACATAACATCAAAGAGTTTAGAGTCTAGCAGCGGATTTGTGAACTATAAACAAAAATCTTCCTTAACTCTATTCACTCTAACTCAACCGTCGCCGCTTCCGTCGCTTCAACCTGCACATTTAGAAAACATATGTAGGGCTAAGTACAATAGTACTTAGTGGACACTGCCGAAAACATAATCATAAGTATAGATAATCAGGCATTTCATTTCTGTAGCACATCGGGGGTTTTCAACAATTTCTCGTGTCTACTAAACATTTCTTTCTCATTTTCATAAATTAGCTTGCAAGCATTTTTCATAGATGTTACGTTCAAATCTTGACCATTCATAATTCACCGTGGCTGGTTACCCCTCAACAGGATACCACATACACCACAGGCTAGAGTGTACACTAAACTTTGGAAAGTCCCTTTTGACTAACTCAAAGTCAATCGTTTAGTTAACCGCTTTTGGCTAACCCATAAGGTACAAGAGAACTCACATAAAACAAATAGTTCATGCCATAATTATCAATTTGAAAACACGATTATCAAAGCGATAAAGAAAAGGTTTTCGAGCATCGCTCGTTTTATTTGTATATAGGAAAGTCCACCTTGATAGAATACAGAACTAAGACACGTGTTTCCGTCTTCTGATCTTCCGTCCTATCCTTGGTGTCGACTTCCTCCTTCATCGTGAAAATCATACTTTAAAGCTTGGTCACAAATGATAAACGAATACGAAAAGTCGAGTTAAGTTTTTTGTCCTATAGACTTTATAGGCATTTGCACGCTAAACTAAACTCTTTTAGTTAAAAAGAAACAAGATACGAACGAATCTCATTTGAAACTCACTCGATTCTGTACTTGACACTTAGGTCAGTAGAAAGAAGGTACTCGATAACTTGAAACGACTTAAAAGATCGAAAGAGTTCAAGTTGAGAAGAATTCAACTTAAGAAAATAGATTTTGGAAATTCACTACATAAGATCAGATCAGTAAGTTCGCAAGGAACAGGGGATTACGAGACAGGAGACGAATCTTATACCAAAAGAAAGGTACGGGTGTCTAGTTTACTCTCCAATTTACGGATCTCAAATCCAATAAACGAGCTAGGAGATATTGCAGTTTCCGTGGAAGGTCGTAAAACTGCCGAGTGAAACCCTAATGCTCGATAAAATCGACGCACGGTTTTCTAGGTTCGTTTATGTTATCATACTTAAATTCTTACGAAATTTATACAACAAGGCAGTCAACACGTATTTCCATACGTGAGAACTCCTTTTTAATTTCCGTCTATAAATAGGACGATCAAAACCTCGTCGCTCAAACTATACAATTACTAAACCAATTCAAGTTCTCGTTCAATTCCTAACTTCTCGATTTCGATTATAGCCTATCATTCTATAACTCGAATGAGCACATCGCCAACTAAAAATTTGTTCCTTTATCAACAATAATCATTAATATTCAATTATTCTCTTGGTTCGACTTTTCTATTATTACTTATATTCATTCATTTGTCTCTTACGAGAAATCCAACATCATTGAAATTCGTTCAACTTCTACATTATCGATCATTATATAACGAGAATCATTACTACATATATCATCATCTCAATTCATTAACCAAACTTGGTTTATTTAGGATTCTTCGTCTCTTACACTTTAATTATTATTTTTAGAAAATTCTATATAAATTCAAGTGATCACCTATCATTAGTTAGAGCACTAATCCATCATCAAATACTAAATAGAATCAAACTATACAAAACCCCTCAATCCTTAATAAATTTCGGTAATTACAAATAATTAGGGAGAGTGATTTTCTTCATTAATTCGATCCATTATATCATTTCTAAGCTTACTACATCAAGTATTAATCAAGGATCAACACTACTACAACATTAATTGGAATCCAAAGTTGAAACCCTAGCCCTAAAATTCGATCATCATCATCATTGTTAGGGGATTCCAATTTTTCTTACATCAATCATTAAACCATGTCTATGTCTAATTATCCAATCAATTTTAAGATAAAAAACATCCTACTAAAACCCCTAATTTTCGGTCATGATTTAGAATTAGGGTTCTTGGATTTCTTTCTCTAATTCATCCATAGAATCATCTCTTATACCTCTAATATCATGAATTAAGACTCGAATCATCTACTACATCATCATCATCAAAATCGGTCCCAATAAAAAAAAAGAAATGGGATTTTGAATTGGATAGGAATAGAGCTCATGCAATTACCTTAAATATTATGAAAGTAGAAGTGGAATCGGATGGAAGATTGATGAACTATGAACTTGGATCCTTGCAAAAGCTTGAGGTTCTTCAATGGAGGAATGAAGAAAAGAGAGAGAGAGCTTGATGGGGGGGGGGGGGGTCGCGGTAGAGAGCTTGCAAAACCCTAATACAATAGTCGTTTGTCCGATTTCTGGAAATTATTTTCTGAAACGGATTTCACCGTAAATCTTAGAATTTAATTTCATGATCTTAGGCGTGCAAAGCCATAATCATTATTAACTTTCATTTTGAAAGACTATAGAAAAAGTCGGGGTATTACACCCTACCCTCCTTACGAAAAATTTCGTCCCGAAATTTGCATACCTTCTTCAAAAAGATAAGGATATCTCTCCTTCATCTTTTCCTCGAGCTCCCACGTGACTTCTTCTTGCCCGTAGTGATTCCATATTACTTTTACTATGTATCGACTTGGTTCTTAATTCTTGAACTTTTCTATCCAAAATTGATATCGGTTTTTCTTCATAACTTAGGTCAGATTCAAGAACGACGTCTTGCTGACTTATAATGTGTTTAGGGTCATAGACATACTTTCTTAATTGGGAAACGTGAAACACGTTATGGACACTTCCTAGACTTGGCGGTAAGGCCAATCTATAAGCAACAGGTCCTATCTTCTCAAGAATTTTGTAAGGTCCTATGAACCTTGGTCTAAGTTTACCCTTAACACCGAATCTAATGATTCCTTTCGATGGTGAAATCTTAAGGAAAACCTTATCACCAACTTCGAAGCTAAGATTGGTTCGACGATCATCGGCGTAAGACTTCTGTCGGCTCTGGACTTCTTTTATCCTATCTCGAATCTACCGAACGATCTCGATCATTTCATTAATCGAGTCGGGTCTTAAGTTCTTTCTTTCACCCACTTCTTTCCAATAAAGTGGTGACTTGCATTTTCTTCCATACAATGCCTCATAAGGCGCCATTCCTATCGTCGCTTGATAGCTGTTATTATATGCTAATTCGACCAAGTGTAAGATATCCTCCCAATTTACGCTTTGATCCAAAACTACTGTCCTTAGCATATCAACTAGAATCTGAATTGTCCTCTCGGATTGTCCGTCCGTCTATGGGTGAAAAGCTGTACGAAAATTAAGTTCGGTGCCCAACTCCTTCTGCATGGTGATCCAAAATCTTGAAGTGAACTTAGCATCTCTGTCGGATATTATAGACTTCCGCACTCCGTGCAGACGTACAATTTCACGAACGTACAACTGAGCTAACTTCTCTGATCCATAGGTAGTCTTAATCGGTATAAAGTGAGCTGATTTCGTGAGCCTATCGATAATCACCCAAATGGCAGTATTTCCTCTTCTTGACTTAGGCAATCCTATCACAAAATCCATAGCTATTCCTTCCCATTTCCATTCTGGGATATCTAATGGCTGCAACAATCCATACGGTCGTCTATGTAAGGCTTTCACTTGCTGACACGCCAAACATCTTTCTACAAACGAGGCAACGTCTCGTTTAAATCCATTCCACCAGAAATTCTTTCTTAAGTCCTGATACATCTTCGTACTCCCTGGGTGTGCTGTATATGGCGTATCATGAGCCTTAATCATGATATCATTCTTTAATTCTTCGTCACTATCAGGAATACAAAGTCTGCCTTCAAATAATATCGCATTATCTGGTGCTTCGGAGTATCCGTCTAGTTTATCTGTTCTTATCTTTAGGCGAAGCTTCTCCATCGACTCGTCCTTCCTCTGGGCACTTATAATTCTTTCTCGTAAATCAGGTGTAGCTTCTAGTGTCGCTAGTCGATTTGTGATCGTTGCTGGTGTATCGAGCACTTCTATTTCTATCTTTTCAAATTCTTGTACTAGAGTTTCTTCCTCGACAAACAAACATCCTAACTTGGTTGGAGCCTTGCGACTCAGAGCATCTGCTACTACATTTGCCTTTCCTAGGTGGTAGTTGATTCCGCAGTCGTAATCTTTGACCAATTCGAGCCATCTCCTTTGTCGCATATTCAGTTCTTTCTGCTCGAAGAAGTACTTCAGAATCTTGTGATCTGTGAAGATCTCAACCCTTACACCAAAAAGATGGTGTCTCCAAATCTTTAATTCATGCACAACGGCTGCGAGTTCTAAATCATGGGTTGGGTACTCAACTTCGTGAGGTCGAAGTTGTTGTGAGGCATAAGCTATCACCTTTTTCCGTCTTGCATTAGAACACAACCTAACCCGTTCTTTGAAGCATCGGTATACACCACATATTCCTTGTTTGCGTCTGGAAGAGCTAATACTGGTGCTGTGGTTAACTTTTCTATGAACGTTTGGAAACTCTTTTCACACTCGTCCGTCCATTTAAACTTATTTTCTTTTCGAAGTAGCTGCGTCATAGGTCTAGCAATTGTGGAGAATCTTTCGATGAATCTTCTGTAGTAGCCTGCCAAACCCAAGAAACTTCTGATCTCGTTCGGACTTGTTGGTGACTTCCAATTATGCACTGCCTCTACCTTGGCAGGATCTACTTTGATTCCTTCCGCTGAAACTATGTGTCCGAGAAACATTACCTCCTTCAACCAAAATTCGCACTTACTGAACTTGGCATACAGTTTCTCAGTTCTAAGTGTTTCCAACACTATCCGCAGATGTTCTTCGTGTTCTTTTTCATTCTTAGAGTAAATAATATCATTGATAAATACTAAGACAAATTTGTCTAAGTATGGGTGGAAAACTCTATTCATGAGGTCCATGAATACTGCAGGGGCGTTGGTCAAACCAAATGGCATAACCAAGAATTCGTAGTGGCCATATCTGGTTCGAAAAGTAGTCTTAGGTATGTCCTCGGGTTTTATCTTCAGCTGGTGATACCCTGATCTTAAATCTATCTTTGAAAACACTCCTGCACCCTTGAGCTGATCGAAAAGATCCTCTATCCTTGGCAAAGGATATTTGTTCTTGAGGGTTATCGTGTTCAGCTCTCGATAATCTATACACATCCTCATTGACCCATCCTTCTTTCTGACAAATAACACTGGTGCTCCCCAAGGTGAGACACTTGGTCTGATGAAACCAAGGTCTAGCAATTCTTGCAATTGGATTTTGAGTTCTTCTAATTCCTTTGGTGCTATCATATATGGGACTTTAGATTTGGGGGCCGATCCTGGTTCTAGGTCAATTGAGAAATCTATGTGACGGTCGGGTGGTAAACCAGGTAAAATTTCTAGAAAGACGTCTTCGTACTCGTTGACAACTTTCACGTCTTGAATGGTCTTCTTGGCTCCTGGTTCTCCAACTAGGTACACAAGATAGGCTGTGCAACCCTTCTTCTTTATCAATTTCTTGGCTTGTAAGGCGGATATTACCGGTACTCTCTTGCCCATTGCAATCCCATGAAATTCGGTCGGCTCTCTACCCGGGGGTTGAAAAGAGATTTTTCTCTCGTTGTAGAGAATTGTGGCATAATTCTCTGACAACCAGTCTATCCCTAGGATTATGTCTACGTCCCACATTATCATAACATTCAAATAGTTCACCTTAACCTTAAGAGTTCCGATTTCTAGTTCTAGGTTAGAGCAAACATGCGTGGAAGTAGTGATCTCTCCTGAAGGTGTAGCTACTCTCATAGGGTGTTCAGCTCTTACGGGTCTGATGTCTAAGTTATCCGCACAACAACCAGCAATAAAAGAATGCGATGCGCCTGTATCGAACAATATCTTAATAGGGATGTTGTGAAGTTTTCCCATACCTGCAAGGTTTCCTTTTCCCTTTCCCTTATCCTGCCCAGTCTGCCTATTCGCGCATGCCCTTGCATTCTGCTGTTGTTGCGCGTGCTACTGAAACTGCTGCTAATTCATTTGCTGCTGTGGCTGCGCTTGTATGGCCCTCAGAGGTACTGCTTGCAGTGGTTTAGGGCAATCTTTCTTTATATGTCCCTTCTGTCCGCAGTTAAAACAGTTGGGAGTGCCTGCTTGACAGACACTGGGATGTGTTTTGTTGCACTTGGGGCATACAGAAATGGTAACCCTCCCTGGGTTATTTCCTCCCTAATTGAAATTCCTCTGCTGCCCTTGCGGCTGGTTATTGCCTCTCCATGGTCCATTTTGTCCATTTCCCTGTAAATACAACCCCGACTGGTTGTTTTTTTGCCATGGCTTCTTGTTGTTATTCTGATTGGGCTGCTGATTACCTTGCTGATTTCTCTTTCTTTGATTCCCCTGGTTGTTGAAATTCTTATTGTAGCCACCGCTACTTCCTCCTTCCCACTTTCTTTTCCCTTGAAAATTACTATTATTGTTGTTATAATAGCTTCGGTTTTGGTTTGGGGTTGGAGCTGGTGTGGTTGTTACAGTTTTCTTCTCATCAGGCACAACGGCCTCCATTTCTAGAGCTCGCCCTAGAACATCAGTATTGCTTAGTCCCCCATGACTGGCTAAAGCTATTCCCAATTCATGTCTTAGTCCCCCACGAAACTTCTTAGAAATCTTCTCTTCGGTATTGACCTGAGTAGGGGCATACCTTGATAGCTCACAGAACTTAGCATCGTATTCTGTTACAGTCATCTTACCCTGTTTCAAATTGTAGAACTCAGCCTCCTTCTGAGCTCTATACGTCTTCGGCACGTACTTGTCGTACAGCGCCTCCTTAAACTCGTCCCACGTAAGTCGAGCCAGATGCTCCGCATGTATCACCTTCTGTCTTGCCTCCCACCAATAGTCAGCTGGTCCGGAGAGCTGGAATGCTATGCACGATAGTGGCTCCTCATCAGTACATCTGAGGAGCTTGGAAATTCTCTCAATTGATCGCACCCATAGCTCAGCATCGCTAGGGTTGCCCGATCCATTAAACACGGGTGGGTTTCGTTTGAGGAAGAGATCCTCAATGTCCCTACGGGGTGGTGGTGGAGGTGGTGGTGATGGTGATGGTGGAGGGGTATCATTACGTTCTTGTTCTTGCTCTTGCTCCCTTTCATTTTCCAGTTGACGTCTTCCACGTCCTCGGGGCCTACCAGGTCCCCGTCGGTTGTTAACATTTCTCGGCGGCATTTTTATTTAAATATAGGGAACATAAATTTTTCATTAGCCCTTTCTTTTAAACATTCTTTTACTTACTCACCCTCTTCCCAACTTAATCAAGTTTATGGAAAAGAAAAATCGAACATAACTTCGATACTAGCCCTTTAATCTTTTAACTTTTCAAGTTAAACTAAACTCTCGTTACACGAGTTCATTTGACATTCTGGTTTACTACATGATTTATAAGAAACTTTCTTGTGATCAAAACCCTCTCACGGGCCATGTATATATATATACATCAAAAAGAATATTGATTCTGCCTCCAACGAGGACTTATACAAAAAGTTAGACTACTACTAGTCTAAACTAGGCTGACTGTCTATCACTGTACAGGATGCACTAACAAGCTGCATTACTGTACCTACTGGAAGTACTAGAACGGAAACGATTCATAAAATTTCGTATCCGCTAGAGTACTACAAAAACTAGTTACTGATCCGACTATGTACAAGACAAAAGAAACTACTACTACTAACACGCGTCTACAACGCTCTGCTCAACAAACTGCAGTCGAGTCCGTACTGCCCTCTACGGCCTGTAAACCCTCAGAGTCCTCCTCCGGGTCCTCCTCCGGATCCTCATCCGGATCCTCCTCCGGATCCTCATCCGGGTCCTCCTCCAGATCCTCGTCTAGATCTTCCTCCTCTGACTCTGAACCAAAGACGAGCTGGTGTGCCTCGTCCTCTCTCAGAGTAGAGCCGTCAGAAAGTGTAAGTAGGGGTGGTGACGGTGCCTCTGAAACTGTCTCCTCTAAGTCCGAAACAAGATAATCCTCACTGGTCTCTACTGCACGCTTCTTCAGGGGAAGAAGGTGCTCTGGAACAGAACCGGACTCGTACTCCTCCCTAGAACGGACTCTGGATGGTCCTGCCTCTAACTACCTCCCACTTCGTGCAAATCTCCTCAAGTTGTGTCGGTGGAGATGGTAGCTCTAACATGGCGGCAAGCTCCGCGTCTATCTCCCGGTACCCTGACCCTGTCCCAAACAATCCTGTCTCAAAAGGTCCTCGAACTCTCACACTGGGCTTGGGTAAATAGGGAGTAGATAACCCTAACAGGGCAGCTGTCTCTGCGTCAATCTCTACGAGTCCTGGTCTTGGGATCAACTCCTCAAGTGGTCTAAGTGGAAGTGGTAACTCTGGTGTAGCTGCGGGCTCCTCGTCCACCTCTAACTGCTCTGACTCCGAGTCTGACTCCTCACTAAGTGCAAAATCTGGCGGTATCTCCAACAACTCGACCAACTCCGGGTCCAAGTCTAAAGGCTCTAGCTCGGTAACTGCTGGGAAGTGACGGTAAGGAAGATATAGCTCAAAAGGGGCTGGCACCATGACCCTGCTGTCAAAGAAACGCTCGTGTATAAATAGAGCGAATCCCGAGTAGTTGCCTGTTCTGTGTCATCGCTGAAAACTCCAAGAAAATACCATGCCACGCGGTGCGCCCAACCGCGCCACTCGTCCGGCAGTCGCACAATCAGATCGGATATAGCCTGACTCTCCGAGATAAAGTGCCGTGCTGCATAGTAAACTGACGAGAAGTTACTCACTATCTGCCCTATGTCCTCCACACCATAATCTGCCTCATAACCGTGATAATCATCCTGTAAAGTTTCTGCTAGGGTACGCTGTGGCAAAGGTCGGCTCTTCCGAGCTGTAACGCGTGTCCTAGCCATCCTACAAAAGTTTTAAGGAAACACGGATCAGTAACAGGTAGGGAAATAACTTATCTTAATGAAATACTTAAATTACAAAATGAACATTCCTTATTCAATTGTAATATCACCACTTAAACAACCACTTATCATAACATCTAGCAATTCAAGAAATTGCACTCAAACAATATAAATAAAATTTCAACATTTTATTTTCATCCTTTATCTTATTATTCATTTACTTTCTTACTTTATTTCCTAATAAACTTCCTTTCTTTATTCTTTATTACTTTCTTTCATTATTTCTTCCTTAAGGAAAATTTCTTAACGATTCTTACTTCATTAAAACAAAGTACATCTACTTTGTTCACGTTACTTATTCAAAAGTAACATCCTTTTACAAAAGATTTTGGTCCTTCTCGACACTTTAATCTCTTACTCGTCGTATTCTTTGTTCAATTACGAAGTTTGAAATAAAATAAATTCCGAAAAAAAGGAATTAGAACTGGAAAATGACTTTAGAACCAAAGTTCTAGTCGTCGTTAGGATCAAGCGATCGTTGGAAAATTTACTAAGATTCACTTGATTCCTGGTAATTATAACAAATCTCTTCTTGAAGTTCGAGCGAGGCGAACTCCAATTAAAAATTACTTCGTTCATGTTACTTTTACGTAAGTAACATTCGTTTCTTTCGTTTACTTGGTACAGAATTGACGCACCTTATCATTATTTATCTTAATTTCTCGAAGGAAATTCTTACCGATTTTTTTTTATAAAACAAAAGTTGACTCAGCCGAGTCTTTGTTCATGTCACTATACGCACGTGACATTCGTCTACAGAAGTTCTTCCAGTTTCACGATCTCCTTTCGAAATTATTTGAACTAACGTTCTTAAAACATCTAAGTTCTCGAGGAATCGGAAAGATCTTAGGTTTCAAGTCTATGTTCTTAGCGAACCGGGAAAAATCCCTAGAATCAATCTAGATTCTCATGCCATCATACTTTCAAAATAAAAGAAATCATTGCGCTAACAATTTCACGTAATTCACATAGCAGAAAACAAGTATGATTCTTATACTTTCACAATTTCATTCTTGGCACCATTGTCATTCTTAACTTTTTGGAATACGTATTAAAAAAAAAAATTTCTTAAAAGAAACACATTTCTGAAATTCTTTCCTTTCTTTCTTTCTTTCTTTCTTTCTTTCTTCGTTAAGTCGACGTAGCGGGAGGTTGAGTTGTCGTCTACACTCTTAAACTTAGTGTTACGACCCTATCTTACTTGAAAGAAGACTCGGCATAGAATATATGCAAATACTCTATCTTACTACTCGAAGGAAGACTTGTATACAGAGCAGAAACGATTGCTCTGATACCACTCTGTCACAGTCCCAAATCCCGAGGGATGGCAGAAGCCGGGGTGTGACTAGGGTTGGATTAAAGAAGCGGGGAAGAAAGGGAATGAAAGAATAAACATACATAAGAGACGGCATAATTTCTATGAACAATACTTCATTAACGAAAGAAAGAGTTGATCTCGAAGGATCACTCGAACAAGATCTCAAAAGCTTCTAAGTTATATTACAGAACTTAGACTACAATGATTATTATACATAACATCAAAGAGTTTAGAGTCTAGCAGCGGATTTGTGAACTATAAAAAAAAGTCTTCCTTAACTCTATTCACTCTAACTCAACCGCCGCCGCTTCCGTCGCTTCAACCTGCACATTTAGAAAACATATACAGGGCTAAGTACAATAGTACTTAGTGGACACGTTGCCGAAAACATAATCATAAGTATAGATAATCAGGCATTTCATTTCTGTAGCACATCGGGGTTTTTCAACAATTTTCCGTGTCTACTAAACATTTCTTTCTCATTTTCATAAATTAGCTTGCAAGCATTTTTCATAGATGTTACGTTCAAATCTTTACCATTCATAATTCATCGTGGCTGGTTACCCCGCAACAGGATACCACATACACCACAGGCTACAGTGTACACTAAACTTTGGAAAGTCCCTTTTGACTAAATCAAAGCTGATCGTTTAGTTAACCCCTTTTGGCTAACCCATAAGCTACAAGAGAACTCACATAAAACAAATAGTTCATGCCATAATTATCATTTTGAAAACACGATTATCAAAGCGATAAAGAAAATGTTTTCGAGCATCGCTCGTTTTATTTATATATAGGAAAGACCACCTTGATAGAATACAGAACTAAGACACGTGCTTCCGTCTTCTGATCTTCCGTCCTATCCTTGGTGTCGACTTTCTCCTTCATCGTGAAAATCATACTTTAAAGCTTGGTCGCGAATGATAAACGAATACGAAAAGTCGAGTTAAGTTTTTTGTCCTTTAGACTTTTTAGGCATTTGCACGCTAAACTAAACTCTTTTAGTTAAAAAGAAACAAGATACGAACGCATCTCGTTTGACACTCACTAGATTCTGTACTTGACACTTAGGTCAGTAGAAAGAAGGTAGTTGATAACTTGAAACGACTTAAAAGATCGAAAGAGTTCAAGTTGAGAAGAATTCAATTTAAGAAAATAGATTTTGGAAATTCACTACATAAGATCAGATCAGTAAGTTCGCACGGAACAGGGGATTTCGAGACAGGAAACGAATCTTATACCAAAAGAAAGGTACGGGTGTCTAGTTTACTCTCAAATTTACGGATCTCAAATCCGATAAACGAGCTAGGAGATATTGCAGTTTCCGTGGAAGGTCGCAAAACTGCCGAGTGAAACCCTAATGCTCGATAAAATCGACGCACAGTTTTCTAGGTTCATTTTAGGTTATCATACTTAAATTCTTACGAAATTTATACAACAAGGCAGTCAACACGTATTTCCATACGTGAAGAACTCCTTTTTAATTCTCGTCTATAAATACGACGATCAAAACGTCGTCGCTCAAACTATACAATTACTAAACCAATTCAAGTTCTCGTTCAATTCCTAACTTCTCGATTTCGATTATAGCCTATCATTCTATAACTCGAATGAGCATGTCGCCAACTAAAAATTTGTTCCTTTATCAACAATAATCATTAATATTTAATTATTCTCTTGGTTCGACTTTTCTATTATTACTTATATTCATTCATTTGTCTCTTACGAGAAATCCAACATCATTGAAATTCGTTCAACTTTACATTATCGATCATTATATAACGAGAATCATTACTACATGTATCATCATCTCAATTCATTAACCAAACTTGGTTTATTTAGGATTCTTCGTCTCTTACACTTTACTTATTATTTTTAGGAAATTCTATATAAATTCAAGTGATCACCTATCATTAGTTAGAGCACTAATCCATCATCAAATACTAAATAGAATCAAACTATACAAAACCCCTAAATCCTTAATAAATTTCGGTAATTACAGATAATTAGGGAGAGTGATTTTCTTCATTAATTCGATCCATTATATCATTTCTAAGCTTACTACATCAAGTATTAATCAAGGATCAACACTACTACAACATTAATTGGAATCCAAAGTTGAAACCCTAGCCCTAAAATTCGATCATCATCATTGTTAGGGGATTCCAATTTTTCTTACATCAATCAACAATTAAACCATGTCTATGTCTAATTATCCAATCAATTTTAAGATCAAAAACATCCTACTAAAACCCCTAATTTCGGTCATAATTTAGAATTAGGGTTCTTGGATTTCTTTCTCTAATTCATCCATAGAATCATCTCTTATACCTCTAATATCATGAATTAAGACTCGAATCATCTACTACATCATCATCATCAAAATCGGTCCCAATAAGAAAAAAAGAATTGAGATTTTGAATTGGATAGGAATAGAGCTCATGCAATTACCTTAAATATTATGAAAGTAGAAGTGGAATAGGATGGAAGATTGATGAACTATGAACTTGGATCCTTGCAAAAGCTTGAGGTTCTTCAATGGAGGAATGAGGAAAAAAGAGAGAGAGCTTTATGGGGGGGGGGGGGGGGGGGGTGGCGGTAGAGAGGAGATGGGAGGGAGAGTTGGATGACTAAGTTTGTGTTACCCCGAGCTTTATATCGTTAGAGAGCGTATAACTAACCGAGTAAGTTAAAAGATGAGAATTTAGGAATAAAAATTTTCTTTTCTAAACGAAGAGAAATGAGTAAAACGTTTAGAATGCTTTGTGAGTTTTGTGTAAATTTATCTGTTCTATTTATCTGAGATGATGATGATGTGATATGCTTGTTGAGTTGTTTAAATGAAAATGAGTATAAGATCAATTTCCAGAAAAATCCCGAGGAGTTTGTTTAATTAAAATAGAATAATGTTGATCACCGAGAAATTTATTTACACCGATGAACTTAGAATAGAGTTGAATTAGAATCTTTGAACCTAGAATTGCTTCTAAGGTCACTGAGATAGGGTAAGAGCTTATCCGAGAATTGAGAAGAGTAATGAGGATTTAATCTTTAAAGGATTAATAAACGGATTAATAAGCCGACTAAATTCCTTTGAGATTTAAAAGACTAAATGATCGAATTCGTTAATCTTTTAATTGAGACGTGAAATAGGATTGAGATGTTTAAGTGTTGAAAGTGAGACGAGAGGAGGTTAGACTCGTTTATAACATAAGTGAATTAATACGAATCGTTTATCCGAAAAACCTTTACGACCGGATAATTAATACCCGTAACGACACGACGAGGATAAGTGTCACTCTCCCTCTCTCCCTCTCACCGCCACCTCTCTCCCTAGTCTCTCTCCACACCTATCTACAAGACTATACTTAGATGTCATCATGTTTATTCTCTAGAAATGAGCAAAAATACTTAGTAAATTGTGTAATCAAAGTTTGCATGCAATCAACATCACATCAAACCATCCATCCATGTCTTAATGCAAGTTCCAACACAAAACATCATCATTCTTATTCCTTATGTTGGAATTCAAATCCATGCACTTATACAAAGAAAGAAGAATTCATTCACTTACATTCCATCTCTCTCTCTTTCGAATTCTCTCTCCCAAGCAAGCAAGAAAAACAAAGAAAACCCTATCTACTCTCTCCCTTACTCACGGCAATCACACACACACACACATTCATTTTGATTTTCTTCCATGCAACCTTGAATTCAAGTTTATCATCCATGAAAATGAAGTAAAGAACACCATCCTCCATCTAGTTCATCCTTATCTTCAAGAAAAAGGTAATAATCCTCCAAGTTCTTGATTTAAATTCAATAATCATCCTCCATTTTCTTCATTTTGGCTCTTAAGCCCTAAAAGAGATGGATGATTAATTTTTATGTTAATCTTTTCTTTGAGGATTCAAGAAGAGTTCTTCCTCACATCCAAGCTCAAAGTTTGAAGCTCAATCCCTTTCATTTCGATTCCAAGAAGCCAAGAGAAGAGATCCATTTTAATTTTCAAGTATGATTATTCATTTGATTAATTGTATATATGTATATCTCTAAGTCCTAAAAGAAAGAAAACATGCATGCAAGGTATTTATTTATGTTTAGGCAAACTTAGGTTGTTAATATGAAGATCGAGTGAGAAGAAATCGTTAGGAGAATCGAACATTAGGATTTAATCGGTGAATTAAGAGAAGAAAAAGAAATTAAATCCCTAAAAATCTAGTAAATGCCGAAATTATTAGAGAAAAATAGGAAAATATGAATCCCTTGAGTTATTGATATTTTGATGCTTGATTTATTATTTTTATCATGTTTGAAATGAGATTATATGCATGAAAATTGAGAAATATCATGCCCTAAAAAGAGAGAAAATGCCGTGTGTTTTTTGGAAGAAAAGAAGGATTTATTTTGTTGATTTTGTTGATGAATGGAGTGATGTTTTGATCATGAATCTATTATGTGATATGTTGATGTAATCATACATGTTGTTAAGTTTAAGAAAATGGGATTGCATATAAAGATATTAAAGAAAATAAGTCATGATAATATAAGAAGATTGGATGTTTAGATGTTATAATGTGTGTATAAATACTAATATGAATTGTGAATAAAGATAGAAGTTTTTGTAATAAAAAGAATGAAGTTTAAAAAACTTTTAAAGTTTTAAAGATTGAAAAATGCATAAAAAGATATGTTTAATAAGTATTCTTATATTAGAACTTGAAGATTTGAAATTTTAATAAACTAAGTCAAAAAGATATTTTGTATTTTAACTAATAAAATCAACTAGTTTTTATAAAAATGTTTATTGAATAATAAAGAAAATTATTAAGTAAGAAAGTGGTTTAAAAGTTAAGAACAAAGAAGAAGAATTTGTTAAATAAATAAGCAAGAATTGAGAAAGCCGAGTTTAAAAAGATTAATTGATAAGAAGTGAAAAGAAGTTTTAATCAAATTGAGAAAAGATGCTAGACGAGATAAGTTAAAATACTCGTATAGTTAATCAAGAAAATGATAATAGAATGAGATGTCGAGTAATGGTTTTGAAAGAAGTTAACTAAAAGTTAATTAATTAAATGAGTTGTTTTCAAACCATGCAAATTACAAATAAACCGAGAAGAATAGTCGAGTTAACAATTAGAAAAATAATAGTCGAGTTAAAAGTTGAAAATCGAGTTAGAATGGAAAAGAAATTCCAATTTCATAAGAGTTTATTATTAATTAAAGAGAATTTGTATTAATCAAGTAAAAGTTATAAAATACTTCATGAGATAACGAGTTTAAAATAAAGCGTTGTTTATAAACCGAGAAAAGACAAATCAAATCGTTTGAGTCTTTATAAAAAGAAATGCATAATAGAGTTAAGTCTAATGTTTAAATTGAATAAATGTTAATGTGTCTTGAAGTTTGTTTGACTTATTTGAATTCATTATATGATTGAATAAGTGTTTAAATGCATGATATTAATTATGATGTGAAAAATAATTGAATTATTTGTATGCAAAATGATTGAGTTATTGATTTGTTAAATCAAAAAGTAACTAAGTTTTTAAAAGAAAACTCGAGTAATGGAATATAGATAGACGATGTTTCATAAATAAAGCGAGAAATGTAAGACATTGGTTAGTAGTATTAACCAATTCGAGTAGAGTTAATAGTTTAAAGACGAGAACGCGAGATCCTTTAGAAAAGTTAAAGCGAAGAGAGAAACGACTCAAGTAGAAGTCCTTCAGTTGAGTCCAATGCCTTTGTGTCCGTCTTTTGCGTATCTTATTTTTCCTTTATCGATGTCGAAATGTGAAGGTTCGAGCCGGACGGATCACTAAGCAAGGACAAATAGCCCTTAAACCGCCTAGCTAGAATCTTCGGAAGTCAGGTGGGCTTTTCTGAACCAAAACTATCAATGAGAATTAGTTATGCTATACAGTATTATTATATGATTTTAAATACGATTGACTTGCCGTTTTTATTAAAGTTTGGTATGTGTTGTCATCTGTTTATGTGAAGATGTTATTATCCTGTAAAAGGCAGGAAACCCACGTGTGGTATGTTTAATGTTGAGGTGACTGTGAGCCTTGCTTCGGTTAGGCCGGTCACAGTGTTTGAGAAGGAGGCCTACTTCTCGGCACATAAGATTGCTTGTGACAGATGATGCATACTGTTATATTATATGTTATGTTTGACTGCGCAGTCTGTTTTAAGTAAATGTTTTTAACATGCACAAGTAAAACTGTTTTAACTGCTTAAGTACTTGTGATGTTCGGCAAGGTAAGTTCAATTGTTATAGCTTTAAAAAGCATCTTTATATCAAATGTTTTGGCTTGTGTTCACTGAGTACGAAGTACTCAGCCCTGCGTGTGTTTCTAAACATGCAGGTTGACTGGATGGTGATGGCATGGATACTTGGTGGTGTGGTGTGGTGTGGTTCTTTTGGTTGAGTCGAGTTGAATATCAGACTGGCATTTGTACGTCTTCATATGTGCAGATGTTGGGTTTTGATGTCCGCTACAACCCTTTTGAATTGATGTCTGTTGATGCTAATACTTTGATACTTATGTTTTTGTTTCCGAGTGTTGTGCTCGATGATTTTGAAAACTTGTTAAATTCTTAACTTCTTAACTTATACTTGTGAGCGATGGGTGTAATACCCCGGAAATTCGTACTGACTTTAAAATTCAAAAATTTAAAATAAAAATGACTTTGCACGCCTAAGTTTACAATTTTTGAATTCTAAGGCTAACGGTCGAATCCGTTATTAAAAATAAATTACAGAAGTCTGCTAGACGGCTACTGTATTTAGGGATTGCACGTACGAAAAGTTTTTAGTTCGTAAGCTAAGAACGGAAAACCGTCTAATTTTACGTTTACAAAATCGCGATACGAACACGTCGAGAAAGTTTGTTTTTTTTATGTTTTTCCGGACGAAACTCGGACTATGGCGTCCCGAGTTTTTGTCAAAATAATTTTTGTAAATTTATTTTTCAAATTAAGTTCATACGTTAGAATTTTTTTTAAGTCAAATCGAATCGCGACGATTTTGTACCGAACAACGTTTTTCGTCGTTCGTTTTTCCGTAACGTCGGATCGCACCGGAAAAACCCGTAAACCTTTAAAATTGCTTCATGGCAGCCGACACATCACCATATTAGTTGGAAGACATGCAATGTTGACTTGTTAAGATAATGACACCTTAATCTAACTTTACACCACTTCAACCTTTTTCATCATGACAACACTTGAACAAACAATTTCATCTCTCTCTCTCACAACTATCAGCTGCACCACTCCTCAATTCATCTTCTCCAGCTTCTCCATCATCCATCCACCATTGAAGAACACCTCCAAGAACAAGAAGAGTTCATACAAGTCACAATTCATCCAACAAAACTCTATACATCCTTTGTTAATTCTCTAGGTAATGATATCCTCCACAACTCCATCCATTTAGATTTCTTTTCTTTTCTTTTCCATCTTGATCGAAATTTTAGAGGTTTGATTTAGATGTTTTGATCTTAGAATGATGAAATTAGATATGTTAGATATGATAATTGGAGATTAAAATGGAACAAAATCAAGAATCCTAAAACCTATGTGAATGCAGAATTTTTTGGGAAAATGGTAGGATTTCTAATTTTCTTCTTTTGATCATGGATTCATGCTTAGTAGATGATTAATTAGTGTTTAGAGTGAAAAAGAATTGAAAGCCCTATGTGTTTATGAAATTTAAGTTAGGGTTTTGAATTGAATTTAGGGATTTTGTGCATGTTAGTTGTTTTTGGAATTATAATTGATTAATGGATGATATAAGATGTTGATTAGTAAATAAATGTAGTTAATTGGAGAAGAAAATCATCCCCTTAACATATGTTTAAAACCAGAAATTTATAAGTAATTAGGGATTTATACATGTTTGATATAAGTGATCATTTGTTAGTTGATTTATGTTGCAAATAGTGTTAGTTGATAATAGAAATTAAATGAGAATTTTCTAAAAATGTTTAGTGAAACATAAGAGGCAAAGATCACCATATAAACTGAGTTATAATGATGTTAAGATGTGTTTGCATGCATGAAAATGATTCGCGTTAGACGTAGTTTAACGTCGTAAAATTTGAACAAAAACCGACAACTTTTGAAAATCGTATAAGAGACGAACATTTAGTTGTAACTAAAAATCAAGAAGTCGGATGAGAATTCTAATATGATATTACTGTTTATAATGAAATTTAGAACATCTTTCTAGTTGACGTCATAAACTTTCGAGTTAATCTAATATGAGCTATAGTGATAATCGGGAACTAGAACGCGTTTGGATTTTTCTTTGTTGGTTTAGTACTTGGTAGTTGAAATAAGACGTTAGAACGTCGTGCTTTTGAGCGAGTTTTGAGAAGGAGTTTGTCACGTACGGAGGTATGTGATGACTGTCTTGAGAGTTCAGTTTCTAAAAAAATGAATACGAGAGCTTAGAACGAACCTAAGACGTTATACGTCGAACCTTCAAGCAATTAGCTCGTTTATCGGATTTGTGATCCGTAAATTGGAGCGCGAACTAGACTTCCTAAGATTTCTAATGGTACAGGGCTCACCCCCTGTTTCCATGCCCTCTGTTCTGGACAGCCTCCAGAGTTACTGGACTGTGCAGTGAAATTTTCAGTTTCTTGTTTTCTAAGTTGTTTAGTTCACAACTTAGTTCCTTTCGATCGTTTAAGCCGTTTTATCTAACGAACATCTTCCTACTGACCCTAGAGTCAAGTACAAGACCTTTAATAATGAGAACCAGTCGAGATCGTATATCTTATCCTTTCAATAAAGAAGTAATAAACGAGAAATTTCATAAGTCGTTCAAAGAACGAAAACGTAAATCGCCTAAGTTAATTCTTTCCAACTTAGTTTCTTTTAATCTTTAAAGTCGTATTAAGGTACTGACTACCTTCTCTACTGACCCGAGAGTCGAGTATGAGATCTTCCGAGTTCTAAACGAGATTAGTACGAGTCTCGTTTCCCGTTTAAGTAAAACGAATCTAGTAAGCGTGCAAATGCCAAAAGAATAAAATAACTAAATCTTTCTTCGATTCTCTTTCTTCGAGTATCTTTTACGAACCATTTTTAAGTATATTTTATTTTACGATGAAGGAGGAAGCCAACTATAAAGAAAGGACGAAAGATCCGAAGTTGAAAGCTTTTGCTTATAAGTTTTGTATTTACAAGGTGGGCTTTTATATACAAATAAAACGAGCAATGCTCGGAAAATCTTTCTTTATCGCTTTGATATCTGTGTTTTCGAAGTGATATTATGGCATGAACTGTTTTATGTTTTTATGTGAGTTCTCTTGTACCTATCTGAGTCAACATTCGTGTTTTCCAAATTTAGAGTTAGTCTATTTTAGATTAACTAACGATCGGCTCTGAGTTAGTTGCTAAGTGCTTTCCAGAGTTAGTGCACTTTGTAACCTGTGGTGTATGTGGTATCCTGTTGAGGGGTAGCCAGCCACGGTGAATTAGTTTTGGTCAAGATTGAACATAGCATACCTGAAAATACTCGGCGGAGTGATTTATGAGAAAAGGTCAGAAAATGTTTAGTAGATACGGATTCTTTCAATAAAACTCCGATGTGCTACGTTTATAAAATGCCATGTTTATCTATATTTATGATTATGTTTTTGGCATCATGCCCACTAAGTACGTTTGTACTTAGCCCTGCATTGTTTTCTAAATGTGCAGGTTGAAGCGACGGTGAGCGGCGATGGTTGATGTTGAGTTAAAGGATAGGATGCTTAGTTAGAACCCTTCCGCTGCCAAACTCTGTATTTCTTTTTGGAGATGTACTTTTTGAACTATACTCAGTAGTCCAAGTCTGTAAAATGTGAACTTAGTTTCCTTTTTGTACTCTTGTAGAGTAATCCTTAGGGATTAACTCTTTCTTATTGATATTCAAGTCTTATTCATAGTTTGTCGATGTTTTCATGTATGTTTAGTCAATTAGTCCCCTTCTTCCCCGCTTCTTTAATCCAACCCCAGTCGCACCCCGGCTTCTGCCGTCCCTCGAGATTTGGGGCTGTGACAGAGTGGTATCAGAGCGGTCGTTCCTGCTCTGTACCAGAGTCTTCCTTTCCTATGTAGTACCACAAAGTGGTAGTAACAGAGCAATCGTTTCTGCTCTGCATATGAGTCTTCATTCAAGTAGTAGCATATAGTATTCGTTCTTACTCTATAAGGAGTCTTCTTCGCGTCGCAAGATAGAGTGTTCGTACTGATTCTATATCGAGTCTTCTTTCGAGTCGTGAAATGGAGTAGTTATTCATATTCTATAGTGAGTCTCTTTTCGAGTCATAAGATAAAGCGCCTGTATATACTTTAGATCAAAGTGTTCTTTCAAGTAAAGATAGGAGTTAAGTTATGGCATTAAGATTCAGAATATAGATGACAACTCAACCTCCCGCTACGTCGACTCAACGTGGAAAAAAATATATAAGGAAGGAATGTCAGTAGTTTAATTTCTTTTCAATAAGGAATTTTGAATAATTATTTCCCAAGTATAAGAATTTATACTTGCTTGTTTATGTGATTATATGATAGCAATAGTGCTATGTTATGTGAAATTATCTGTGAAATAATTTCTTTTGTTTGAAAATATTTTTGATGCACAAGAATTTAGAAGGATTTTAGGGATTTTCCCGGATTATGGAGAACGTAGACTTGAAAACTTAAGGTTTTTCCGGCTCTTCAAGAACTTAGACGTTTTAAGAAATATTAATTTCAAATGATTTTGAAAGGAGATTCACAACACGGGAAGGACTTCTTTTGACAAATGTCACTTGCATAAAGTGACATGAATAAAGACTCGACAAGATTCGATCTTTGTTATGACTCCGATATGAATTTCCTTCAAGGAAATGAAATGAATAAATAAAAAGGTAAATCGTGTTAGTAAACGAAAGGAACAAGTAGATGTTAGAAAAGCATCGGCTTCAAAGTAAGAAAGATGCAAACGAGATAGAAGTTCCATGTGATTGAGGGACTGTTATGTGGACCTGATCAACCCACATAATAAGGAACTCAGTAATATGGGTCTTATGCCCCGTGAGCAAACCCTATTTTAGTATGGTATAAGTGTTTTAAAAGAAATTAATAATGCTTACGTATAAGTAACATGAAACGTCGTCGTTCCAATTCGTTCCGTTTCTTTTAACGAAGTTCGCTTTGTTAAGTTTTGGGAAGCAGTATGTTTTATTATTAAGAAACAAGCACGAAGCTTGATTAGAATTCTTTCTACGAATGTTCAAATCAGACAACGTTTAGAACTTATGTTCTAAAGCCTTTCCCCAGATAAAAGTCTATTCTTCTGATGGAATTTAATCTTATACTTCATTCTCGAATGAAGAATACAACTAGTACGAGTATTAACTTTCTTTGGGAATAAATGTTACTATTGAATAAGTAACATGAACAAAGTGAACACGCATTGTCTTAATAAGTGAAATTGTTAAGAAATTTTCTTCAAGAATGGAAATAATGAAGATTTATAAATAAATAAAAGTTATAAGAAAATAAATGGTTAATAAGATAGGAAATGGGAATAAAATCTCGAAAATTTATTTCTATATATTGTGCGTACGAATGCAATTTTCTGTGAAAATTGCTAAAATGTCTAAGATAAGATGGTTTGACTAAGTACGGTGTTATTACAATTGAATAAGGAATATTCATTTTGTAATTTAAGATTTTTCGTAAGATAAGATATTATCCTACATGTTACTGATCCGTGTTTCTTAAAAAAGGATGTCATCCAGTAGTGATTTGACTCAGGGGAGTCAATCTCCACCGCAGCGGACTTGGGAAGGTCAGCTAGTAGATAGGTTTTGGGATTATGGGGCAAACCCGGGACACGACGTAGGGCAGAGGATCAGTTATTTCTCGACGGTTTACTACTTCGCCCGGTGTTGGGTTACAGAGGCTCAGGCTATCATGGGTTTGGATAGATGTCTACTAGAGGAATGGCGTGGTTGGGCAAACGACACGACATAGTACCATCTTGGAGTTTTTTTGGTGACGACATAAAGCTGACAGGGAACTATTATGGATTTGCTTTAGAGGTACACAGTCGCTTCTACCTGAGCAGACACATGACATCATATCCAGTTCAGGAGCATTCCCCCCTACACTCACTACCCAGCAGATTCAGAGTCAGATCACGAGGGGATAGATCCAGAGTTTATCGCACAGTTGGAGATTCCTTCGGTGATGATACCTAGCATGGGCACAGAGGAATTAGTTGCAGGGACAGTTGACGGTTTAGGGTTACCTGCTCCTATCCTACAAGGGCCTTCCGTGAGAGCTCGGGGACCATTCGAGTCAGGACTGGAGTACTTAGACACAGACGCAGAGCTTGCCACCCTGTTACAGTTTCCATCTTCTTACAGACCCCTTGACGAGATTTGTGCGGAGTTGGCTAGAGTTAGGACAGAGTTTGAGGCAGGACCGTCCAGGGTCCGTTCCAGGGAGGAGTACGAGCCCAGTGCACTTTCCGACCCCCCCCCCTGGTACCTCCGAAGAAGCGGGCGTCAGTGACCTGCTGGGACTACTTAGTATCGGATAGCGAGACGACAGCTTTGGATGTGCCTGCACCACCATCACTTACCCTTGCAGACGGCACTACATTGAGGGTCGACGAGGCGCTCCAGTTTACCTTCGGTTCAGAGTCAGATGATGAGGACCCGGATGAAGAGCCGGAGGAGGATACCGACGAGAATACCGATGAGGACCCGGACGAGGATCCTGAGGAGGATCAGGCCGCAGAGAGTGGTGCAGATTAGACCGCAGTTAGACGAACGGAGCATCAGGGACGCACAGTAGTATAGTAGCCCTCTGTTATGTACATAGTCGGATCAGTAACTAGATAGTTTTTGTAGTACTCTAACGGATACGAAATTTTTTTGGATCGTTTCCATTCTAGTACTTCTGGTAGTACAACAATGCAATATGTTAGTGCATCCTGTACAGGTAGGAAATCAGCCTAGCTTAGACCCGTTGTAGTCTAGTTTTGTATAAGTCCTTGTTAAAGGCAAAACTAATATTCTTTTTGATGTATATTTATATACATGACCCCAAAAAAAGGGTTTTTAATCACAAGAAAGTCCTTTATGAATCTTATAACTAAACTAGATTATCAAATGAACTCGTGTAACGAGTGCTTTTAATTTAACCTTGGAGGTTAAAAGTTGAAAGAATTAGAATCAAAGTTAATTTGATATTTCCATATACGTGAAGTTGTTAAGTTGAAAAAAAAAAATTAAGAGAAAGAAGATTTAAAAGCAAATACTAACAAGGAAAATTCTTGTATTCTATAGTTCAGAAATGTCGCAGAAAGTCGTTAACAACCCAAGAGGACCCGATAGTCATAGAAAGTCTGACCAAGGTCAAGAGCAACGCATAAGGGAAGGAAGGCAGAAATATCCAGGAACTTTTTCACATTCCCAACCTTCTCAACATCATAGTATGACGAACTTATTCTTCAAAAGACAACCACCATCTTTCAATGGGTCTGGTAACCCAATGGAGGTCGAACGATGGATACACGCTGTAGACAAAATCTTTGAGATAATTAGACCTAGCAATGAGGAGCGCCTAGCATATGCCGAATATCAGCTAACCGGACCAGCTAAATATTGGTGGGAGAATAGGCAAAGAGTTATGACTGAAGAGCAAGCGGCTCCAACTACTTGGAATGATTTTAAGAAGGCATATCATGATAGGTATGTACCCAAAAGAGCCGAGCTTGAGGAGGAAATAGCCAGGAAGCTTCAGGGAGAACTTAAATACGAACTGGGAATAGCAGTGGCCAGAAAGGAAGGATTGAGTTATGAAGAACTACTAGGTCGGGTTTGTGAGATAGAGGTATTAGTGCCTAATAAAGGAAAAATGGTAAAGTCCACACCAGTACCAAACGAGACAGTAACCCAAGACCCTCCCAACAATAAGGTTAATCATAAGGGAAAAAGAAAATGGGAAGGGAATAGCAGTGAGTGCTACCAGAGCCGCAATAACCAGGGGAAAAAGAATAGGATTCGGCAGAATTATCAGCAGCCAGGAAAATGAAGTAAGGATGGAAAGAAAGTAGGGCAACAAAGGAATAGAAATCGGGGAAGAAAGCAACTAGAAAGGGTTCACATTCCAATTTGCTCCAAATGCAATAAGACGCACCCTGGAATATGTCAAGCAGGCACTAACAACTGTTTCAACTGTAGATATGAAGGACATATGAAGAAAAATTGCCCAAACCCACCGATGGCAAATAATGTATACCAACCCAAACACCTCCAAATTCTGAGAAATACCCAAGAAGGGATCTTTTCTCCAGCTTGCCCTAGGTGTGGCAAGATACATCCCGGTATATGTTTAGCAAAGTCTGATGTGTGTTTCAATTGTATGAGCGAGGGATACGTTAAGAGGTATTGCCCAGAACGAAAGCAGGCAACAAAACAGAAACAGGAAGTTTCTGTATGTTCAGAATGTGGTAAGAGGCATAAGGGTGTGTGCCTAGCAAACATGAATAGATGTTTCTTATGTGGGATGCTGGAGCATATAAGTGAGGATTGCCCAACACGGATTCAAATGATAGTACCATATCAGTACGGCCAGCCTCAGTCATTGATTACAGCTCAAATCCAGTCTCAAGCACAACCGTTACAACCACAACAAAATATAGGAGCTTACAAGATAGGGCAAGGAAAGCAGCGTGAAGGAAAGGGGAAGCTGGCTGGTATTGGACAAACCTTATAATTAATCTGTCATGGCTAAACCCATTTTAGGGCGTTATAATTATTTCCTTAGTACTTATTGATATTTTAGGGATAGAACTAGGACGCACTAGCTACGAACTAGGGAGAACTACACTTTAGGAAGAACGATAACCTCAGAGAAATTATTTCCTTGGTTTCGTTGAACATGGAATTTAGATCTAGGGTCTTTTAAAAGTGATAACAAACAATCGAACAGTGATATGATATTCAACATATTGTTTTTATATATATAATTTTAGGAATAAACTAGTTGTTTGGGAATTACATCATGATTCTCTACAACGAGAGAAAAATCTCTTCTCAACCCCGATTAGAGAACCAACAGAACTCTATGGAATTTCGATGGACATAATGATACTGATAATATTCGCCCTACAAGTCAAGAAGTCAATGAAAATGAAATTTACGATCGTTTATCTCGTGAACCTAGTTGGAGATCCCAGAGCCAACAAGACTTTTGAACGTGGGAATTAGGAACGAATATGAAAATATCTTTCCAGAAGTATTGATGGGACTACCATCGAATTATCATGTAGGTTCTGCGATCAACTTAGAACTGTTAGCAACGCCCAAATCAAAAACCTATTTAAAATGATACCAGGAGAATTTTAAGAATTCTAGAACCATCTGCTAATGTTGTTAGGTAATGATTTCATTAGGCATACGTTTTCCCCATGGAAAACACCGTAATGTTTAACGCAAAGATAAATGAGTCTTCAAGAACGTTCATTGGATATCAAGTTAAATAAGATAAGAAAGCAATAGTTTACGCTTCACGGCACTTTAACCTCAGGAATTTAAGTAACCAACCTATGACTTAGGGCTTGCAACCGTAGAACATGTACTGAAATATGGTGTAAGAGATTAGATCTTCACAGATCACAATAGATCGGAGTGCATTATCGAGCAAAGGAATTAGCGTAAGATAAAGGAGATGGCTCAAATTAGTAGAATAGTACGCTTGTGAAATGAATTACCACCTAGGTAAAAGCAGCGAAAGGATAGACACGCTGAGTCGTAAGACCCCACCTAAGTTTAAGTATCTCTTCTTAGGAAAAGAAACGTTTATATAAAGGTTTGGGATAATAGGTGTAGTAGTGCACGATACCCCAACATCAATTATAGAAGCAAATAGCAATACAAGTAACTATACCAAATTACGAGAAGGATTCTAAGTACCTAGAAGAAGGACGAGTAAATGAATTAGTTTCGACTAAGGATAAGATTGGACAAACCAGGCAATGACTCTAAAACAAAGAGTTTTGATAGGAATTAGGAGTGGACTTAGTATCTCCAATGACAACAATTAAGGATTTAAGAAAGGTTTTCCAGTGGAATAGAGCGAAACAAGACTTTGTCTTGTTGATAGAATATCTTTAGCTTATAAGTAAGTGGAAGTTCTCACTGATGACCATGCGAGCTGTTACAACCGTTAAGTGTTCCCAAAATGGAAATAAAAGGATATAGTATTAAATTGTTTAAGACTCGCTCAAAGTTAACAGTAGGAATACTGCCTTGGGATAGTTTTCTATAGGCCGTTAATCAGTATACTACCTACCAAATCCTAAAATTTTCCATAGATCAAAGAAGTTATCAGGACTATACATCCGTAAGATAGTGCGTCTATACGAAATACCAACTTCAATCTTAGCACCTTTTTCCCGTCTCCGGTTTGATTAAATAATCTGAGAAAACGATTCAGATACTCGCTGATATGCTAAGATCGATAATATTAGCTCAAAGAGTGACATGGAAGAATAACTTCCATCAATCGAATTGTTATAATAATAGTAATAAGTTACGATAGGTAAAACGCCTTACGAGGCTTTAAATTTCTTTTTAATAGCTACCTTATTGTTATAAGGTGGTAAACTTACCTGTTTTTCTGTTTTCATTTTATGTAGCAATGATTTTGATGATGAAAAGTAATAATCTTTAAGAAGACATGTAATGTTTATAAAATATTACATTTCATCACGACAATATTTACTTTAGAACATGACAAATTGTACTTGAGAGTTGGTATATTATGAGACCAGTCTATTACTACCAAACGAGTTACTACTTATTTTTTAAATGCCAATATTTCTTTTTTCAAATCTTAATATTTTTTTATCTAAATTAAGCTCAAATTTTAGAACTAAACATTTAACTCAGATTTTACGACTCTGCCTTCGGCTCAGAGTTTACGACTTCGCCTTCGGCTCTAATTTTATGGCTCCGCCTTCGGCTTCAAATTTACGGCTCCGCCTTCTGCTCTGATTTTACGGCTCCGCCTTCACTCCGATTAATAATATAAAGATAATCGTCGGACAACAATTTGGATTTTTTTCGGCTCGCTCCGAGGCCTTCGGCTCCCCTCGCTCGAATCGTGACAAAAGAAGATGCGGCAAACAAGAAAACAAAGAGGCAAACAAAAACAAAAAATAAAAAGAGAAAAAAAAATTCTTGAATTAAAACAAAATTCTAAATAAAAGTACTGCATGGGGGGATGAGTCGTACGGGGATGCTTGTGCATGTAAACCATAGATCACATGCGCCAACCAATGCGCCAACCAGTCTCATGCAAGTTTGTCTTTAATAAAAAATATAATGTTTCCAAATTATTTATAATATAAAGAAAATAGTAGCAGAAAAAAATTGGATTGTACGAATAACTAAAACGTTAAAGTAATTATTAACATTAAAAAAGTAAACATTGTTACTATGATACGTAATGTTTATAAACCATTACATTTCATCACGACAAAATTTACTTTTGAACATGACAAATTGTATTTGAGAGTTGCTATATTATGAGAGCAGTATCTTACTACCTAACGAGTTACTATTTGTGTTTTTCAAATCTTAATATTTTTTTATATAAATTTGGCTCAAATTTTAGAACTAAACATTTGACTCGGATTTTACGACTCAGTCTTTGGCTCCGAGTTTAAGGCTCCGCCTTTGGCTCCGATTTTACGGCTCTGCCTTCGACTTTGAGTTTACGGCTGAGCCTTCGGCTCCGAATTTACTGCTGAGCCTTCGGCTCTAAAATTACGGCTCCGCCTTCTCTCCGATTACTAATATAAAGATAATCGTCGTGCAACAATTTGGATTTTTTTGGCTCACTCCGAGGCCTTCGGCTCCCCTCGCTCGAATCGTGACAAAAGAAGATGCGGCAAACAAGAAAACGAAGAGGCAAACAAAAATAAAAAATAAAAAGACAAAAAAAATTATTGAATTAAAAAAAAATCTGAATAAAAGTACCGCATGGGTGGGATGAGTCGTACGTGCATGCGTACGCATGTAATCCATAGATCGGATGCACCAATCTCTAGTAGGAGACCCGGTTTCACGCAAGTTTGTCTTTAATTAAATTTGAAAGTAATTTTTCAAGTTTATAAAAGTAAATATTGTCATTAAGAAATGTAATCTTTAACAATAAATACATTTCATAAAAACAATGTTCACTTTTATGCATGGCAAGTTATACTTTTAGTTTAATGTTAAAGTAATTATCGTCGTTCAAAAAGTACAAATTGTCACTATGAAATGTAATTTTTATAAATAATTACTTTTAAAAACGTAAATATTTACATTTGAATATGACAATTTATACTTTTTGTTAAAATAAATTTTAATGAATCAAAAAAGTTTGTTTTTGTATGGAAGTGTGTATTATTTGAAAACAATAAATTATTTTCACACAATAAAAATTATAATTTACGACCGGCCTTCGGTTCCGAGTTTACGACTCTGCCTTTAGCTCCGATTTAACTAATATAAGGTTAATCATTGAAAAACAATTTAGATGTTTTCGGCTCGCTCCGAGACCTTTGGCTCCACTCGCTCGGATCTTGACCAAAGAAAATGGGACAAACAAGAAAACGAAGAGATGAACAAAAAAAAATAGAAAAAAAAATTATTGAATTAAAAAATATATGAAAAAAATAGCGCATGTGGTGGATGAGCAGTACGTGGATACGTGCGCATGCAATCTATAGATCGGATGCGCCAGTCTCTATCAGGAGAACGATCTCACGAAAGTTTGTCTTTAATAAAAGTTAAAAGTATTTTTTCTCGTAATACTGTCATTAAGAGATATAGTAATATTTAACAATAAGTACATTTCATCACAACAATTTCAACTTTTATACATGACAAGTTATACTTTCAATTTAACGTTAAAGTAAATTATCGTCGTGCAAAATGTAAAATTTGTCACTACGAAATATAATGTTTATAAATAATTACTTTTAGTAAGAAAAATATCTATATTTGAGTATGACAATTTATACTGTTGGTTAAACGTTAAAATAATTTTTAAGAAATCATAAAAGTTTGTTTTGTAACAAAGTGTGTATTATTTGCATAAAATAAATTGCACTTTTATTAAATTATTATATTATAAAGTAGGATTACATGCCAACAAGCAACAATTCGAAGAAATATTGTAACCAAGCGGAGTATTTCACGTGTTAGCTTATTGTGAGAGATTTGAAAAGATATCGGATGATCTAATAATATTAAGATACTATATTATAAGCTCAAATGACGAAGTTTTACACTAAGAATTCGAAATGACAAAAGTAATTATAGTTATACAGAAACTAATATTTCAAACTATTACTTTTGTGAAGTGTTATACATACTTTTGTTTACAACAACTTATACTTTTGTTATTTGTTGCGTAAAACACAACACAAAGCATAAAATTAATCTAACAACACCTAACACATTATTTAATCAACAACAAATAGAATCATGTTCACAAAAAAAGAAAAATGAAACATCACAAATAAATTTAAACAGTCTACACAAATTCATATAAACTAAAATACTAAGAGAGAAAGCCATTACATCACATAAAAATAAACAATATTTTCATGACATATTCTGTTCAAATATTAAATGCACCATACATATAACCTGTTCAACAAAACTAACAAAATAAACAATATTCAATGGCTGGTTGTACACAACAAATTTAATGTATTTAAATGTCAAAAACAACAGATCAGTACCAATCCAAAGATGACATATTGAAAACATCTCATTTCAACCTTTTAGCAAATCGAAGAACCTCAAACAGCACTTCTTGTTGGCATTTATTGACAGAAGACAAGACAATCCTTGAGCAATAAAGAACTTTAAGCTTTTTCCTTTCAACAACCTTCAAAAAAAAAAAGTAAAAAAACTTAAAAACTACCAAGTTCAGAAATAAACATAACACAATGTATTAGGCATATGTAAATTTGAATGAAAATAAAGAAATAGAAAATATCAAACCTGTGCCAAATCTTCATGCATGTAAGGGATGCCATCAAAAGGTTGCATGTGATACAATGAGAAAAACACCACAGTCAATGTTCATCTTGTCACTTCTCAATGCAAATGGAACTTTTTCAAAAGTAAACGATGAAAAATCTGCAGCTCTTGGATGTTTCATATCAAGGAGAAGCATAGAAAACTGATCTTTCTGTATAAGAGCAGAAACAATTTTTGATGATGTAATTATTATATAAAAGTACAGCAGATGAGATATTTATAAAAAAGAAACGTACCACAATTTGAACCATTTTCCAATTCCGAGAGTTTTCTGGACAGTGATCAAGAACATTGTCGAGGTACTGAATCTTTGATGAACAAAAGTTGATAGCAAGAGCGACAAAATGTTTATCAAAGCAAATGGGGATTATAAACTGTAAATAAGAAGAAAAAACAAATTAACATAAAAGAAGAAGAAAAAATACAGTAAACAATAATATGTAAAATAAGAAAATACTACTTACAGTTTCAATAAATGGCATATCATTGAGTTGAACCATTTGCTTCATGGAAAAATGCCAACAACTTCTTACAGAATAAGCTATTTCTTCGAGATCATCACCAGGCTTAGCATCGAGCAATTTCTCAACATACGACTAAAAATAAGGAATGAATAAATAAAACAGAATAGTTAAATGATTACTATAAAAAGGAAGAATAAAAATGAAAAAAAAAACAAATTTAAAAACATAAAAATATACCGAATGTTGAGTGTTGAAGTAGAACTTCGTCGTGGCAGTTGATAATCTCAAAGACTGATACTTGATGAACTTATTCAGCAGTATAGACCAACAATCAATCACATTAGAATCAAGGAAACAACCATCATTCAGAGATTTCATGGATTGCAAGTTCAAATAGAACTTCCAACTATAAAGATCATAACTAAATACATTCATCCTGAAAATCAATATTAATAGTTAATAAGAAAGTATAAATATAATAGGAAAAAATAAAGGGAGGAATGGGATAATAGCCATAATGTAGGAAAAAAATACAGATTCTAGCAACAACTTTAAAAGATATAAAATCTAACAATGATAGACTCTTTTACCCTTTTAATTATCATCCTATTTTTGAACATTAATTCACGTTTAATTTAGTTAGGGCAGTATTAATTTTTGTCTTCAATTTGGCCAATTATGTATTAAACATTTACCGCCGCCACTCTCCGCCTCCAGTCACGAAAATATTCTCATCCGCCGCCACATCTCTACATCTACACATTTCGGCCGCCACGTCTATACATCTCCGTTGCTTAGCCACATCTCCGCAGCCACGTCTGTCTTTGCCGAATTCTACAGTTGTAGAAAATAAGTCTTCTGGTTTTACATCGTTGTTTGGTCGTCGATTTCACCAATATATGGCAGATTTGAATCAGGTAATCCATCATAAATAAATTGTTCAACAATATATGATTTATCATTCAATACGTGATGATCGCATGATACGATATGTTATCATGCACATAATAGACGAATGTGATTTATTTGACTTTATGTGATTCAACGTTTTTACATTTTGTAGTTTTACGTGACACATAGTTACTGGAAATAATAAGTTTGGTGTAATTAGGCCGCCAACTGTTTGATGTTTGCTCTAACAGATGTTATATTTGTATTAGTAGGTTTTTATGTAAATCCTCATAGTTAAATTTCTGGTTTAACATGAAATTTTGTGTTTCCACATTTTGTGTTTCAAATAGATTTATTTTGTGTTTCCACATTTTTAACTGGGCCGCCAGGTGTTTGTTGTTTGTTCTAACAGATGTTTCGTTAGTGTTAGTATTTTTATGTGATTGAAGATTGTTAGATTTGTGGTTTATAGTGAAAATGCATTTTATGTCTTACTACATTTTTAATCATGTTGTGTTTTAATATGTAGGCATTTTCCTGTTCGGATATTTGTATGTTTTTACTAAGTTTTCAGAATGCACAAAGTTATCTACTTGCAATAACTATTTTGAGTCCAACTTTAACGAGTTGCACATTTTGCATATTAATTTATCCTAGAAAAGTTTACAAGGCTGATTTGTGAGAATATGACTGACATTATCAACGATCTTACTAATGTGGTTCGTTCTGCTATTTGTAGTTTGTAAATATGTGATTCCACATTTTTAAATATGAGTTTTTTCATGAAAAAGTGTTTTTATGTGATTCCACAATTTTAATAATGTTATTTTACATGACGGCGGATTTTTATGTGGTTCCACATTTTTAAATATGTGGTTTTACATGAAATTGGGTTTTTATGTGATTCCACATTTGTAAATATGTTATCTCACATGACGGCGGATTTTTATGTGGTTCAACATTTTTAAATATGTGGTTTTACATGAAATTGGGTTTTTATGTGATTCCACATTATTATATATGTTATTTTACATGATGGCGGATTTTTGTGTGGTTCCACATATTTAAATATGTTGTTTTACATGAATTTGGTTTTTTATGTGATTCAACATATTTAAATATGTGGTTTGACATGAAATTGGGTTTTTATGTGGTTCTCTAATTTTAAATATGTTGTTTTACATGAATATGGGTTTTTATGTGTTTCCACATTATTAATGTCGTGGTTTTATTGGAAGATGAATAATTATGTGAATCCACAATTTTTATGTTGTTGTTTTACTTTATGACGAATATTACGTGTTTTCGCATTTTTAATTTTTTTGTTTTATGTTTTGGTGAATTTTTATGTTATTGCACATTATTTATTTTGAGAGTTTTTTTGAAGATGAATAAAATTAATCTATTTAACTGAAATAACTATTGCACTTATTTTTTAATCATAAGATGTATATAATTGGGGGAAAGTGCAAATTAATAATTACTATTTTCAGGTTTGAGGGAAATGCATGTACGGATTCCTAAATTACGCTTAGTTTTGCTAAAAAACATTTTATATTTTTTGACTTTATTTGAAGTTGAATATTAAGTGATTACGCATTTTTATTTTCCTATTTGAAATTGGATGCGGATATTTTGTGATTTTGCAATTTTAGTTTTGTTATTTTTTAATTTTGGGGTTGACATTAATATTATGTGCTTCCGCATTTTTTATTTACGTTAAGTGTTTGCAATTATATTTTTTTTTCCAGCAAACTACAAATGTTGGAGTTGACATTATGAATTCGACAACATTCTCCAAAAAGTTCCCAGATCCACCGGTGAGTTCCTTGTGCCAAATTAAATAAAACAAAATTATGCGTAGGTGTTTTTGTGTGTTTTTGTGTGTTTTTGTGATATTACATGATTGTAGTTGATTTTTATTTGTTTTAGTTGGTACATTTTTATTTATTTATGAAGGTACCTTATTAATTGATATATTATATTACTTGAAAATTACGTAGGATGGTTGGATATTTAAAAGAGCAGCACTGCAAGGAACTAGCGCTTCATTGAATGGTCACTGCAAGGATGACATAGTACACGATATTAAATCCAGACTTTTTAATTCGTTTGGCTCGGAAGGAGTCAATAAATTTGAAAATAGTTGTTTTGGCAAGTTTTGTAATGTACCAGGCAAAATAGACTTGAGAAAATAGCTCGGGATAATTCGCTTTCATCTTTTCCTCGAGTTCCCAAGTGGCTTCTTCGAGATCATGATGGCACCACTTGACCTTCACTAAGGGAATCGATTTCGTTCTAAGCTGCTGAACTTTATGATCTAAAATCTGCTCGGGTTTCTCTTCATAGCTTAGATCGGGCTTCATCTCGATATCCTCTTGGCGTATGATGTGCTTCGGATCGAAGACGTACTTTCTTAATTGCGATACGTGGAAAACGTTATGCGAGCTTCCGAAACTAGGAGGTAACGCTAAACGATACGATACGGATCCAATCCTCTCAAGGATCTCGTACAATCCTATGAAATGAGGTTTAAGCTTTCCTTTAACTCCAAAATGATATACTCCTCTCGAAGGGGATACCTTCAGAAATACTTTATTTCCTTCTTCAAATTCCAACTTGGATCTTCGATTATCAGCATACGACTTTTGTCGAATCTGAGCTTCTTTAATCTTCTCGGGAATTTGGCGCACAGACTCTATCATTTCTTCAATCGCTTCTGGCCCTATCACCTTCCTTTCGCCCACTTCATTCCAATAAAGCGGCGATCTACACTTTCTTCCGTAAAGAGCTTCGTAAGGGGTCATTCTTATTGTATTCTGATAGCTATTATTGTACGCGAATTCGACAAGAGGTAAGACTTTCTCCCATTCAACTCCTTTATCTAACAGAACAACTCTCAACATATCTTCGAGAATTTGAATCGTTCGCTCGGACTGACCATCGGTTTGGGGATGATAAGCAGTGCTGAATTGTAACTGAGTTCCCAACTCTTTGTGGAAGCTCTCCCAAAAACGGGCTGTGAATTTCGAATCTCTATCAGAAATAATAGTCTTTGGCACTCCATGCAACTTCACAATTTCCTTGATATAGATCTCAGCTAACTTGGCTGATCCATAGGTATGTGGAATAGGTATGAAATGAGCAGACTTCATCAACCTATCCACTATCACCCATACTACTGTATTTCCTTTCCTTGATCTTGGCAATCCCGTCACAAAATCCATTGTGATTCCATCCCACTTCCACTCTGGGACTGGTAAGGGTTGCAGAGGTCCATACGGTCTTTGATGCAAAGACTTCACTTGCTGGCAAGCTAGGCATTTTTCAACGAACAATGCCACATCCATCTTCATTCCATTCCACCAAAACTGTCTCTTTAAGTCTTGGTACATCTTTGTGCTGCCGCGATGAGCTGTATACGGGGTTTCATGAGCTTCACTCATTATTTCATTCCTCAATTTGTCGTCATTAGGCACACAAATTCTTCCTTGGTACAACAAGGCATTATCGCTCGACTCTGAGAATTCTTTAACTTCTTCTCTTCTCACCTTTATTCGTAACTTTTCCAACTCTTCGTCTCTTCTTTGGCCTTCTATGATGCGGGTTCTCAATTCAGGCATTACTACTAAAGTAGCAATTATTTGATCTACCTTCGCTGGGGGTACAATTACTTCAATTTTCATCTTCTCAAATTCTTCGATCAACTCGACTTCATTGGTTAGAAGGAATCCTAATTCGGTCCCTTCCGAATTTTCCTTCTTTCTCCTTCGACTTAGCGCGTCAGCTACTACATTCGCTTTACTGGGATGGTAAGATATTTTGCAATGGTAATCTTTCACCAACTCGAGTCATCTTCTTTATCTCATGTTTAACTCCTTCTGCTCGAAGAAGTACTTCAAACTCTTGTGATCAGAAAATATTTCACACTTGGCTCCATAGAGATAATGTCGCCAAATCTTCAAAGCATGTACGACAGCTGCTAACTCCATGTCGTGAGTTGGATACTTCTCTTCATGAGGTTTGAGTTGTCTTGAAGCATACGCAATCACTTTCCCATCTTGCATTAGGACACATCCTAATCCTTGAACAGATGTGTCGGTATAAATGATGTAGTATTTGTCTGGCTCGGGTAGTGCTAATACTGGAGCGGTAGTCAATCTCGTCTTGAGTTCTTGGAAACTTCTTTCACATTTTTCCGTCCATTCGAACTTTGTTTCCATTCTTGTGCAGCTTTCACCTTCTCCATATCCACTTTGATTCCTTCGGACGAAACAACATGTCCTAAGAAATTCACCTCCTTCAACCAAAATTCACATTTACTGAATTTGGCATACAGCTTTTCCGTTCTAAGCATTTCCAACACAATCCTTAAATGCTTTTCATGCTCGACTTCATCTCTTGAATACACCAAAATATCGTCTATAAAGACAATCATGAACTTATCCAAATATTCGTGAAAAACTCTGTTCATCATATCCATAAATACTGCTGGAGTATTTGTTAATCCAAATGGCATTACTATGAATTCGTAATGTCCATATCTCATCCTGAAAGCAGTTTTTGGAATATCTTCTTGCTTGATCTTCAGTTGATGGTATCCAGATCTTAAATTAATCTTGGAGAAAACACCGGCTCCTTTTAGCTGGTCGAACAAATCATCTATCCTTGGCAAAGGATACTTGTTCTTCAGCGTAATCTTGTTTAGTTCTCGGTAGTCTATACACATCCTCAAACTACCGTCCTTCTTCTTCACAAACAAAATTGGAGCACTCCAAGGCGATACACTTGGTCGAATATAGCCTAAGTCCAACAATTCTTGCAGTTGGATCTTCAACTCTTGAAGTTCCTTTGGAGCCATTCTATACGGGGCCTTGGATATTGGGGCTGATCCGGGTTCTAGATTGATTGTAAACTCCAATTGGCGATCAGGGGGTAAGCCTGGTAACACTTCTGGAAACACATCCTTGAATTCTCTCACAATCGGAACATCATCGATATTCAACTCCTGATTCTCGTCTTTATTCAGATAAACTAGATACACCTGTGTATCTTTCTTCCTCATCAATCTCTGTGCTTTCATAGCCGAAATTACTGGTACACTCTTCCTCCTTCTCTTCTCAACTCCGAAAACTACGGTTGACTCTTTTCCAGGGGGTTTAAACGATATTTGCCTCAAGTCGCATCGAATCATTGCAAAGTTCTCGGTTAACCAATCCATTCCTAGGATTATATCCACATCCCACATCTGGATTACGTTCAGGGATTTCGCGATCAACTTACGATTTCCGATCTCAAATTCTAAATTCGAGCAAACACGCGAAACTAATGCAGACTTTCCTAAAGGGGTTGCGGCACTAAGCACCTGGTTTGATTCTTCTACCTTCAATTCTAGGTTCTCTACGCAAAGGCTAGATATAAACGAATGCGAAGCTCCCGTATCGAACAAAACAATAACAGGTATGCCATTAAGCTTTCCCATACCTGCCAAATTTCCTTTTTCCTTCTCTAGCGGCTTCTGCTCAATTGCATAGGCTCTTTGGAAATGCGGAGGCTCTTGCTGAAGAGGTTGCTGCTTTGGCTGCGGCGGCTTATGTTGATGCTGGACGAACATTTTCAGAGGAGTTGCCTCAATGGCTTTCATCTGCGATGGCTGGAACTGATTCGGTCTTCTGCCTCTTAAACCTTGTTGCTTACTCGGGCACTGGTTCGAGAAATGACCAGGTTGACCACAAGTATAGCAAACATTACTCCCGCTCTTGCAGACGCCTTGATGCATTTTGCCACATTTCGCACAAGGAGAGAATCCTAAGGGTCCTATAGGTAGGTTATTTCGGTTGATCTGCGGAGCTTTTCCCTTCTGGGGTTGCTGTTGGCTTTTTCCTTGCCACTGTCTTTTGCTCGAGTGGTTCCCACCATTCCATCTTCCCTTCCTCTTTCCATGCTGACCAAACTGGGATTGTTGGGTAGATACAGTCGTTGTTGTCTGGCTTTGAAACTGAGCATTTGCTGGAGGATGCGATCCTTTCTCTGGTTGCATTGCCAACTCCATATCAAGGGCTCGGTTCAAGGCTTCAGCGTAAGTCAAACCACTTTAACTAGCAAGAACTACTCGGATATCTTGCCTCAGTCCTGCTCGAAATAATTCGCACATCTTCTCATCAGTATCCACCATGTCAGGCGCAAATCGTGCTAATTCACAGAATTCTCGATCATACTCGGCCACAAACTTCTTTCCTTGCTTCAACTTCGTGAATCATTGGATTTCTGTTTGCGATAACTCCTCGGCACGTACTTTTCATACAAAGCTTCCTTAAACTGATCCCACGTTAAGTCCTCACGCTCTTCGGGGGAGTACATTCTTTGCTTCGCTTCCCACCAATAGTCGGCAGTTCCTTTCAGCTGGTACGTCATGCATTCCAGACGTTCAAGATCGGAGCAACGAAGAAAACGGAAAATTTGCTCAAGAGAACGAATCCAGTCCTCAGCATCAGCTGGACTGCCTTTACCATCGAAGGTTGGGGGATTCTGTCGGAGAAAAAGTTCTTCGACTCGTCTCTCATTCGGAGGGGGCGGAGTAGGATCACGCTGTCCCTTAGGGTTATCTTCAGGGATTCTAACGTTTCTGCGTCTCGGCGGCATTCTAAAAAATTTACAATAAGAAAACTTTAGCTACTCCAATTCTTTAGTTCACCAGGAACCTTTCTCGATTCTGAAAACATTTCTCTTTTGGGAGGAATACGATTCTCAATCGGTACTTAAACAATTAAAAAGCAATCAAGGACTTTCTTCAAATAATTTCATTATTTCCACTAGTCATCAAATTCCAATAGTCATCAAACATTCATATCATCATCACATATTCTCAAGCAATCAATTATAATCATAAAATAAAATATCATCACTTTCGTAATCACATACTCAATTCAAATTGATAACTCAAGAAGCTTAAATTTTAATTTCAATAGCCTAATGGCTCATTTTTAAATCGCCCGACAGCGGCCTCTTTTAAGGACTTATAAACAATAGGGATTCACTTGAAAATTTCCCTTCTTCCTACTCGAGTTATGCAAGTTTTAAACCACAAATTACATTACTACTGAAAAATAAAAGAGTTCATCTCTCAAACACACATGATAAAAACTTAAATTTCCACGGCTTCCTTGAATCACTTCTACATGCAGGAATCGCTTTCGCTTGGTCCATTGTCATCATATTGCTCCGCATCGGAGTCTACTCCGAAGTGCTCTATGGGATCTTCTTCTTCCTCAGGGTCTTCTTCCTCTTCTTCCTCTTCCTCAAGCATCTGGTTTACAAACTGGTCTTCTTCGTCGACGTTGTCATCTTCAATGGCGAAACACTCGCGTTCAGTTGAGGTAGGGAGGTAGATGCATCAGTTGAGGTACCGAATTGAGCGTTGTGCTCGTCTTCTGGCCTTGCTAGGGAGGTAGATGCACAAGCAAGAGGGTAGGAAAAACATTGCTGGGTAAGGTTTGAAGATATCCTTTTCCTACTGTTGCTGCATCATTTGGCTCACTTTCGTTCTCAATGCCGATGTCTGAACGGGCTGGCCTAGAAGATTCTGCTTCGGGATGATTTGAAAAAGTTCTTGCTGACGACGCATATAAGCGGCAAACTTATCTTCATTCGCTGAAGGGTTTCCATTGCATCCACTCGGCTGCAATGTTGGCAAGTTAGACAAAGCAAAGGGGTCAAAAGAATGAATTTAAAGCACACCACTTACAATTAGACAATCTGAGTGGGAATTTTGAGGTTCAAGGACAATTTGTGGCGGCGAATTGATTTGGAGGAAGACGGGGTCATCTTGAGGAATTGGTGGAGGAGCACGGACAATTTCCTTTAGCAAGCTTGGAGTATCATCATCATATGGTTCTGGCGGAGGAGCACCATAGGACATGAAACGGGCTGATATCGCGGAGATAAACGCATTCACATCGCCGTACAAGGTTCGGTCGAAGTAGCGGTAGCCTAGAAATCGAGGGACAAGGGATGCTGCCCAATCTTTCCATTCCTGCGGTAGAGCTTGGATTAGATGCGTCATGCCTTCCAATGGTCCTATGTCCATATACTGGACTCTTCCCCATATCGAATGATAACGCGCTAGAAATTCAGCTAGTGACTCAGTACTCATATTTCTCACGTGCAAGTACTCCTGCATCCAGTCGTTATCGTCCATCCTATACGAATTTTAAACGCATAAACACACTTAAACAATTAATCGAGCATACTAGAATTTCCACCACATACTCAATTTTGCGTTCCAAAGGGGGATTTTTGTTCATGAATTCGGGCAATTCCAAATCACATAACCAATCGCACACACGTTTCATCCTTTCCAATTTTTCCACACGAACATGCATTGGGGAGGGCATTCTAAAGCAATCTAGTTATTAATCAACTTTACAACTTTCATCTCTAAACATCATAACTCATAAATAACTCAAAAGAAATTCTCAACAATTTGATAACTCAAACATCACTTTAACTTGAAAAACTTTCAGAAAATAAGACATACCTGGTTGCCGGATGAGATAGAGGATAGCTTGGTGTGGTTTACTGACTCAAATAAGTCTAGGAATTAAATCTAGACTCGACTCATCAAAGAATAACAGACTTCAGAGCAATCAAAGCCTTGCTCTGATACCAACCTGTCACGCCCCGACTCTCGAGGTGCGACTTACGAACAACAACACAACCTAATCAACTAACAATCAACTCAAACACAGGAAAACATGCTCGGGGAAACATCAACTATATAGCAAGGCAATCGAATAAGGCTTCCAAAGACATAATGAAGTAATAACCGAGCATTTCAAAATCACAACCAACAAGGGGGTAATAAGTATTTCAAGTCAAGAGATTAAAACTTCAACAGGCATTCAAACCATCGAGCACATCGCTCGGAATCAAAAACATAAGTGTCAGAGTATAAATATCAACAGACAACATTTCAAAAAGTTGCAGCGGAAACTTGCATCAAAACCCAACATTTACACGTATGGAGACGTGCAAATGCCAGTCCGATATTCTACTCGACTCAACCAAAAACACCACACCACCAAGCGTCCATGCCATCACCATCCAGTCAACCTGACGTTTAGAAATACACGCAGGGCTGAGTACTTCGTACTCAGTGAAACACATGCCAAAACATTTAGATAAAGATGCTTTTAAAAGCTATAACAATTGACCTTGCCGAAACATCACAAGTACTTAATAACTTAAAACAGTTTTACTTGTGCATGCTAAAACATTTTCTTTTAAATAGACTGCACAGTTAAACATAAGATATATCAATATTATGCATCATCTGTCATAAATAACCTCACTGTGCCGAGAAGTAGGCCTCCTTCTCGAACACTGTGACCGGCCTAACCGAAGCAAGGCTCATAGTTACCTTAACATTCAACATACCACACGTGGGTTTCCTGTCTTTCACAGGATAATAACATCTTCACATAAACAGATGATAACACATACCAAACTCAATAAAAACGGCAAGTCAATCGCATTTAAAATCATATAATAATATTCAATAGCATAATAACTTTCATCGCTAGTTTTGGTTCAGAAAAGCCCACTTGACTTCCGAAGATTCTAGCTAGGCGGTTCTAAGGGCTATTCGTCCTCGCTTAACGTTCTGTCCGGCTCGATCCTTCACAGATCGACATCGATAAGGAAAAAAATAAGATACGCAATGACGGATAAAAAGGCATTGGATTCAACTGAAGGACTTCTACTTGAGTCGTTTCTCTCTTCGCTTTATCTTTTCCTAAAAGATCTCGCATTTTCGTCTTTAAACCCTTAACTCTACTCGATGATTGGTTAATGCTATTAACCAACGTCTTAGCACTTCACGCTTTAATTATGAAACGTCGTTTATCTACCTTCCATTACTCGAGCTTTCTTTTTTAAAAAATTAAATTAATTCTCGATTGAACAAATCAATAGCTCAATCACTTTGCATACAAATAACTTAGTAATTCTTCACGTCACAATTAATATCATGCACTCAAACATTTATTCAATTACATAACAAATCCAAATAAATCAAACACATTTCAAGACACATTAACATTTATTCAATTATACTTTAGAACTTAACTCGATTATGCATTCCTTTTCATAAAAACTCAAACGATATATGTCACAGCCCCAAATCCCGAGGGACGGCAGAAGTCGGGGTGCGATTGGGGTTGGATTAAAGAAGTGGGGAATAAGGGGGCTAACTGACATCAAACACTCAATGAACAAGACTTGAATATTATAAAGAAAGAGTTAATCACGAGTGATTACTCGACAAATGTACACAAAAGTATCTAAGTTCATGATTACAGACTTAGGCTACAGTGTTTTGCTCAATATACATAATCTCAAAAGACTTAGAGTTTTGCAGCGGAAGAGTCATAACTAAAACATCCTAACTTCTCAACCCAACTTCAACCACTGCCGCTCACGTAGCTTCAACTTGCACATTTAGAAAACAATGCAGGGCTAAGTACAAAAGTACTTAGTGGGCACGATGCCGAAATCATAATCATAAGTATAGATAATATGGCATTTCATAATTTGCAGCACATCGGGGGTTTTATTAAAAAGGGGCCCGTGTCTACTAAACATTTTCTGACTGATTTTCACAATTTACTCGGCCGAGTATTTTCTGGTATGCTACGTTCAAATCTTGACCAATTCTCATTCACCGTGGCTGGTACCCCTCAACAGGATATCACATACACCACAGGTTACAAAGTGCACTAACTCTAGAAAGCACTTAGCAGCTAACTCAGAGCCGATCGTTAGTTAACCTAGTTAGATTAACTCTAAATCTGGAAAACACGAATGTTAACTCAGATAGGTACAAGAGAACTCACATAAAACATAAAACAGTTCGTGCCATAATTATCACTTTGGAAACACAGATATCAAAGCGATAAAGAAAGGTTTTCTGAGCATTGCTCGTTTTATTTTATATGTAAAAGCCCACCTTTTGTGATACAGAACTACTAAGTACTAGCTTCCGATCTCCTGATCTTCCGTCCTTTCCTTACTGCTGGCTTCCTCCTTCATTGTAAAAAAATTAACACTTAAAATCGGGTCGTAAAAGATAATCGATCATTGGAAAAACGAAAATAGGTTTTAGTCGTTTCATTTCTTTAGGCAATTGCACGCTACTAGTTTCATTTTAATTAAACGGGAACGAGACTCGAACAAATCTCGTTTAAAAATCGAAAGGTCTCATACTCGACTCTTAGGTCAATAGAGAGGGTAGCCGATAGCTCAATACGACTTAAAAGATCAAAGGAACTAAGTTGGAAAGGAAATCAACTTAGGAAATTTAAGTTTTAGTACTTTAGACAAATTAGGCATTTTCACGCTTAACTAAATTTCTTTACTTTAATGGATACGAGATACCAACTCGTCTCGTTTAGCACTCAAGGCTTCATATTTGACACTGATGTCAGTAGGAAGATAGTCGTCAAGTTATTACGGCTTAAACGATCGAAAGAAACTAAGTTGCGGACGAAACAACTTAGAAGAATGAATTCTGAAAAATCACTGCGCATTACAGTAACTCTGGGGACTGCCCAGAACAGGGGAACTGGAAACAGGGGATTAGCCCTGTACCATTTAAAAATTTGGGATGTCTAGTTTACGCTCCAATTTACGGATCGCAAATCCGATAAACGAGCTAAAAGTTATTACAGTTTCCGGGAAGGGTCGCAAAACTGCCGCGGCTAACCCTAATTGCTCGATAAAAACGACGTATAACTCCCTAAGTTCGTTCTAAGTTCACGTATTCGATTTCTCATGAAACTTGACTCTCAAGGCAGTCAACACGTACTCCCGTACGTGATGAACTCCTTCTCAAAACTCGTCCAATAGCACGACGTTCTAAACGTTGGCTTTCAACTATCAAGTACTAAACCAAAGTCAAGTTAACAATTTCACGTTTCTAGTTCTCGACTATCACTATAACTCATATTATAGTAGCTCGAAAGCTCACGTAGTTAACTACAAAGTCGTTCTCAAGTCCATCATAAACAATATTATAAAGTTAGAATTCTTATTCGACTTCTCGGTTATTAATTACGACTAATTGTTCGTCTCTTACGAGGTTTTAAAAGTTATCGGAATTCGTTCATTTTCTACGTCATCAAACTACATCTAACGAGATTCATTTTCATGCATATCCTCATTTCATATCATTACTATTTCTTAACTTAAATCGAGTTCTTCGTCTCTTACGACTCATGAAAATATTTATAGAAAAATCTAAATAAATTCATAACAACATCTAATATCAATTACAACATTATTTCATCAACAAATCCTCAAACAATTCAACTACATGCAAACCCCTAAATTTCTAATAATTTTCGGTATTTACACAATATTTAAGAGGGTGATTTTCTTCATCGTTTAACACCATTTATCTCTTAATCATACTACTATATCATCCATTAACCAATTGAAGTCTAATTGCAACATGAAATTGGAAATCCCCAAATCCAAACCCTAAACCCTAGGATCGGTTTTCATCATACTTGGGGGTTTCCATTTCCCTTTGTTCTAATCACTAATTAAACACTTCCTAAGCATGATTATAACATCAATTTAAGAATTCAATCAACCCACACTAAAGCCCTAAATTTTCGGTACTTGTCTAGCAATTAGGGTTCTTGATTTCTTCCAATATTAATCCTAGAATTCATATCCAAACACATCTAATTACACTAATCGAAGATCAAACATCTAGTTCCATCATCCCATAAATCTCGATCCAAAGAAAAATAAAAAGAAATGGATTTTGGATGGATAGAAACATAGAGGAGACAATTACCTTGAAGATTAGTGAAGGAAGAAATGAAGTTCGATAGTTGGATGAAGACTTGTGAAGAAACTCTTGCTCAAGAACTTGATCTTCAACAATGGAGGAAATGAAGAATGGGAGAGAGAGAGAGTGCAGCCGATGGGAGGGAGAGAGTGAGTGAGGGAGATGGGTAAAAATGTTATAAGGTTATAACATTAGGTTATTAGGATTAATAGGTGTAAAGTTTGAATAGTAATACACTTAGGTGTCCAATTAATATTATAAAAAAGGTGAAATATCTAGCTAGAGAGGAGAGTAGAAGTCGGCTAAGAGAGGGGAAGAAAGGAGAATTACGCGCTTTTCCGACGCGATACGATGTTACGGAAACCGAACGACGAAAAACGTAGCTCGGCACAAAATCGTCACATTCCGTTTCGTCCAAAAATTCTAACGTAATAAACTTAATCGGAAAATAATATTCAAAAATTTAATTCCGACAAAAGCTCGGGACGACACAGTCCGAGTTTCGTCCGGAAAATCATAAAAACGAACTTTCTCGGGCGAGTTCGTATCGCGATTTCGTGAATGTAAAAATCAGACGATTTTTCGTTTTGAGTTCAAGAACTAAAGTTTTTTCGTACGCGTTAACCCTAAATACAGTAGTCGTCTAGCTGACTTCCGTAATTTATTTTCGGAAATGGATTTGACCGTTAATCTTAGAATTCAAAATCGTAAACTTAGGCGTGCAAAGCCATTTTTATTATTAACTTTAAATTTTTAAGAACGTAAAGAATTTCCGGGGTATTACAATATAATTTATCTTTTCTCGGCTTATAAACAACGCTGTTCCAAATTCGTTATCTTATGAAATAGGAATTTCCTTTCAAATTCTAACTCGATTCTCATTTCTTAACTTAACTATTATTTTTTTTTTAATTATTAACTCGGCAACTTTCTTCGGTTTATTCTCAATCTATATGGTTTGAAAACAACTTACTTAATTAATTAAATTTAATTAATTTCTTTCAAAACCATTACTCGTACTTTATTCCATTATTCTTTTGATTAAACTAAACGAGTATTTAACTTAATTCGTCTAATATCTTTTTTTTTACTCGATTAAAACTTCTTATTAATTAATTCTTTTTAACTTGATTTTCTCAACTCTTGTTTATTTACTTAATAAATTCTTTTTCTTCTTCCATTAATTTTTATAAAAACTAGATTATCTTATAAAATTTCTTTTTGACTTAATTTATTAAAAATTTTAAATCTTCAAGTTTTATTACAAGAACATTTATTAGATATATTTTTCTATATACTTTTCAACTCTTAACACTTTTAAAAGTTTTTAAATTTCATTCTTTTTGTAACAAAATTTTCTATTTTCATCTATGATTCAAACTAACACTTATACACATATTATATCATCAAAACATCAAATCTTCTATATTATCACAAATTGTTTTCTTTAATATCTTCACATGCAATTTAATTTTGTTATACTTAACATTATACAAGATTAAATCAATCAATTCATATAATAACTTCATGATCTAAACATCACTTAAATCATCAACAAAATCAACAAAATAAATTCTTCTTTTTCCTTAAAAACTCAAGGCATTCCTCAAATTTTTAGGGCAATCGGTTTTTCAATTTTTCATGCATATATACTCATTCATAACATGATAAAAATCATAAATCAAGCATAAAAATAACAATAACTCAAGAAATTCACAATTTCCTATTTTTTTTCCAAAATTTTCGGTATTAACTAGATTTTAGGGTTTTTAATTTCTTTTTCTTCTCTTAATTCATTGATTAAATCCTAGTGTTCGATTCTCTTATCGATTTCTTCTCACTTAATTCTCACATCGATAACCTAAGTTTGCCTAAACATAAAATAAATACCATGCATGCATGTCTTCTTTCTCTTAAAGCTTAGAGATATATATATATACAATTAATCAAATGAATTATCATACTTTGAAAATTGAAATTGGATCTCCTCTTCTTGGCTTCTTGGGATCGAATTGAAAGGGGAAATGAGCTTCAACTTTAGCTTGGATGTATGGAAGAACTCCTCTTGAATCCTCAAAGAAAAGAATAACACAATAATTAATCATCCATTTCTTTTAGGGCTTAAGAGCCAAATATGAAGAAAAATAGGGGATGATTATTGGATTTCAACTCAAGAACTTGATGAATTTTTACCTTTTTCTTGAAGGTATAGATGAAATAGATGGAGGATGATGATCTTCACTTCATCTCCATGGATTTGAGCTTGAATACTAAGCTTGCATGGAAGAAATTCAAGTGTATGTGTTTGGTGTGTGTTTGGCGAGAAGGAGAGAGTAGGGAGAGAGAGAGAGAGTTTTATTTTTGTTTTCTTGAGGGATTTTGAATGTGAGAGAGAGAATGAAGGAATTTTCTTTTATATGGAGAGAGAGATGGATGCATGCATTTGTTGTCCAACAAAGAGAATAAAGCATGATGACAATTAGTGTTGGAAATTGGTATACTTAAGTGTGATGGATAGTTGATGTGATTGTATTTGCATGCAATCTTTTGTTAAGATTGTGGTGAAGACATCATGATTAAAGTTGCATAGGAAATTGGAGAGAGGTGGGAGAGAGGTAGGGTGAGGTGGCGGTGAGAGGGAGAGAGATGACGACACTTGTCCTTGTTGTGTCGTTACGGGTATTAATTACCCGGTCGTAAAGATTTTCCGGATAAAATGATCCGTATTATTTCATTTATGCTATAAACGGGTCTAATCTCTCCTCGTCTCGTTTCCGACACTAAAACATCTCAAACCTAATTCACAATTCAATTAAAAGATTAACGATTCCGATCATCTAGTCTTTTAAATCTTAAAAGAAATTAGTCGGCCTATTAATCCTTTAAAGGTTAAATCCTCTTAACCCTTCTCAAATTATCTCGGATAAGCTCTTATCCTATCTCAATGACCTTAGAAGAATTTCTAGGTTCAAAGATCTTAATTCAACTCTATTCTAAATTCATCGGCGCATAGAAATTTCTCGGCGATCACATTATTCTTTTTCAACTAAACAAACTTTTCGGGGTTCTTCTGAAAATTAAACTCGTGCTCATTCTCATATAAACAACTCAACATATACGTCACATTATCATCTCAAGAAATAGAACAGATAATTTCACACAAAAACACATAAGGTATTCCAGTCGTTTCACTCATTTCTGTTTATTTAGAAAAGAAATTTTTTATTCCTCAAATCTCGTCATTTAAACTTTCTCGGTTAATTAACACGCTCTCTAAAGGTATAGAAATTCGGGGTATTACGATAAAGCTAAGAATTGAATTAAATAGAATAAAGTTTTTGATTAAGTGCACGTTAATTATTTTGTGTATCAATGCGTAAACTGTATTGCAATAATTTGTAACAATTGGATAACCAGTAGAGAGAGGCATAACTTCGTCGTTTCTATCTTCAGTCCAGGTTCCAATTTCAAAAATCTAAATCTCTTATAATCTATATCATCACGAAGAGTAGAGATATCTGATCACTCTTGTATCTTTATAGATACAGAAAATATGTATTATTCTCAACTAAGAACACATGCTACTAGGTCATCATTCTAAAGTGACACGGCGAGACTATTCTTGAAAAATAGGGATCACTCTAGGTTCAAGGCTTAAACCATCTAAATCCACTGTGGAGATTATTAGGAGCCACTGAAATTTATAGGAAAGTCATATCTATAGATTTAGGAAAGCCATATCTATAGATTTGAAAGAAGAAAAAAAATGGAAAATTTAAAATTCCTGAAATGAGCATGAAGTCAAAGTTAAAAACTGAATTTGGAAGCAATGAGTAGTGTGAAATTCTACAAAGAGCATACATTATTTAATGAATTATCAACTTCCCGCTGTTATATGATTGATGATTGCATTTCTTGATTATTAGCATTTCTTTTTATTCAAATAATGTATCTTCATAACAGCGGTTACAACGATGGGTCTTAATCTATGATAACCATGGTCTTTAGATACCCATTTACTGCAAGGGTAATAAGTGAGTTTTGGACGAAACCAATTTAGAAAACCGGTAGCCAGAAATAGTACAGACATCAAGAAGATTCATAGATGAAGTTATTGTTGGAATTTTGGTCCTTTATAGCATTAAATCCATGAGGGATATATGGAAACTAATGGTAGAAACGAAATCTACATTTTTAGCACTATGATTTAATGTATTTATTTGTTCAATTCCATTAAGGAATGAATGAGCAATTAATACATAAACATGGCTACTTGAAATTAGAATTGTGTGTTTTCAACTTTATTTGTCCCATATCGAAAAATCAAGGAAGTTTTGTGCTATATATAAGGAGCAACACTATAAGGGAGTATATCCAAGTATGCTACCTATGGTGCACCTTAGTGGCTCAAGTGTTAGCACCTTTTGTGTTTGACCATGATTCCTACGAGGACGGTCCTAGTCCGAGTCCGACGACGACGAGCACGTGCACGTCATAATGGGCGCTTTGAGGCGCACTTTGCACTTCTCTCAGTCGCAATCGGAGAAATTGAGAAGCCTATGGTATTTTGGATGAGGATTCGAGTGATACACGTGGTGATTCCGTGCGGTTGACGGCCACACGCTGGGTGCGGCGGATCGCACGATGCAACCAGACGGTTGTGGTGCGATTATCAACCGAAGCATCACCATTGCCACGTGTCGCGTCCAGCAAAAGGCACCATTTCGCCTCTGCCATGTGTCGCACGTTGATAGGCCGACGGCCAAAATTGCCACGGAAGTAACCTTTTCGAACGGTCACATGCTGCCTATAAATAGCCCTCTTGCATGACGATTTAAACACACCAATTCGAAGACAATCAATCTATTCATATAGTCGAGTCCTAGAATCAAATACTCAGTCCCGAGTATCGAGTAGTTCATCGGAACTGCGACACATCGTGCAATGTCTTAAAGTTCACCCCGAACCGTTGTATCTTTGGAGGCAATTGTTGTAGACCGCGTGCACGATAGCAGCGCAATATTGTCTTACGGAGATAGAGTCTAACTCTAGCCTCGGTTTATTTCTATCTTTTCTTTTCAATACTTTATTTATTTAAGTATTTTCGTTTACCATTTATTGTTCATACAAATATATATATATATATATATATATATATATATATATATATATATATATATACACGCATTATTTCCAACAATCGTAAGACAATATTTTGTATATATTATTTGTGCGATTAAAGATGACATCTTTATCTATGGTCCATGCTCCAACCTTTCCGGTTCATGCCGAAAGACCGGCAAAGTTTGTCGGCACTGACTTTAAGCGTTGGCAACAAAAGATGTTGTTATACTTGACAACACTTAACTTGACCCGTTTCTTAACAGAGTCTGCCCCAGTTTTGGGGGAAGATGATTCTGACAAGAAAAAACATGCAACGTTGAATGCTTGGAATCATAGCGACTTCTGTTGTCGTAACTACATTTTGAACGGACTTGAAGACACTCTATATAGTGTCTACTCGGAGTTCAAAACTTCCAAGGAACTTTGGTATTCCTTAGAAAAGAAATATAAAGCAGAGGATGTCGGATTGAAGAAGTTCATTGTGGGCCGCTTTCTTGTTTTCAAAATAGAAGATACCAAGATGGTTATCGATCAAGTGCAAAAACTTCAACTAATCTTGCATGATATACATGCCGAGGGCATGTCTCTGTCTGAATCCTTCCAAGTTGCAACAATAGTTGAGAAATTGCCACCCCTTTGGAAAGATTTCAAAAGTTATCTCAAACACAAGCGCAAAGAGATGACACTTGAAGATCTAATCGTTCGTCTGTGCATTGAAGAAGACAATCGAAAGTCTGACTTCAAAAACGCCATGTCAAATATGGAAGAGAAGGCAAATCTCGCTGAAACAGACAACCGCATCAAGAAGCGCAAATTCTCCAGAAATAAGCAAGAGTCGAAGGATGCCAAAAGATTCAAAGGAAAATGCTACAATTGCGGCATACCTGACCATAGGGAGAAAGACTGTCGCAAACCAAACAAAGAATCCGAAAACAGTCGTGAACAAGTCAATGCGACTAAAGAAGGTTGTGTGCCTTTTGATTTGTCTGAACTGGACTTGTGTGCATAAGTCCAAATTATGTGGAAAGGCTTGTATAGATAAAAGCCTGAATGCTAAGCATATAGATATATGTATCTATGTATATGTGCATTTGAACAGTTTAAAACTAAGACCTAGTCTTAGAGGTTTAATCATTTAATATTGAGATTAAATGAAATTCGATTAATCTACTTTTCGAGTAGATAATCATATTACTGTAGATGTCACAGCCCGACTCCTAGGGTATTGAAACGACTAGAATACAGAGGCAGTGAGGTGGAACAACGAACTTTTACTCAAAGATACATGCTCGACAATTGAAGATTATTATCAATAACCAAACATGCTCACAAATAATGTAGAATATCAATTAATGATTTCTCAAGAAACGGACTTTTGTTAAGATTTTGGAATCGAACCATTCAAAGGATTAGGTTTGGTTATCAATAAATGTTGCATTCATAAAGTAAGTCCGCCAAATTTTAACTTTTAATCATCAAGTGGTGGTGAAAGGAATATGATGAAACGTTAGATGATTCCAGCGAGTTTTAGGTGGAATTCAGACAGGATTTAAGAAATTACTTGAGCTCACGGACTCTTTCATCTTTTAGGGACCGAGCATGCAAGGCTAATGTCACAGCCCCAAATCCCGAGGGACGGCAGAAGCCGGGGTGCGACTAGGGTTGGATTAAAGAAGCGGGGAAGAAGGGGACTAACTGAACTAAACATACATAAGAGACATCATACATTATCTGAATAAGACTTTATTTACAGAAGGAAGAGTTAAACTCAAAGGATTACTCGACTGAAAGTACACGGTAGATAAACTAAGTTATAAGACAGATCTTAGTCTACAGTGATTACGTACATGTTCATCAAAATCTAGAGTTTTGCAGCGGAAATGTGATTCATACTAACTAAAGTCTTCCTATGACAACTTTATTCAACCTTCACCGCTTCCATCGCTTCAACCTGCACATTTAGAAAACATATGCAGGGCTAAGTACAAAAGTACTTAGTGGGAACGTTGCCGAAAACATAATCATAAGTACAAATAATCAGGCATTTCATAATTTGTAGCACATCGGGGTTTTATTGAAAAGGGCCCGTGTCTACTAAACATTTTCTGATTCGTTTGTATAAAGTAGCTTGTACAAGCATTTTTCTGATATGTTACGTTCAAATCTTGACCAATTTCTCATTCACCGTGGCTGGTTACCCCTCAAGAGGATACCACATACACCACAGGTTACAAAGTGCACTAACTCTGGAAAGCACTTAATAGCTAACTCAGAGCCGATCGTTAGTTAACCTATTTAGATTAACTCTAAATCTGGAAAACACGAATGTTAACTCAGATAGGTACAAGAGAACTCACATAAAATATTTAAACAGTTTATGCCATGATTATCACTTTGAAAACACGATTATCAAAGCGATAAAGAAAAGGGTTTTCGAGCATTGCTCGTTTTATTTCATATATAAAAGCCCACCTTTACGCTTTACAGAACTATTTATCGAGTTTCCGTTCTTCAAACGTCCATCCTTTCCTCAAGCTGACTTCCTCCTTCATCGTACAATAATTATATTTAAAACTTGGTCATAAAAGTTTAAATGAAACGGAGATTTGAATTAGGTTTTAGTCGTAGTCCTTTTAGTTCTTTAGGCATTTGCACGCTACTAGATTTTTTTTAATTAAACGGGAACGAGACTTTAACAAATCTCGTTAGAACTTGAAAGGTTCCTTACTCGACTCTTAGGTCAGTAGAAAAGATAGTCGTTAGCTCATTATGACTTAAATGATTGAAAGAAACTAAGTTGCGAAGAAAACAACTTAGGAAACTATGTTTTGAAAAACTCACTGCGCAATACAGTAGTTCTGTGGGCTGCCCAGAACAGAGCATTTGGAAACAGGGGAAGTGCCCTGTTTCGTTAGAAAGCTTAGGATGTCTAGTTTATTCTCCAATTTACGGATCTCAAATCCGATAAACGAGCTAAGAGATATTATAGTTTCCGGAAAGGGTCGCAAAACTGCCGCGGCTAACCCTAACGGCTCGATGAAATTGACGTACGACTTCCTAGGTTCGTTCTTTGTTATCGAACCTATATTTTCACGTTTTTATCATTTTAAGGCAGTCAACACGTACTCCCGTACGTGATGAACTCCCTTTTGTTCTCGGCTATAAGCACGACGTTCTAAACGTCGGCTTTCAAACTAACCATGTACTATACCAAAGTCAAGTTATCAATTCTCGTTTCTAGTTCTCGATTACAACTACATCTCATCATTTAATAATTCGGATGCTCATGTCGTCAACTACAAAGTCGTTCTTTAGTCCATTATAAACACTATTATAAAGTTTGAATCCTTACTCGACTTCTCGATTATTAATTACGATCATTAGTTTGTCTCTTAAGGAATTTCCAAAGTTATCGGAATTCGCTCAAATTCTACGACATCGATCATCATCTAACGGGATTCATTATTATATACATCATCACTTCATATCATTACTTAATCTCAACTTAAACCGAATTCTTTGTCTCTTATAACTTCATTAATATTTTTAGAAAATTCTCATTTAATTCCTATCATCAACTATTATCATTAGCAACCTTAATTCATCAACAAATCATCAACTAAATCAACTACATGAGAACCCCTAATTCTTTCATAATTTTCGGTAATAACATATAATTAAAGAGGGTGATTTTCTTCATCCAACATCATCATTTATCCCATAATCATACTACTATATCATCAATTGATCAATTCAAGTCTTATTACATCACTTAATTGAAAATCCCCAATTCAAACCCTAGCCTATAATTCGATCCTCACTTAAATTCATAGGGGTTTCGATTTCTTTTTGTTCTAATCACTAATTGAACACCTCCTAAGCATGATTATCCAACTAATTGGAGAATTCAATCATCCCACATAAATCCCCTAATTTTTCGGTACTTATTAGAACTTAGGATTCTTGAATTTCTTTCAATTTTAGTCATAGATCCATATCTAATACATCTAATTACACTAATCGAAGATCAAACATCTAATCTCCATCATCCAATTTTCGATCAATCAAGAAAAATAAAAGAAAGAAGATTTCGAATGGATAGATCAAGAGAGGAGAAGATTACCTTGAGCTTTAGTGAAGAGAGTTAGAAGATTCGATGGATGATTATGAACTTGTGATGAATTTTTCCTTGTAGAAAGCTTGAAATCCTTCAATGGTGTTTGAGAATTGAGAGAGTATAATGTATGTGTGTAGGCTGCCGATTTTTTTGAGAGAGAGATGAATGAGGATGATGACTTAGTTGTGATATTTTAGACTTAGTATAGGTGTTACATATTTTAATATTTAGAACATACAAAGGACATTAGGTGTAAAGTAAAAAGGTGAAAAAGAAAATATCCTAAGGTTGAAAAAGGGGTAGAAGTCGGCAGTCATGAATTTTAGGAAGAAAAATACGGGCTTTTCCGGCGCGATACGACGTTACGGAAATCGAAAGACAAAAAACGTAGCTCGGCACAAAATCGTCAAATTCCGATTCGACCAAAAATTCTAACGTATTTAACTTATTCGGAAAGTAATATTTAAAAACTTAATTCCGACAAAAACTCGGGACGACACAGTCCGAGTTTCGTCCGAAAAATCATAAAAACGACTTTTCTCGGGCGAGTTCGTATCGCGATTTCGTGAATGTAAAAATCAGACGGTTTTCCGTTCTGAGTTCTAGAACTAAAAAGTTGTCGTACGCGATAACCCTAAATACAGTAGTCATCTGACTGACTTCCGTAATTTATTTTCGGAAATGGATTTCACCGTTGGTTTTAGAATTCAGAATCGTAAACTTAGGCGTGCAAAGCCATTTTTATTATTAACTTTAAAATTTTAAGACTGTACGGAATTTCTGGGGTATTACAGCTAAGTTATTTTAAAATGATGAGTTGCAGCGGACTATAATCATCGACTCAGAATCCCAAGGTTATATGTGTGAAGACACATAACCTCAAGTTTAAACATTTAATTAGAAGGTGGATCGCAACGAGTCACCCCAAGCACACCGCATCCTTCCTCATCCGAGCTAACCTGCACGTTTTAGAAATAACATACAGGGCGTGAGTACTTTGTACTCAGTGAACACATGTCAAAATATTTTAAAAACTCGCTCGATAAAGCTATATAATTGAACTTGCCTCCTGAGCTGCACCACAAGCGTTAGGTATAGTTTAAAAGAATTTTCAACTTGTGGCAGCTTAAAATATTTTTTGTTTGTTTTTCTGAAATCGGCTAGCAATTTCCTCAGGTACGAATCCTTCTACACATCTCATATTCTTGTGGTGTCGAGAAGTAGGCCTCAACCGTGACATAAAAACTCACAGTCTTTACATAAAAACCGAGAAGTAGGTGATGGTCCCGATACGAGTTACTGGTGTATGGGGGGGGGGGATACACCAGTTAGGATTTTAAAATTAAACTCTTGAAAATTACTTCAACTGAGTAAAAGACTCAGTTGGGATCTCAAAGCTGAGTATGCAACCTCAGCTGGAAGAGTTGTGCTGTGCGGAATGTGGTGGAAAATAAACTCGTAAAACAACTCACGCTTTTATGGACGGTTGGTCAAAAACCAAAACAATTGAGAATGCACAAATGCGGTTTGTATGCTGGTTAGTCAGTCATATGAGAATGCAAGAAATAACTGAATAAAGAAAAACACAAGCACACAGAGAATTAACGTGGTTCGGAGCTAACACTCCTACGTCCACGGGGAGTTGTGAGTCCACACAACTCTGTCCAAGTTCTTCTGGACAAACCACTCAGCTTACGTGGGCTGAGCAACCGTTAAGGATAAGTTTGCGGGTACTTATCAACCTTACAGTTTAGTTTACGGGTACTAAACAACCTATCTACTCAGTTGCGGGAAGAGTAGGATCCTAAACCTTTTCAGGTGAAAGAAAATGGGGTTCCAACTAAAAGCTCGAACATGAAGTGAGCTATGATCTAACTCTCTACGAACTCTCACTAAGTGATGTTCTCAAGGTTCGATCTAAAGACACAAAAACTAGCTAACTCTAGAACTCTCAACTGGTGATGTTCTAAGATATTAAATTCAGTTCAGCTCGTGAAGAATATTGCTCTTTCTTTCGCTCTCTAGTTTCTTCTCGCGTGTGTGTCTTCTATCTTCTTCGAATGAATGAAGGCCTCTATTTATAGGCGGAGAGTATCAACTAGCCGTTGGAGGAGCTGTTGATCTCTGTTCTTTGAAAGCGATGGCTTGTCTCTGATCTCTGCAGACTTTCCCAATATGGCATCTGTGCTCTTCTGCTTTCCATCTGAGATAGCCTTGTGTTGGGCCAAATGGGGTAATGACTGAACGGTCAAACCCTCACGTGACTTCCTTTTTGAAATTCAAATCTTAACAACAGACTTCCAACAAGGAGTGGTCGGTTAAGACTTTCGATCTTCAACTAACTTGTTCTTCAGCCGATTTTCTATCTGACAACTAACAGTTGAACTCTCAGCTGACTTCATCTTCAAGCTATTGATCTTCTCGGTTGAGTTCTACAACTGATGTTCTGAAACTGAACACTCAGTTGTCTTCCTTGTATCTGATCAGTTAGGTTCGAACGCTCAGATGGCTTCCTTTCATTTGATGTTCTCTTCCCCCATACTGCTTTTCATCCGATGAACACTCAGTTGTTTTTCTTACAACTGATGTTCTATCTCTTGAATGTGACTTCCCCTTTTTTGCATTATGATGAAGTGAACGCTCAGTTGTCTTTCTTACAACTGATGTTCTGTCCGAGAGATGCCTTGTTGCCATCTTCAGCTGGAGACCTGTAAAGATAAAATCTTGACAATGCTCAAACAGCGAGCCTACCTACTAACATTAGGTTCTGGCAACATCTACTCGGTTGGGGTCAGTTGGTTTTGGAATTCATCAAAACTCTTACTAATAAATTTCCCAACAATTTCCCCTTTTTTGATGATGCCAAAACCACTTACAACTTTAAACCACTACTGATCTAAACCATACTAACTTATCTAAAATCTCAGCTGAAATTCTAGACAGTCTATAAGATAAAACATCAAAGGGTTAGCACAGTTATAACATGGTATTTAAAAGACTTTGCGATTCAGAGCTTGGACAATGAGAGATTGTTCATCAAGGTGAATCTTATAACTGAGTAGTTTTCATTACAACTGTTTGTTACAAAGATAGGCGCAAAAACCAAAAATTACAACAGTTGCAAGAAAACTAACTGAGCTAAAATTGTAGCCCATACTTATTAAAGATCCTAACAAAAATCTCTCTCTTGGCAGGTGACTCCTTGGAAATGTCCAATCCATGCTCCTGGCAGACCTGCCTCGCCTCAGCTGCGATCTTCGTGCGGTTCGGGTTGCTTGAGTCTGGAAGAAGAGGAGGCCGATAAGTAACCCTCTTCGGAACTGGAACTGTGTTCAAGTCCAGGTTGGCGTCAATCATAGCCCGCCTGAACTGGCTGAACATACCAGGATCCCCTGAGTGCAACTCGGTCAGCGCTTCCTTGAACGCTTTCCTTGGGTCGTCAGTTGCGTAAACCTTCCTTTAATAGAAGTCGTTCACGAACTCCTGCTTGAACAACTCCCACTCTTCATTCCACTCGGTCGGCATCTACTTGTCAACATGCCTGAACCGACTCTCAACCTTGGACTTTGCAGGTAACCTTTGTTGCTTCAACCGAGCTTCTTCCTTTGATTGAATTTTGTTGATGCAGCGTCAGCTGCGGGAGGCAACGTTGCGGTCCAAATTTTGGGACATCTTTTTCAGCTCATCCTTGAACTGGTTCACCCTCCTCGCCTGGCTGGCGGCAAACTTTCTGATCCAGCTCGGGTTCATGTAGTCCTTCTCTTCTACATCCATAGCTTTGGCCGCTGTAATGCACTCTTCGGTTGTTATCCCGTCGAGTTCAGAATCCAGCTCGGCTGTGCTCTCGGCTATGGAGCTGTAGGAAACTCCAATCTTCTCTGCTTGCTCCAAGTCTTTAGACATCTCAGCTCCACCGACTTCAGTTGACTTAGGAGCAGCAGACTTCCTCCTCCTCAGCTGAGATTTGGATGATTGAGCAGCTGGCACTCCTTGTTCTTGGGTCTCTTCTTCTTCCTGTGCCTCAACCTCCGTCTCCTTCTCTTCCCCCTTTTTGGCATCAGCAATAAGACTTGCTACTGAACCGTCCAGAGAGTTGAGTTTATCCTCGGTTAGTTGAACACGGTTGAAGAGTTCATCGACCGCACACTCCAGCTCGATCTTCTTCGCCAGTTCGGAGTCCTGGCGCTCTTGTTCGGCCTTCTTCAAGACAGAGAGGCTGGTAATGCCTATTACTGTTTCCTGGATGGATATTCAGGATATATGCAAATATTCGTAGCTCAAGAAGATCAAGAAAAGACCATGTTCACTTGCGTGTACGGGACTTTCGCATACCGAAGAATGCCATTTGGTCTTTGTAATGCACCTGGAACCTTCCAACGGTGCATGATGAGCATTTTTTCAGATTTATTGGAAAATTGCATAGAGGTGTTTATGGATGATTTCAAGGTATATGGTGATTCGTTCGACACATGCCTTAATCATTTGGAGCTAGTATTGAAAAGATGCATGGAGAAAAGCCTGGTACTCAATTATGAAAAATGCCATTTTATGGTGAAGGAACGCATCGTACTGGGCCATGTCATATCGGAGAGGGGGATGGAAGTGGACAAGGCAAAAATCGATTCCATCGCCAAGTTTCCGTATCCAACTACGGTCAAGCACATACGGGCATTACTTGGCAACGCAGGATTCTACCGCAGATTCATAAAGAATTTCGCAAAGGTTGCTCAACCCATGACCCGCTTGTTACAACAAGATGTACAGTTCGACTTTGATGACGACTGTAAGGAAACATTTCTGAATCTACGGGATAGATTGGTATCAGCCCCTATTATTCAACCGCCAGATTGGGAGATACCATTCGAAACCATGTGTGATGCCAGCAATTACGCGGTTGGAGCAGTACTGGGGCAGAAGAACGGTAAGGAAAGCCACGTTATATACTACGCCTCGAAGACTTTGAATCCAGCTCAGTGTAGCTACACCACAACTGAGAAGGAATTGTTGGCAGTGGTTTTCGCAATCGAGAAATTCAGATCATACCTTCTGGGCACAAAAGCGATCATTTACACCGATCACGTCGCTTTGAAATACCTCATGGAGAAGAAAGAATCAAAACCACGACTTATCCGGTGGATATTGCTGCTCCAAGAGTTCGACTTAGAAATAAGAGATAAGAAGGGAGCAGCCAACCTAGTAGCTGATCATCTAAGCAGGCTACAAATGGGAAAGGATGATGGCGAACCAATAGAAGACGCTTTTCCGGATGAGAGGTTGTACGCCGTACGAGATCATATGGAGATGGAGACTCTGTATGCCCTAACCGAGAAGGAGCCCTGGTTTGTAGACATAGCAAATTATCTTTTCACTAAGGAAGTGCCACCAGGGAAGACCAAGTTCGAGAGACAGAAATTGGTAACATAGGCTCGCTCTTATTTTTGGGAAGCACCGCATATGGAAGATTGGCACAGATCAAATCATACGGAGGTGCATTCCGGAGATTGAACATGCTCAGATATTGGAGATGTGCCATAGCACAACATGCAGTGGCCATTTCGGTGGAAGAAGAACAACGCAAAGAATATTGGAAAGTGGATTCTATTGGCCTACCATCTTTGCTGATGCCAAGAAATGGGTACAGGGCTGCCCGAAGTGTCAGATGGTAGGGGGTATCACCCCAAGAGATGAAATGCCTAAAATACCTATTATGCCTGTGGAAATCTTCGATGTATGGGGAATCGACTTTATGGGACCACTCCCTAAGTCAGGGAATTATGAATACAATTTGGTGGCAGTCGATTACGTATCCAAATGGGTCAAGGCAAAGGCTACAACCAGTAATGATGCTCATACGGTGGCAGAATTTTTGAGAGAGCAGGTGTTTAATAGATTTGGAGTTCCAAAAATCCTCATCAGCGACCAAGGATCTCATTTCTGCAATGCCACCATTAGAGCACTCACCAAAAGAATGGGGGTGAAACATAAAGTCACGACTGCATATCACCCTCAGGCCAATGGACAGGCTGAAATTTCTAACAGGGAGATCAAGGGCATATTGGAGAAGGTGGTTCATCCCAATCGTAAAGATTGGAGCAATTACCTGGGAGATGCGTTATGGGCATACCGCACTGCCTATAAAACTCCAATTGGCATTTCACCATTCAGGCTTGTGTTCGGAAAAAAGATGTCATTTGCCAGTAGAAGTGGAACACAAAGCTTACTGGGCAATCAAGAGAATCAACTTCAGTATGACTAGGGCCGGAGAAGAAAGGAAGTTGCAAATGAATGAATTGGATGAACTTCGGTTGGAGTCATATGACAATGCAGTTTTGTACAAGGAAAGAACGAGGAGAATCCACGATGCAAAGCTTAGGAAGAAGGAATTTTGGTCTGGCCAAAAGGTGTTGTTATTCAACTCTCGATTTAAGTTGATGAGTGGGAAGCTTAGATCAAAATGGGGAGGACCTTACATCGTGCAGGAGTTATTAAATGGAAGTGTCGAAGTTTATGATTTGAATGGAAAGGATACTTTTGTGGTGAACGGTCATCGCTTGAAACCGTACTTCGATTATTCAGAGTTGAAGAAGACCAATGAGAAATGTTCTTTACTGGATCCTATTTATCAGTAAAAGCCAAAGCTGGAAGTCGAGCTCAAGACATTAAACAATAGCGCTGACTGGGAGGCAACCCAGGAGTGGTCATCAGTAAGACCACAACCGCATTCCCTTAATTATGTACTAAAGAATTGTTTTGAGTTAAGTGAGTACTGGGCTAAGTCAGCACTGGAGAATGTGGGCCAAGGTGTTTTTAGAGTCTATCTTGAGATTCGAACCCACTTTGTGATGCAAAGTGTGTAGGTGGAGGTCCAGGGTGAATTGCGAAACCACTTTGCGATGCAAAGTATGTAGGTGGCAGACCGGTGTGTGGAATGGGGACGGTATAACCAGGGAATGACGTGGAGGCGCATCTGACAAGGACGGCTAAATATAACTGCGGCGCTTGGGATTTCGCACGAAATTTGAATTTCAAATTTGGTAATGATTTTATTCCCTTGATTGTTTCGACTTCCCATAACTGTCACCTCACTACTCCATCAGTTAAAAGGAGAAAACCCTCCTCCATTAACCCTCACAGCCTCCATAACTGCCCTACACTCAGCCACTTTCTCCACTTCGCCATAACCGTCGTCCACAAATCTGCCATTTAAACACGCAGACCCAGTTCTCACTCCACATACCTTCACCAGCCTTCGCCGTCTTTCTGAAAACCCCAAAGTTCCAACCATCACCAATGTCAGAATCAAGAAAGTCGCGCACAGAAGAACGAACAAAAGTGTCGCCGCCTCCGGCAGTACTCAAACCAAAGGCCCAGCCGCTACAAAATCTATACCGGTGGGGAAGAAGAGAAAAATGCGCAGCACCACGTCCGAGGAAACTCCTGTGCACAGTTTCGAAAAGACCACACCTACTCGGGGGGTGGAAGAAGAGGAACAGAAGAAGATTCCCTCGCCGGAGAAGCAACCCACCGGAGAAGGAGGCGCTGTGGGTGACCAAGAGCAGGTACAGGTCGAGGAAGAACCAGATGTTCAACCGCCTAGGAAGAAAGAGAAGAAGAAGCCTGCGGTCAAGGACACCACTACCGCAGCAGCAGCGAAGAAGAAGACCGCTGGAAAGAAAGCAGCTAGTCCTCCACCAAAAGAGCCTACTCTAGACCCCAGTTCTTCCCGCTCCCAATCTCAATCAAATGAGGGTGGTCTGACCACTTCTGACCACGAAGAGAAGGAACAAGAAGGCGAGCAAGGGGGAAAGCCAGTGGGAGAGGAGGAGACAGAAAAAAGCATTCCCGTGCGGGCCCAGGAAGATGTCACCCCGCAGAGCAAGGAGAAAGGGGTGGGAGCAAAGAGGAAGCTCGAAACCTCGAAACCCCCCCCCCCCCCCCCTTATCGCAGAAGTCCAAACAGAGCAAATTAGGGGGCAAGGTTGGTACTACGAGCACGGTGAGGAGGGTTACAGCTGAGGAAAAAGGGAAGGCAAAGGAAGGAGAAAAAGAAGGAGAAGCAAAGGAAATCGAAGAGGAAGAAATAGAGAGAGTGGAGATCATCGACAGCTCTAACTCGGGGGAGATTCAAGCGCCTGTGAAGTCTACACCCAGTGTCACCACCACGAAATCAGGAACCAAGAGGAAAGGTGTACTACGACCTGCATCATCTGGAGCAACCATACCGCGAGACAGCCAGCGGTATGCCATCCTGCAAAACAGGGAGATCCTCCCTTGGTACTACCTGTTGACAGAAAGCTTGAAAGCATTTGGAATCAAAGAGAAGATGGAGGGATACTTCAAGGGTATCGGCTGGGGAAAGGTTTTGGAATGGAACTACCCTGCGTTCAAGAAGCTATCGGATGATTTCATGGGGTCAGTGGAATTCAAACCCCGCGGCAAATACGGTATCGAGACTCCGGGCACCCTGTACTTTCAACTGCGGGGCAGGATGTTCCCTCTCTCCATCAATGAGTTGAACATTCAACTCGGAGTACTCGAGCCGCGAGAGGTGTATGAGGATGAGTATAAGAAGGCAGAGACGGTGGCCTCAGATGAATGGAAGTCTCAGATTGACCACTACTGGTCAATCATCTCCACCAGGAATCGCTATGTGAAGAACAGCAGCAAGTCCAATCAGATCAGAGATCCAGCGCTACAGATTTGCCACAGGTGGCTGGCTTACAACCTCTACGGGCGTTTGGAGGGGTCCAACGTGGTGACTCAACAGGAGCTGTTCATTTTATGGTGCATGATGGAAAAGAAACGGGTGAACTTTGGGTTCATAGCAGCGCAGCAGTTTCAGTTCGGCGTGACCCACCACAACAAACACCTCTCACTCTGCCCTTTGGCGATGATTCTTGCAAAGAATCTCACCAATTTCGACTTGGAGAAGCCAGATGATCTCGCAGTTGCTGATACAAGAATTCTAGACCAAGGGCGCTTCATGAGATGGAGGATTGTTGAGGTGGACGAGCATGGGAATTACTCTCTGGTCCACCCAGAAGGCACAACAGGCAGAGCAGAGCCGAGCAAGGCGAATGAGCAGGCGGTTCTGCGCCGCTCGAACAGCAAGATGGTGGCTATACTGGCAGAACTGAAGGAGCTACGTGCAGAAGTGGCAATACTGAGGGCAGAGATGACGGCAATCAATACCGGCATGAAGAAAGACTTTGAGGCGTTGATGGAAAAAGCGGACGGAGAGGAGGAGGATGCCTCCGATCAGAATGAATAAGTTTCCTTTCCCCTATCTGTAGTTTAGGTTTTATTTTTTCTTTTTTTGTTCTTTTCATTTCTGAATTTTATGTTTTGTGTCAGCTGGAGTCTAGTGTAGAATAAGTCTGTGAGTCTGTGTGTGCGCATGATATATGGATTAGGGGAATGTGTGCATGTTGTTTGGTTTGACTGGTTTGAATGGTATGCTGAGCAACATTACATGTATAGCAGTAGAGGGAATACAGAAGTCCATACCTGTGAGAATTGAGCCTATTTATTTCTATCTTCTGTGTGTTCATGCTGCTTAATAATCCTAGAACTTGTTAGTGGATTTTAGCTGGTGGTGTAGATTAAAGGATAAGGGCAGTTTATTCATGATTAGAAGCCCCAGAATTATCTAGCTGAGCATGATAAACCATTGCTAACCACTTTGAGCCGAAGTACTTTTTCTTTCATAAGCCATTGTAATGATATTTGATTAAGAGTGTGTCTCCCACACTATACAAGATAAGAAGGGTACATAGATGCTCTAAGTGGAAAGACATAAATAAAAGAGGGGTAGCAAAACGGGGTAGTCAGAGTTTAAGAGGAAGGCATAAATGAAAAGAATGGAAATTCTATGTGTGATCAAAGATCAATACATGCCTAAGGAAGAAATAAACCCCAAAGAAAGAAAGGAGTATGAGGTTTAGTGGGAGCACTTATATTGAAAGAGCAGTCCATGCGACTGGAATCAGGTTTTAACCCACTATCCAAAAATCCTTTCCCTGCTCCGTATGCCCCATTACAACCAAATTAAGACCCTTTGATAAACTGCACCAGACTAACTAATAGCCATAAATCCTCAAACAAGCTAATAGGAAAGCTAATGCAGCATGAAATGAGAGTAAACACTAGCCATACATATAAGTGTGTGAGGAAGACTGCTAATGTAATCATGTGATGTATTTGCTCAATGGGTTTGTGGAATGTTAATTTGGTGGATACATGCATGCACGTACTGATCCATTTGATTGCGCATTTTCGTGTCTTGAAGTTTTATTTATTTTTCATTCATCTCTCTTCTTGGTGTCTTTGTGAATCCACCAACATACTTGAGGGCAAGTATGGTTTAAGTGTGTAGGTGTGATGCGTCTTCGACTTTTGGGCCATTTGGCCCTATTTTTCATGTCTTTTTGTGTCCAGGGGAAGGAAACTATGATTCAAAGAAAGAAAGCTCAGTCCAAGTCAAACAGAGGAAAGGTGGTCAGAATGAGCAGAACTGGAGTAAATTCAGTCGGTTGCAAGGACTACGCAAAGGAGTATGCAGAGCAGGAGATGAATTGAAGCAAGAGACGAGGTTGAAAGGAGGATTCCATGTGAACCCTGAAGCTAAGTTGCTGTTCATCATTCGCATTCGTGGTATTAACGCAATGCACCCAACAACAAAGAAGATCTTGCAACTGCCTTGCTTACGAAGAATCAAATCATGAAACATGCAACCAGTTTGACCACTACAGCAATTGCCAGTCAATCACCAAAGCTCAAGAAGGAAAGCCGCGTGGAAGAAGATTCGCACAATATCTGCCAAGCATCTATGGAAGGAAGGATTTGGAGGTCAGCGCCTTACCCTAAATAAATCAATCAATCGGAGATTGCCAATCATCAATCAGTCAATCACAGATAATCAGAATCTCGCTCAACATGGAAATTGCCAATCATGCCGATTCAGTCTACCTGCTTAGGGTTTTGCTCGCTGCCATTGCTACTATAAAAGTCCAGCCGGAGCGGCTGGCACAATGTTGGTTAATCTATCATTCTCCAGTTCTTAGTCCGAAGAAAACAGTTTTACTCTTAGTTCTATATTTTCTGTTCAAAACAATTTATCTGCTTTGATTTACATTACGCTATGAAGAACAAATCCAAGGCTGTTTGCCTTAGGTACTTTTAATTTAAGTATTTCGTATTTCTTTTCATTCATGTGTTCTCTTTCGCTTATCATTATATATTTAATTATGTGTGAGTAATCTACTTGGTGAGATTTGGGTATGGGAAATGATTGACTGTTGATATGTGAAACATTCGTGAGGCACTTGTGCCATCGGTTGAGTCCAGTAGTTCCGGAAGGGCTGGAGCAGAACTCATGGGCAGTCCTGACCTAACGGGTGATCTCCGCTTGGTTGGAGCTGTACCATGTCAAGCAAGGGCAGGGCATGACAGACGGCAGCGTTCGATGTGCCCATGACCGAGTAGCTAAGCAGCACCTGACATGGTGCTATAGATCTGGATGGTGAGGAATGGACAAGGGGATACTGCGTCCTTCTTCAGTCTTGGGCTTCTCTAACAATCACCCATCAACTGTGACGAGGCATCAAGCCATGGTTATCGACCAAAGGACTCATTTCGCGTATCGTAGGCATACCGATGACCGGTTGGACGTAGTACCGGAAATGAATATCCCGCGAGTTACGTCTACTCCGTAGGTGCGGACATGGGATGTTTGGAAGAGAAGGTTGGTGAGGGTCATACTTGGAGAGATCGGGTATGACTACTATCTAAGGAGGAGTGAAGCACGGCCTTGTGACCGGGGTGAAGCGTGACCTTCGGACCAAGACGACAACAAGGGATTCAACCATCTCAAGTGTGGAATATGAACTCTTGAAACGCCCCAATGTCTTTGGGCCACGCCTTGAGTTTATATGAAGCATGTACGGATCTTCAGTGTGCCCATGACCGAATTAACATATCAACAATGATCATAACCTACCCCAAATCTTACCCCCCTTTTCTATTTGATTTCCGTTTAGTTTATTGTGCAGATATACAGATTGAGATCGTGACAATTCGATTTGTACACTGAAGAGTAAGGTGGTTCATCACTCTCCGTGGGATCGACCCTAGCTTACCGCTAAGACTAACCAGTCCGGTAGTGGGCATAGGAGCGTGTACTGTCCGTCTGGGGCATACACAGGTATTTTGATCGTACTACACGACGGGTGCGTGTCAATGACATGTCCCAAAACTATTCCTTCTCTCACCATGAAGTGGCATTTCTCATAGTTCAACATAAGGCTTTTCTCAACACATCTTTTCAAGACTCGATCCAAGTTGTTGAGGCATGAGTCGAAGGTCTTGCCGTAGACGGTAAAATCGTCCATGAAGACTTCGATGCACTCTTCAAGAAGGTCTGAAAAAATGTGCATCATACACCTTTGAAACATCTAAGGTGCGTTGCATAACCCGAACGACATCCTCCTATATGCAAATGTGCCAAACGGGCACGTGAAGGTGGTCTTGCCTTGATCCTCATCAGCAACCCAGATCTTCATGTAACCAGAATAACCGTTAAGAAAGCAATAATAGTCATTACCAGCTAACCTCTCAAGCATCTCATCGATAAAGGGCAAGGGAAAATGATCCTTCTTCGTCTTTTGGTTTAGCTTCCTGTAATCTATGCACACTTGCCATCCAGTTTGCAATCTCATAGCCACCATCTCATTTTTCTCATTCTCAACAATTTGGATTCCCGACTTCTTGGGAACCACGTGCACAGGGCTTACCTATCGGCTGTCGAACACGGAGTAGATGATCCCTAAGTCAAGAAGCTTAAGAATCTCCTTCATCACCACTTCTTTCATGGCAGGATTCAATCGCCTTTGTGGATCTCTTACGGGAACATCATCCTCCTCAAGCAAAATATGATGAACACAATCCAAAGGGTTAATGCCTTTGATGTCAACCAAGGTCCACCCTATTGCCTCCTTGTATTTGCTCAGCACCTCACCAACTCGGATCTCCTCCATGCTCGATAGCTCGGAAGATATGATCACGGGCAAAGTCTCATTCTTGCCGAGATATATGTATTTCAGATGCTTGGGAAAAGGTTTCAACTCCAATGTAGGGGCCTTTTGCAGTGATGGCATTAACCTGTCCTCTGGTTTCAACTCAGGGATGTTGAGTGGTTCGAACCCCTGAGGTTGCATATTGTCTGGAATCCTGACATAGCTGCATTCCTTCAAATCCGCTGGTTCATCGTTCTGGGCAAGATCTTCTGTCTACATGCTGGCATCTTGCTCAAGAACTGTCTATTGCCAGAATTCCTCCACTATTTCATTGGTCTCATCATGGTTTAGTTCCTTAAGTTTCTCATCAAACTCGTTAAGGGGCTTTTGGTCACCTTCATTCTGATTCTCATCTTCTTCAAAGAAATTATCAAAGGTTTGGCACTCCTCCGACTCCTCATCCTTGAAGTAGTCTTCGTCGGTGGAGTAGTCGAAACTGTGCCCATGGACTGACTCCTCCCAGAAATCTTTATCACTTTCATACTCATCATCTTCAAAGAATTCCATTATGGCACCCTCTGCCTCATTATCCTCGTACTGGTTGAGATCCAGGTCAAGATCCTGAATGAGATTGAGATCCGCCTGGATTGCATTCTCGTGGTCTTCAAAGAAACAACTTAAGTTGTTCAGCGTCTCCACTTGCTCCCCACATGCATTGAGGGTGTTAAGGTGCTCCAGGGCATCATCTTGATTTTGCCTATAAGCATCGAACTCTACTACTTCCCTAGCTACTTGCACCTTCAACCTCCCAGTATCACAATCGATTTTGGTACATGATGTCCTCAAGAATGGCCTCCCGAGCAAGATCACTGAATTCTTGATTGCTTTCTTTCCCATGTCAAGAACATAGAAATCGGCTGGGAACAGAAGATGCCCTACCTTGACCAACACGTCCTCCAAAACTCCATCGGGTTAGACTGTGGATAAGTCCGCGAAATGGATGGCAACAAGGGTAGGAGAAAGAGGTCCAAACCTCATCAAGTCGAACATGGCCCTCAGCATTACATTATCGAGGCTCCGAGATCAAGCATCGCCTTGGATATTGACATGGTACCTATTGTACATGGGATAGCAAACATGCCAGAATCCTTCTTCTTGATCGGGATGTGGGAATTCATGAGTGCGGACACATTCTCTACATGGAAACGGGCATTATCAGGGTACTTGGTCTTCTTCAAACACATCTCTCACAAAAAATTTACACACTTTGGCATGGATTGTAACGCCATCAATAATGGAAGGTTGATTTCCACTTTGTTGAACATATTCATCATGTCCTCCAACTCCTTCTGATCACGATCGCGGGTAAAACATCTTGGGTACGAGGTTTTTGCCCTTGCAGTGTGAGGAATGGTTCTCTTGGCCAAAGCCTCTGCCTCTCTTTCAGCTTTCAAAGAGTCCATCAACACGTCATCTTTATCGAATCCCAGCCTTGATCTCTCCATCTTCATGTAGTCAAACAAGGCTTCATCCTCCTTATTATCGAAGACGGGATTCTTCTTAGCCTTTATCCCTTCTTCACGTTTTGCTTTTAGCTCTGCGTAGATATCATTGATATCTCTCGTACTCATCTTGGTTTCCACAATTTGAACAGGTTCCTTGGGTTGGTTCTTGGGCAACAACTCTGGCCACGCCTTCCCACTTTGCAAAGTCACAACGTTTTACTTGCTCTTTGTTTACCTCCACTTGGGCAGGAAGCCTTCCATTCTTGTCATCTACTAGCCTTGACAAGGTTTGGTTTATGTGAGTCAATTGAGCTTGAAGGTTATTCGATTGGCCTCGACTTTCTAGTTGAAAGTTCTTAAAATCCCTCCTCAACCTTTGGTTCTCATTGGTAAACCGATCAATGGTCTCCTTCATGAACTCCGTCTTGGCTGGTTCTCGATATGGAGGAACATAGTTATGTTGCTGTTGACGTGGTTGTTGAGGTGGAGGAATGTATTGATGTTGCTGTTGTTGCTGAGCCGGCTGTTGCGGCTGCTGGTGGACAGGAGGTATTTGATAGTGGTTGCTGCCATACCTCAGGTTCTCGTGCTGGTTCTGCCTATAGCCGAAGTTGTTGCTATAGTTGTTGTTATTGCCATACTGGAACCTTTGTTGTCCACCGCCTTGCTGGTTCTGACCTATTGCGTTCACCTCCTCTCCTTCTTCCACAAACCAACTAGGACATTCTGAGGTGATATGAGATGCTGCCTGACATACCTCGCATTTCTTCACAGCTCTGTGAACTTCCTTGCCATCTACCTTCTTTCTCAAGGCCTCCATTTGACCATCCATCTTGGCCATGAAGTCTTTCATGGTACTGACCAAGTTGTCTGAGTTGCCCTTGTTGCCTTCATACTCCCCTCTCAGGATATCATCTTCATCTCGTGATTGTTCGGCCATAACAGCTATTTTCTTGAAGACTTCAGCTGGTGATTGATCGACTAAGACTTCAGTTGGTGATTACTCCTCCACAAGCTGCAAGTATCCATTTTCTCTTAGATGCCCTCAATCCTTTTAAGAAGAATTCAATTAAGTCAATGTCCTGAATTCGATGTTGAGGACATCTTGCTATCAACTTCTGAAATCTCTCATAATAATCATACAGTGACTCACTTCCACCCATCTTGATCGAGAAAATGGCATTCCTTCCACTTTGTATCTGGCCAACGGGTATGTACTTGTCAAGAAAAGCTTGCTGCATGTTTTTCCAAGTGTCGATGCTTTCCTCTGGCAAGGTGTAAAGCCACTCACGTGCTCCATCAAGTAGTGAAAACGGGAACGTAAGTAGCCTTACGTAGTCAGGAAACATATCTTGGGCAGCAACTTGTTCTCCATCATTGTTGTCATTTCGAACAACATTTCGTTCCCCATTGTTTCTATTGTTGCCATTTCGGTCAGTCTGGGCATTATTCCTCACAGTACTGATCGCCATCTCAAAGTCTTGAAGATGGCTCTGAGGATCTTCTCCGGGATGATCACTGAACTTGGGCAATATATGTATCAGCGAATGTCTGAGCTCCCAGTTTCCAGTGATGGTGGGCAACTGGATACTTGAATGTCTGATTCCCTTGTCGTCAGGGAACATAATCTGACGGATGGTTCTTTCTTGCTGTCCTGCCATAGTGGTTAATGTTTCTACTTCTGAACTGGATGTTGACTCCTCGCTGTTTGTACTCGTTGTTGAGCAAGAATTGTCTTCTTGCTCGATATCCTGATCGTCTGTCAAGCTCTGAGACTCTAAAGGTTTGTTGACGCCTTCCTCCAAATCTCTCTTCTTCTTGCGTTGTTCTGCTCGATTTCTCCTAGCTATTACCTCCGGGCATACACCGTAATCTAGTGGATCTCCGTCACTCCGTAGATGTGGCTTGGGCATAAACCGCGCTCAACTCAAGCTAAAAAAGCACACAAGCTTAAAACCAAGTCCCCGGCAACGGTGCCAATTTGACGAAGAGCCGTCGTTACACTCTCCGCACAAATAAATTTATAAAACACCTATTGCCCAACAAGGTAGTAGTTAATGGCAAGTGGGGTCGATCCCAAGGGACTTGGCGTACATCTGCTCTTCAGTTAGTTCTCAACAAAAGGGATTATGGTCAAGATGTATCTCAATATCCTGTAACTGAACAAGTGAAATATTAAATAACAAAGAAGTTTGGGTTAGGGTTTCGAATCAACGATCCTAATTACTCATCACTCGTTCATTGGTGCAAAAATATTCAATTACCTGATCTTATTACTTGATTTAAGCCAAAGATTAGTTTATACCCTAATGATCACGAAATCACGATATAAACACACCAAGTCTATGTCTATCCAATTTTACAGATCTTGACTATAAGGCAAGATCTCCTCCTTTGATCAACAACATCACGAAGATACTTCAGCAACGATGCTGCCCAAAAGGTATTAAGAATAAACAGACCCAAGACAACCAAGAGGTAGGTCAATACTGACTGCTCTCCAACATTGTTTACCTTCTTGGGCACGAGAGACACTCTCGAGTTTTATCCTAAATTCTGTTAATAACTTAATCTCAATATCTAGATGGTGATCAAGCATATGTCAATATCAATTAGGTCTAGAATTATTCCTAAGTGTCTAGATATTGAGATTAAGTCATTAATAGGATTTGGGATCAAACTCGAGAGTGTCTCTCGTGCCCAAGAAGGTAAAGAGTGTTGGAGAGCAGTCTGTATTGAGCTACCCCTTGGCTGTCTTGGGTCTGTTTATTCTTAATGCCTTTTAGGCAGCATCGTTATTGAAGTGTCTTCGTGACTTTGTTGATCAATAGAGGAGATCTTGCCTTCTGGTCTAGATCTGTAAAATTGGATAGACATAGGCTTGGTGTGTTTATATCGTGACTTCGTGACCTTTAGGGTATAAACTAATCTTTTTCTTAAACCAAGTAATGAGATCAAGTAATTGAATATCTTTGCACCGATGAACGAGTAACGAGTAATCGAGATCATTGATTCGAAAATCCAAACCAAACTTCTTTATTATTTGATATTTTACTTGTTGAGTTACAGGATATTGAGAAACATCTAGACTAAAACATATTTTGTTGAGCACTACCTGAAGAGCAGATCTACGCCAAGTCCCTTGGGTTCGACCCCACTTGCCATTAACTACTACCTTGTTGAGCAAGAGGTGTTTATAAATTTATTTGTGCGAAGAGTGTAACGACAACGCTTCGTCTAGATGAAGGCGTCAACGAACCTTCAGAATCGCCGAGCTTGACAGAAGATTAGGATACTGAGCAAGAAGACGATTCTTGCTCAACAGCGAGTACAGACAGTGAGATATCAACAACCATGGCAGGATAGCAAGAGGAAACCATCCGTCAGATTATGTTCCCTGATGACAAGGGAATCAGACCTTCAAGTATCCAGTTGCCCACCGTCAAGGGCAACTGGGAGCTCAAACATTCGCTGATACAGATACTACCCAAGTTCAGCGATCATCCCGGAGAAGACCCTCAGACCCATCTTCAAGACTTTGAGATACGATCAATACTGTAAGGAACAATACCCCTCCTACCCGAGATGCTACCCTTGATACGTTTCCAGACTACGTAAGGTTACTCACGTTCCCGTTTTCACTATTAGACGGAGCACGTGAGTGGCTTTACACCTTTCCAGAGGGAAGCATCGATACCTGGAAAAAGTTGCAGCAAACTTTCCTTGATAAGTACATACCAGTTGGCTGGATACAAAGTGGAAGGAACTCCATTTCCTCGATTAAAATGGGTGGAAGTGAGTTGTTGTATGAATATTATGAAAAGTTCAAGAAGTTGATAGCAAGATGTCCTCAACATCGGATTGAGGACATTGATTTGATTGAACATTTCTTAAAAGGACTAAGGGCATCTGAGAGGAAGTGGATCATTAGAGCTTGTGGAAGAGCAATAATTGATCAATCGCCAGCTGAAGTGTTCAAGAAAATAGCTGCTATGGCCGATCAATCACGAGATAAAGATGATATCCCAAGAGGGGGTATGAAGGCAGCAAGGGAAATTCCGATAACTTGGTCAACACCATGAAAGATGATGTGTGTGTTTTTGGTTGTTTAGAATTTGGGATTTTCTATTGTTTTATGTGGATATAATGCACGTCTAGGTGTTATTTGTGTAGGAATTGTAAGGTCCGAGAGTGCAGAGACGTGGATGCGAAAAGCCGAGAAAAGATGAGATATTTGTCCCAATTTGCTGTGGATTTGAGATGCAATTAATTTGGGCTGGATTTGTTTATTTTGTTGTATATTAATTTCTTTGTAATATTAGTTTAGTGGGCTAATTAAATAGTTGAGCCCATAGCAATTTGTTTTTATGCGACAGACTTTGTATAAGGGCTGGATTCCTTTAATTTTGATTTCTCTCTTCTAGTCGTTAATAAGGATAGTATAATAGGTTTAGGATTACTTTATTAATTTACACATATTGTATATATATATATATATAACATCAGCCGCCATATACGAGGGAGGTTTTATATAATTTTTGGTTTTGACTTCCATTAGGGGCTGATGTTAGCAGAGAGACAAGTGAATGGTTGGTGCAATTTATTTTCGTTAGCTTTGGAGATTGAAATTGGTGACAATTTCTTACTTCTGTTTATTATTTATTTGGTTAGTATTATGTTTTCTTGTTCTTATTTATTCAGAGTTTTTAATCTAGTTTAATAATCCGTGAGACTTAATTGTTCGTATAATTAATTTCTAGAATTCAATTTATTCCTTGTGTTTAGAGTTAATTCTAATTTTGTTTAAGCCTGATCAACTTAGATTAAATTGGATTACAGTTAATTAGTTTCCCCAATCCGTAATTGTTCGAATAGGGCTAATTAGTGATACAACTACCATGTTCGTAGTAGGAATAAATTGGTAAACGGATTATTACTTGCGTTCTTGGGTAATTCGTTTAAATTGGGTTCCTTCAAAGCTAAAGACTATTAGAGCATTAAATCTAGGACTGGCATTTCCAGCTAGGTTATGTTTTAATAAGAGAAATAGTAAGGTCTGGCGTCCACAGCTAACTATCGATAAAGTACGTAGGAATTGGGGTATGTCCGCTGCATTCACGGTACCCTATAACTAGTTGGTCCTAGATAATTAATTAATTCTTACATCGATGATCAGAGCCTAGACTAGTGTGGATTTATTCAAAGCCGAATTACTTTCCTTTGATTTATATCTAATTTCTTATTTAGTTAATTTATTTATTTTCACAGTTAATAATTATAAAACCCAAATTTAAGGCGTGGTGGCTACACCAAAAATTGATTTATAGGAAAAATAACTTATATCCCATTCTCTGTGGTTCGGCCCTGCTTATTGCTATACTCATTTGATTCTGAGCAGATTTGTAGGAATTATTTGGGAGTCTACGACGCTCACCAAATTAGCGCCGTTGCCGGCGAATGGTGTTTATTATTTTATTTTTCCTATTGATCTTTTGTTACCTTTTTGCAGTTTATGACAAGGTCCTCTGATTCGGAACTCATATATCACCCTGAAATCAATAAGCTCGCGAGAGGATTGCTGAAAGATACTCGGGAGAGAAAGCGAAGAGAATTGCTGGAATCGGAAAGTGCTTAGTTTGGCCAAACAAAGCACGATTCAGACAGTGGTGTCTCGGATACTGAATGTTTTCCGTTTGCCCAAACAGACCTTTTTTTTGAAGCAGAAGCAGATTCCGAAGAAGGAGTTGAGTCTACTTTTGTCGTGATTACTGAAAGTGACATGACAGAGGCAAATCCAATGTTGAATGAACTTTCCAGCCATCTGGAAGATGATTCTCCCACTCCGATAAATCTAGCAAATTTGGAGGCACCAATCGAGATTAAGCTGGGGTTGCTGAATGTCTTACCAAAGTTTTATGGTAAGAGAGGAGAGGATCCGTACAAATTTCTGAGTGAGTTCATTAAGATATGCAAGGTGCAGACACGACCGACTGGAGTTTCTGAGGAACAGTTCAAGCTAGCAGCATTTCTTTTCACTCAAGTGGGAGAGGCGAATGCATGGTTCAGTAGTTTCCCTGCGAACTCCATATCAACATGGCCTGAAATGAAGAAATTGTTCCTAGAGCACTTCTTTCCTTCTACTAAGACTCATGCATTAAAGAAGGAGATCAACAGAATTAAGCAAGAATATGATGAAACCTTGAGTGCTTACTGGTCAAGGTTCAGAAGATTGTTGGATAGTTGCCCGAATCACAAATTTTCTGACGGTGATTTGCTGCAGAATTTCTACCAAGGCATGAATAGGAAAACAAAAGATTTTGTCATTTCATCATCAGGTACAAGAGGATTTTCTCATTGTAAAGTGAGTGAAGCAAAGAACCTCATTCAATACTTGGTGGAAGCAACAAGGGAGTACAAGGAGCCTAGAGTTAGTTTGCTCGAGAAAGCTGCACAAACAAGTTCCTCCAATTTGGAAGACAAGATTGAAGAGAGGATGGGGAGAATGGAAAAGATATTGTACACTGTGGCTGAGAAGGTTGGAAGTGTTGGAGAAATAGAGAAACCGTGTGGAGCATGTGGTAATTATGGCCACACAAGCTTGCAATGTAATGGGAGTGATAAAGAGCTTCACGCTCAACTAAACGCGTCTCATAATTTTTATAGCTGCCCCGATCCACCACCGAAGAGAGATCCATACTCGAACACCTATATTCCCGATTGGAGAGATCATCCAAATTTCTGTTGGAGAGATTCGACACAGAAGCAGCCTCCACAAGTGCAGCAATAGCAGCAAAACTACTGACCTCCTCATCAAAGAGGATTTCAGCAGGCTCAACCTCCTCCACCTCTACAAGAAAAGCAAGGCAAATCTCTTGAGGAGATGATGGCAGACTTGATCGGCTCACAACAATTTTTGCAGAATAATGTGCAACAACTATACCAATCTCAAGCTGAGCAAAAGGTGTGCATTGATGGATTAGCTCGTCAGATGTCTCAACTTTCGACTTCCATGAATGAGATGAGGGAAAATCAAGGCCGTTTACCATCTCAAGTTCAAGTTAATCCCAAGGAGAATGTGAACAAGGTCACTTTGAGGAGTGGTAAGGAGTTGAGTGAGCCTACTGTCCAAAAGTCAGGAAATTTCTCAAGTGATGAGTCTGGGAAAGGATCAAATCTGCACGAATTCGAGAATTCTGAAGGAACATCAATTTCCGCTGAAATGGCTGAAAAACAGTCCTGTTTGGCCAAACAAGACAGTGGTCCGACAGTTGTGCTGAAGGAAAAGGTGGCCGGAGAGGAAATTGCATCGGAGGAGTCGGCTAAGGTTCATAAGCCCTTGAGTTTATATGATCCTAATATTGTGATACCTGCTCCTTTTCCTCGCAGATTAGCGAAGAAGAAGGCGGAGGAAGATCAAATGGACTTCATGTCGATATTCGGGAAGTTGGAGATTAATCTTCCATTCCTTCAAGCGATCAAGCTTCCGCCGTTGAGCAAATTTGTGAAGGACTTCATAGCTGGAAAGTCTAAGGATTCTGGAAAGATTGTAATGGGTGAAAATGTGTCAGCTGTGATACAAAAGAAATTGCCACCCAAATGCAAGGATCCAGGTATGTTTTCTTTGCCTTGTTACATTGGTGATACAAAAATTGAGCATGCTATGTGTGATCTAGGAGCTTCTATTAATGTCATGCCTTTAGCTATTTATAATAATCTATTTGGTGTGGAGTTAGTAGATACTAGGGTTGTGATTCAGTTAGCCAATAGGTCATGTGTTTATCCGGAGGGTTTGCTGGAAAATGTTCTTGTGAAGGTGCATGATTTTGTTTATCCAGCTGATTTTTATGTGGTGAGAATGAGTGATATGCAGTCAAAAGATTCGTCTGGTATTCTTTTAGGTCGTCCTTTCTTACGAACTGCAAAGTCGATCATTGATGTTTGCAATGGCACTATTTGTTTGGATTATCATGGAGAAAAATTTACTTTTAGTATTGATGATGCCATGAAAAATCCTCTTGATGCTGAAAATGCTTATGCTATTGATGTGATTGACCCTCTTGTCCAAGAATATCTTGAGACTGAATTTATGCAGGATAAGTTGGAGCTCACTTTGACAAAGAGTTGGACTGATTTTGATGTTCAAGAGATGAGTGATAAAGAGATCAAAGAGACTATTATGTCTCTTTATGCTCAGCCGGAAGTTACAGGTTCTGGAAACATGCTCCATTTGCCAATACAGTACCCTTCTGACAGAGCACTTTGATCCGATGAGAAGCCGCCGGTGTTGGAACTTAAGCCCTCACCTGCAAATTTGAAGTATATTTTTCTGGGAGACAGTGATACTTTACCAGCCATCATCAGCAATGAATTAACCATGAGCCAAGAGAAGCAATTAATTCGCTTACTGAAGAAGTACAAAAAGGCCATCGGATGGACTTTAGCTGATATCACGGGAATTAATCCCGACGTATGCAAGCACTACATCCTCTTGGAGCCTGATGCTAAACCTGTTTGAGACCCCCAACGAAAACTGAATCCGAACATGGGGGAAGTAGTGCTCAAGGAAATATTGAAGCTTCTTGCTCTGGGAATTATCTTACCGTTCTCCGATAGCAAATGGGTAAGCCCGATTCACATGGTTCCAAAGAAATCTCGATTGCAAGTTGTGGAGAACGAGCAGAATGAGTTGGTGCCAATGCGTCTTGTTACTGGATGGTGCATGTGCATTGATTATCACAAGTTAAATGCAGCTACTTACAAGGATCATTTCTCCTTACCGTTTATTGATCAGATGTTGGAACGGTTAGTTGGGCAAGTGTATTTCTGCTTCTTAGATAGTTATAGTGGTTATTTTCAGATTTATGTAAACCAAGAAGATCAAGAGAAGACTACCTTCACGTGTCCTTTTGGCACGTATGCATGCAGTAGGATGCCGTTTGGATTGTGTAATGCACCTGGCACTTTCCAAAGGTGTATGATGAGCATCTTCACGGATTTGATCGAGAAATGCATAGAAATCTTCATGGATGACTTTACAGTGTATGGGGATTCTTTTGATGGCTGTCTTAACAACTTGGAGAAAGTTTTGACTCGTTGTGTGGAGAAGAACTTGGTCTTGAACTACGAGAAGTGCCATTTTATGGTCAAGGAAGGAATTGTCCTAGGCCATGTTGTTTCGGAAAGAGGAATTCAAGTCGATAAGGCAAAAGTGGACCTGATTGCACGGCTGCCCTATCCCACAAATGTGAAGGAGGTCAGAGGTTTTCTCTGTCATGCCGGATTTTACAGACAGTTCATCAAAGATTTCTCAAAAATTGCGCAGCCGTTGACTCGACTTCTGTAGAATGATGTTTCATTTGGCCTGACAGATGACTGTAAAAAGGCTTTTGATTTGTTGAAGACAAAGCTTACCACAGCTCCGATTATCCAACCGCCGAATTGGGAGCGTTCTTTCGAGTTTATGTATGATGCTAGCGATTATGCGGTGGGTGCTGTTCTTAGACAAAAGTTGGGGAAAGAGAGCCACGTTATTTATTATGCTTCGAAAACACTAAATCTGGCTCAATGTAACTATGCAACCACCGAGAAGGAAATGTTGGCTATCATTTTTTCTTTTGAGAAGTTCCGTTCATACCTCTTGGGCTCGAAGATAATTGTTTACATGGATCACTCGGTGTTAAAGTTCTTGCTATCCAAAAAAGAGTCGAAACCGCGATTGATAAGGTGGATACTTCTGTTGCAAGAGTTTGATGGGGAGGTTAGAGACAAGAAGGGAGCAGAGAATCATGTCGGTGATCACTTGAGTCGTTTGGTTCGAGCTGATGATGGAGAGCCTATTAGTGAAGCTTTTCCGGAGGAACATTTATATTCTGTCAGAAACGGGAAAACCATCTGTTTGCACAAACAGAGCTTCTTCCCAGATTCAGAATTTTGTTCTTAAGCAAGTAAGCCTCCTACTGATCCTTGGTTTGCTGACATTGTTAATTATTTGACAACTGGGCAGCTACCGTCTTCGTTCACAAAAGCACAAAGGTCGAAGCTTAAGAGTGATTACAAGTATTATTTCTGGGATAAACCTTATTGGTGGAAGGTCGGAGCGGATCAAATCATTGGAAGATGCATCCCGGAAGAGGAACAAGGTGAGATTCTTTTGCATTGCCATTCTTTTGCTTATGGAGGACATTTTGGCCCAAAACGTACAGCTCGGAAGGTATTAGATTCTGGTTTTTTCTAGACTACATTGAATAGAGATGCATATCTTTTTTGTAAGAGCTGCGAGCGATTTCAATTGACCGGGAATATTTCCAGACGAGATGAGATGCCCCAAGTTCCGATGATTTTTTGTGAAATATTTGATGTGTGGGGAATGAATTTCATGGGGCCATTTCCTAGTTTGTTTGGTAATCTATACATCTTGCTTGCTATTGATTATGTATCGAAGTGGGTGAAAGCAAAGGCCACGTGAACGAAAGATTCTAAGATGGTTGCTGCATTTTTGAAGTCCACCATCTTCACAAGGTTTGGAGTGCCGAGAGCAGTGATAAGCGATCAAGGAACACATTTTTGCAACCGAACCATTGAGGCATTAATGAGAAAATATGGTGTTCATCATAGGTTGGCAACTCATTATCATCCGCAAACCAATGGACAAGCCGAGGTTTCGAACCGAGAGATAAAAAAGATTTTGGAGAAAACTGTAAACACCTCGAGGAAAGATTGGAGTTTGAGGTTGGATGATGCATTATGGGCGTATCGAACAGCCTATAAAACTCCTATCGGCATGTCATCTTATAGATTAGTTTTTGGGAAAATATGCCACTTGCCGGTTGAATTAAAGCACAAAGCTTATTAGGCGGTGAAGCAAATGAATATGCAATCGCTCAAGTGTGAGGAGGAGAGGAAGTTTCAACTTCATGAGTTGGAAGAGCTTCGTCTTGAAGCTTATGATGCCGCCATGTGGTACAAGGAGCGAACAAAAATGTGGCATGACAAGAATTTGAGAAGAAAGACATTCGAGGTAGGCCAAAAGGTGCTCTTGTATCAATCAAAGCTGCGTTTGATGCCTGGAAAGTTAAAGACGAAGTGGATTGGCCCCTTCAAAATACAGTCTGTTTGCCCAAACGGAGCAGTTGAAATCAGAAGTTTGGACACAGCAAAGACGTTTACTATTAACGGACACCAATTGAAGCCGTATTATGATGCATCTCTTTTGACGACAGTGGAAGCGATTTCGCTGTTACCTTCGTCGAGCTAGTGATTGCATCGGAGAGTCGAGCCTACGACTTAAAATAAAGACGCTCGTGGGAGGCAACCCACTTGTTTTCTTTTCATTAGTTTTTGGTTTATTTACAAAATAAAAAGAGGAAAAAGGATCGAGAATACAGTAGGTTGGGCTTTACTTAATTCATCTTTTCCCCAATTCATTCATTACCATTTTTCTTACGCCCTAGCCCCCAAATCCCAATCCCCCAATTTTTTTTCAATTTCAATTTCTCCCAATCCGCCACCGCCTCAGCCGTCTCCAATCCTCCATATTACTTCTACCGCCACTTACCTCACTGGCGCGAGTTCACCATGGCCCCAACAAAGTGCAGAAAAATCACCACGGCTAAGGGGAAGCAGGCCACGACAGCATCGGCGACGTCTGCTCCGTCACAAACTGAGGCACCGGTGACTATTACTGCTCCGATCTCAGCGAAGCGAGCCTCTACTCGTACCTTGGCCGCTGAAAGTTCCAAGGCTGCCGCATCTTTGCCTTCTATAGTTTCGGTGATGACCTCTGTTCCGATAGCCGTGAAACGAGCTTCTGCTCGTAATGTGGCCTCTGAGTCTGCCACGGATGGTGTTTCTTCAGCTTCTCAAATTCCGGCGACGACCTCTACTCTAGTCGCTGAAAAATGCACGGCAGCTACTGCTTATGAGTCTGCTTCTTCCTCGGCGTCTTCCTCGGTGAATTTTTACGATAACATCAGTTCAGACAGAATGCCGATGGAATTCAATGATTCCGAAGAGGTTGTAGCATTGCTTACTTTTGAAAAGAAGGCTTGGACAACTTCTCTACTTGCGTGGCAGCATAAGAAATTTCTTACAGGTAAAATTCTACATATTCCATCTTTACAACGCTTGAATATTTATGATCGATTTGTCGCTTGTTTTGACACATTGGGTGGTCTTGGTTGCTGTCAGTTCCTACATTTGATGTGTACAATGAGGCTGCATTAGAGTTTTTTACTACATTTCAATTTGTAGAAACTGATGATGTTGATGTTAAGTGTATTTCCTTTCGCTTGTTTAATATGTATCATTATCTTTCTTTGACCGAATGGAATGTGAAGTTAGGAATATGTCCAGTTGAGGATGTCTTGAGTGATATGCATAGGAGTGCTTTATGCGGTTTTTATTCTAGTAGAAACTGTTTTGGAAGTTCTGAGGATTCGTGGACTCTACTAGCTAGTAGTACAGCAAAACCTTTTGATGCTTCTCGTTCTGTGGTTCGGATATCACAGATCCTATTTTGCAAATTTGTCATTTGTTTCTCTGTTATAACTTGATTGGACGCACTACTAGTTTTGCTAAGTTGAGTTCTGTTGATTTGTTTTTCTTGCAGTGTATGCATAGTGGGGTTAAAGTTAATCTAGGGTATTGGATTGCTTATGCCATGAATTAAATCAGCATGCACCCTGTTCGTCATCTAACTTTGTGTCATTTTTTGGGTCTTTATGTGGCACGTAATTTTGAGTTAACTGTTCGGGATTGTATGACCCTGTGTAAAACACTTGCCCCATCTAATCTGGCCACACTTGCTGAGTCCCGGATGTTTGTTTATAACTCTGAGGGCGAGCCTCGATTTCTTGAGCCGGGAGAAAGCCTTCCGAGCTTTTCTACTAGTGCAGGTACCTCGTCTTTGGAAAGTTTGGAAACTGAAGTGCAAGGTCTTAAGACTAAAATCACACATTTGAGGGGGGAGGTCGCTTCTGTTAAGAAGGATATCGCTGATTTGGGTGCCTCTATCCTTGTTGCACTTCAGTAGCACACACACTACGATGACATCTGTTTTTCTTTTTTCTGTTCTTTGTTTTTTCTGTTTCCTGTGTGTGTTTGTCTCTTTTTCCTTGTGCTTTTTCTTTATTTGCTTGAGGGCAAGCAAAGTTTAAGTGTGAGGAGGTCGTTTAGGTTTTGAGTTGTTTGTTTTTGTTAGTTTCGTGTCATTTAAGCCAAGTATTGCTGATTGTGTTGGTATTTGTAGACGACTTTTGCTTGTTTGAGTCTTGTGATTAACTTGGTTGTTCAATATACTGTTGAATGTTGAGATGCGATATAAAGATTGAGTATTTATCGATGATACTTGGGACGATAAAAAAGGGCAGTGATTGAGTTTCTTTACCCACACTTATGTATGATTTTAGCCTTCATAGTAGAGCACTCTCTTCTTAATTTCTTTTTGAGAGAATTTTTCGTTCACAAGGTTGCGATATCATGTGTGTCATGTGTAATAAATGATAAAAGGCACTGGGATGAACCAATTTTGGCCTGCTTTTCATTGCCTAACCCGTGCATTACCCCCTAGTAAGCCATTTTGAAGCCTTGACCATGTTCTTTCAATTAAGTAACTAAATATTAAACCAAGGCTGTTTTTAGACTCTCTTTGGCCTGTGATGCATGTTCTAAATTCAGAACTTCATTCCATTATTTGTTAGAGAAGAGGAAGCTATGCTTACATGTTCTGTTTGCCCAAACCGCTGTTTTGTACTATTATATATGGATCTGTAATCTGTTTGGCCAGACAAAGACATTAATTTCAGATCGGATTAGGAAGATGATTGTTGCATGCCGTTGCATTATATAAAAGGAAGGTGATGTTATCTATTCTTGTTTTATTTGTTAAAAAAAAGGAGAGGGAAATGAAAAGAAAAAAGGAAAGAAAAAAAAAGAAAAAAAGAAAAAAAAAATATGTGGTTTCAGTGATCTAGGTGGAATTATTAACCCCAAGATATGTGGTTGCTTACTTTCTCCAAGTCCTCGAGATTGTGGATGTTTCGGATTGGATGTGCATACTTTTGATCTTAATTTCTTAAGCTTAGGAACCCCCTTAGATCCTTCCAAAGTCATGAATGGTCCCTAGCCCCGTTACGCCAATTGAACAAAGACCTTTTTGAGTTACAAGTTGACTGCTATATATCGTGACTGCGTGAACTTTATTTTTGTGTGGTTGTCCCTGATATTATAATGAGTGAATGAGTGTTATTTGTGAGCTTTGCTTGATTGTTGCCCGATTTTGACTAAGTTGATGATAATGATGCATTCTTGAGATTTCATTTTTCTTGTTTGATGGTTGAGAATCTCTTGTGAGTTGCTTGATTCATATGAGCAGAATAAGTTTGCAGTCTGACATTTGGTTTTACTTGGGTGTTTTGGGTCTACTCAGTTCGTGTTTCATCTCTTTTCTTTCCATCTTTCTTTTTGTTTTGTGTTTGAGTCTGTGGAGTTTGTCGTTTTTGAACAGCCAGCTGCTTTGATTTAGTCTTATTTTCACTTTATACTTGAGGGCAAGTATGATTCAAGTGTGAGGAGATTTGATGTGTGTGTTTTTGGTTGTTCAGAATTTGGGATTTTCTATTATTTTATGTGGATATAATGCACGTCCAGGTGTTATTTGTGCTGGAATTGTAAGGTCCGAGAGTGCAGAGACGTGGATGTGAAAAGCTGAGAAAAGATGAGATTTTTGTCCTATTTTGCTGTGGATTTGAGATGCAATTAATTTGGGCTCAATTTGTTTATTTTGTTGGATATTAATTTCTCTTGTAATATTAGTTTAGTGGGCTAATTAAATAGTTGATCCCATATCAATTTGTTTTTATACGGCAGACTTTGTTTAAGGGCTGGATTCCCTTAATTTTGATTTCTCTCTTCTAGCCGTTTATAAGGATAGTATAATAGGTTTAGGATTAGTTTATTAATTTACACATATATATTAGATAAATATATATATATATATATATATATATATATATAACATCAGCCGCCATATACGAGGGAGGTTTTAAATAATTTTTGGTTTTGACTTTCATTAGGGGCTGATATTAGCAGAGAGACAAGTCGGTTGGTGCAATTTATTTTCGTTAGCCTTGGAGATTGAAATTGGTGACGATTTCTTACTTCTGTTTATTATTTATTTGGTTGGTATTATGTTTTCTTGTTCTTATTTATTCAACGTTTTTAATCTATTTAATATGAATAGCTAATTCTTCAATTCGACGAGAATATTGAAGCACTAGTTTAATAATCTGTGAGACTTAATTGTTCGTCTAATTAATTTCTAGGATTTCAATTTATTCCTTGTGTTTAGAGTTAATTCTGATTTTGTTTAAGCCTGATCAACTTAGATTAAATTGGATTACAGTTAATTAGTTCCCCCAATCCGTAATTGTTGGAATAGGGCTAATTAGTGATAACGCTACCATGTTCGTAGTAGGAATAAATTGGCAAACGGATTATTACTTGCGTTCTTGGGTAAGTCGTTTAAATTGGGTTCCTTCAAAGCTAAAGGCTATTAGAGCATTAAATCTAGGACTGACGTTTCCAGCTAGGTTATGTTTTAATAAGCGAAATAGTTAAGTCTTGCGTCCACAGCTAACTATCGATAAAGTACGTAGGAATTGGGGTATGTCCGCTGCATTCACGGCACCCTATAACTAGTTGGTCCTAGATAATTAATTAATTCTTACGTCGATGATCAGAGCCTAGACTGGTGTGGATTTATTAGAAGTCGAATTACTTTCCTTTGATTTATATCTAATTTCTTATTTAGTTAATTTATTTATTTTCACAGGTAATAATTATAGAACCCAAATTTAAGGCGTGGTGGCTACACCAAAAACTGATTTATAGGAAAAATAACTTATATCCCATTCTCTGTGGTTCAACCCTGTTTATTGCTATACTCATTTGATTCTGAGAAGATTTGCAGGAATTATTTGGGAGTTTACGACGCTCACCAAAAGACTTCATGGCCAAGATGAGTGGTCAAATGGAGGACTTGAAAAGGAAGGTAGATGGAATGGAAGTTCACAAAGCTGTGAAAAAATACGAGGTGTGTCAGGAAACATCCCATATCACCTCGGAATGTCCCAGTTGGTTCGTGGAAGAAAGAGAGAAGGTGAAGGCAATAGGTCAGAACCAGCAAGGTGGTGGGCAACAAAGGTTCCAGTATGACAATAACAGCAACTATGGCAACAATTTCGGCTATAGGCAGAATCAGCACGAGAACCTGAGGTATGACAACAACCACTATCAAATGCCTCCTGTCTACCAACAACCACAACAGCTTGTTCAACAGCAATATGTGCCTCCACCTCAACAACAACCTCAACAGCAACATAACTATGTTCCTCCACATCGAGAACCAGCAAAGACGGAGCTCATAAAGGAGACCATTGATAGGTTTACCAATGAGAACCAAAGGCTTAGGAGGGATTTTGAGAACTTTCAATTAGAAAGTCGAGGCCAATCGAGACACTGTCAAAGCTGGTAGATGACAAGAGTGGAAGGCTTCCTGCCCAAGTGGAGGTTAACAAGGAGCAAGTCAATGCTGCGACTTTGCGAAGTGGTAAGGATTTGACAGAGGTGCTGCCCAAGATCCAACTCAAGGGACCTGCTCGAGTAGAAGAGACTAAGATGAGCTCAGGAGATATCAATGACCTCTATGTAGAGTTGAAGGCAAAGCGTGAAGAAGGGATAAAGGCCAATAAGAACCCCATCTTCGATAACGAGGAGGATAAAGCCTTGTTTGATTACGTAAAGATGGAGAGATCAAAGCTGGGGTTTGACAAAGATGATGTGTTGTTGGACTCTTTGAAGGCTGCAAAAGAAGCAGAGGCATTGGCCAAGAGGACCGTTCCTCGCACTGCTAAGGCAAAGATCCCGTACCCAAGACGTTTTGCCCGCGATCGTGATCAGAAGGATTTGGAGGACATAATGGAGGTGTTCAAGAAAGTGGAGATAAATCTGCCACTATTGATGGCATTACAATCCATACCAAAGTGTGCAAAATTTTTACGAGAGATGTGCTTGAAGAAGACCAAGTACCTAGATAATGCCCGTTTCCATGTAGAGAACGTGTCAGCACTAATGAATTCCCATATCCCGATCAAGAAAAAAGATCCTGGCATGTTTTCCATCCCATGCACAATTGGTACTACGTCAATACCCAAGGCGGTGGTCGATCTAGGAGCTTCGATAAATGTAATGCTAAGGGCCATGTTCGACGAGATGAGGTTTGGACCTCTTTCTCCTACCCGTGTAGCCATCCAATTGGCGGACTTATCCATAGTCTAACCCGATGGAGTTTTGGAGGACGTGTTGGTCAAGGTGGGGAATCTTCTGTTTCCAGCCGACTTCTATGTTCTTGACATGGAAAAGAAAGCAATCAAGAATCCAGTGATCTTGCTCGGGAGGCCATTCTTAAGGATAGCATGCACCAAAATTGATTGCGATAGAGGGAGATTAACGGTTTAAGTAGCTGGAGAAATAGTTGAGTTCGATGCTTATCGGCAAAATTAGGATGATACTCTAGAGCACCTCAACACCCTCAATGCATGTGGTCAGCAAGTGGAGACATTGAACAGCTTAAGTTATTTTTTTGAAAACAACGAGGATGCAACTCAGGCGGAACTCAATCTAATTCAGGGGCTTGACCTAGATCTCAACCAGCATGAGGATAATAAGGAAGATGGTGCCTTGATGGAGTTCTATTATCACACCCCCGACTCCCGAGGTGTGACTTACGAACACTAACACAACTTAACCATCTAACAATCATCTCAAATAAGGGGAACATGCTCGGGGAAGTGCTAACGAAAAGCAATAATACTCGAATAAAGCTATCAAAGACATAATGAAGCAATAACCAAGCATATTAATTTACATATCAACGAGAATACGATAAGTATATCAAGTCAATGAGAACAAGACTCAACAAATATTTAGAATCAACGAGCACATCGCTCGGAACAAAAACAAGCATTAAGTATATAATAACAGACTTTCATTTCAAAAGAGTTGCAGCGGAAACTCGACTCAAATCCCAACATTCACACGTATGAAGACGTGCAAATGCCAGTCTGACATTCGACTCGACTCAACCAAATAGACCACACCACCAAGCCTATCCTGCCATCGCCATCCTACTAACCTGCACATTTAGGAATACATGCAGGGCTGAGTACTTCGTACTCAGTGAACACATGCCGAAAACATTTGGAAAAGATGCTCTTAAAGCTATATCAATTGAACTTGCCTTGCCGAAGCATCGCAAGTACTTATGCGATTTAAAACGATTTTACTTGTGCATGCTAAAAATATTTTCTTTTAAATAGATTGCGCAGTTAAAATATAATATATACTCAACAGTATACATCATCTGTCACAAATTCTCTCACTGTGCCGAGAAGTAGGCTTCCTTCTCAAACACTATGACCGGCCCAACCGAAGCAAGGCTCACAGTCACCTCAACAATTAACATACCACACGTGGGTTTCCTGCCTTTTACAGGATGATAATAACTCAAACAAACAGATGATAAGACATACCAAACTCAATAAAACGACAAGTCAATTGTATTTTAAAAATTCACATAATAATACTCAATAGTATAATAGCATTCATCGACAGTTTTGGTTTAGAAAAGCCCACCTGTCTTCCGACGTTCTAGCTAGGTGGCTTACGTGCTATCTGTCCTCGCTTATTTCTCCGTCCTGCTTGATCCTTCACAGTTTGACATCGATAAAGAAGATAAGATACTACGCAAAGACGGATATTAAACGTTTGTCTCGGCTGAAGGACTTCTACTTGACTCGTTTCCTGTTTCTCGATTCTCGTTCTCGTTTCTTACTCTACTCGTGCATTCTCTATCAAGTCTCGCATTCTCGTCTCTAGGTCATTAACACTACTCGATAACTGGTTACTAACCAATGTCTTAGCACTTCTCGCTTTAATTATGAAACGTCGTCTATCTAAACTCTATTACTCGAGTTTTCTTTTATATTCTTAATCAATTCTCGATTTAATTATCAATTTAGTGACTCAATTGTTTTGCATACAAAATAAACTCAATAATCTTTCACGTCATCATCAAAGAATGTCATTCACTCAAGCACGTTAATTCAATTGCATAATAATTCCAAATAAATCAAATACATTGTCTCGAATTGAATCATATTTCAAGACACGTTAACATCTACTCAATTTTTATTTTAGAATTTAATTCAAATACGAATTCCTTTTTATAGAAACTCAAATAATAAAAATTTATCTTTCTCGACTCATATACGACACTTTTCCAAACTCGTTGTCTTATGAAAACATATTATAAATCTTTACTCAATTTATAAAAATTCTTTTCATTTTTATTAAACTCTTATGAAATAGGAATTTTATTTCTATTTCTAACTCGATTCTTATTCTTGACTCAAACTATTACTTTTAGATTAGTATCTTGACAACTCTTCTCGGTTTATTTTTAATCCAAACGGTTTGAAAAACAACTTACTTAATTAATTTAATTAATTACTTTCAAAATCACTACTTGATATCTTACTCGTATTTTATCCCATTATTTTCTTGATGAAACTATACGGGTATTTAAACTTAATTCGTCTAACACCTTTCTTCGACTCGATTAAATCTTCTCTTCGCCTTCTTATCATTTTATTCTCTTTATTTTAACTCGATTTTCTCGACTCTTACTTATTTAATTAAGAAATTTCTTTTCTTCTCTTATTTACTAATTTAAGACTCATTTCCTAATTAATACATGTTCTCCTTTATTCTTCAATTAATTTTTATTTCAATAAATATCTAGATTATTTTATTAATTTAATTACTAATTTTCTTTTTGGTTTAATTTTATTAAAACTCAAATCTTCAAGTTCTTACTCAAGAACACCTACTTGATGTTTTTCCTTCTTAACTTAAATCTTCACTCTTTTATCACAATAAATCCTATTACACTAGAATTTAAACCTACTACTCAATATTATACTCAAGAACATCACATCAAAATACCAAAATCATTTTTCATCCAATTTTTCACATTAAGGCTCGATTTTCACATAATTATGTACATGAAAAATTAAATCATCACACTAAATATAATTTCAAGTTCAACATATCAATAAATTCATCACAAAATTCAACAAAATATTTTCTCCTTCTTTGCCCCATACTCACGGCAATCACACAAAAATTAGGGCAATTGATTTCTTGATTTTTCAAGCACACATAGCAATTCTCAACATATTCAAAGGTATAAATCAAGCATAAAAATAACACTAGCTCAAGAAATTCAAATTCTCCTATTTTTGCCTAAATTTTCGGTCCTAGCCAAATTTTTAGGGCTTTTATTTTCTTTTTCTCTCTTAATTCATAATTTAATCCCTAGAGTTCAAATTTCTTAACGAATTCCTCACTCGAATCTTCAATCGATAATCCCAAAGTTTGCCTAAACGTAAAATAAAATCATGCATGCATTGTTTTCCTTCTCTTTAGGGCTTTAGGGATACATATATACAATTAATTAAATAAATACCATACTTTGAAAATTAAATTTGATTTCTCCTCCTTGATCTTCTCCTTGGCCGAAAATGGTGGAGAAATAGGGCTCAAACTTCTAGCTTGGATTCATCATGGAAGAATTCATCTTGAATCCTCAAAGAAAATATGAAACAACAATTAATCATCCATTTTAGGGCTTAAGAGCCGAAAATGAAGAAGAATTTTGGATGATTATTGAAGATTAATACTCGAAAAAATTGGGGAAGATCAATACCTTTAAGATTAGGGCTTTGGAAGCTTGATGATGTATTGATCCTTACTTGATCTTCATGATGGATTAGAGCTTGATTCTAAGCTTGCATGGAAGGAATTCTTCCCTATGTTTTGAGGGAAACTCACGGCAATGGAGAGAGAGAGGGAGAGAGAATTTTTCTTCTTTGTTTGATGGAGAGTTTTCAAGAGAGAGAGAGAGATAGATAAAATGAGAGAAATTTTTCTCTTGAATAAGATGGAGTGATCAAGAGAGAAAGTAGATGGAATTGTGTAACATGCATGTACTCCATTATTTTATTAGATATTGTCTAGATATTCTTCCAACATATAGAATATTAATGACGAAACCTAGTTTGTAGGTGTTGGAAATAGTGTTGAGAGAGAGATAGATGGATTTGATGGTGATGGGATGAATGCATGTATTTATTTAACTTGTTAGGTAAGTTCTTAGATTTTAGCCATCATTAGGAATCTCATGATGATAACATAGGTGTAGGCTTTGAAAATAGGTTTGGAGAGAGAGAGATTAGGGAGAGATGGAGAGAGATGACGGTGGAGAGGGAGAGAGATGAGAGGGATTTTCCCATTATTTTATTACGGGTATTATTTACCCGGTCGTAAAAACTTTCCGGATAAAAAGTCTGTATTATTTCATTTATGCTGAAAACGGATCTAATCTCTCCTCGTCTCCTTTCCAACACTAAAACATCTCAAACCTATCTCACATCTCACTAAATAGTTCAAAGATTCCGATTACCTAATTTTTAGGTCTAAAATTCAAATAACGAAGAAAACCTAACAATTAATCAGCTTATTAATCCTTTAATAATTTAACTCTTGTAACTCTCTCAAATAATTTCGGATAAGCTTCTATCTTATCTCAATGATCTTAGAATCAGTTCTAGGTTCAGAGATTCTAATTAAAATCTAGTTTATCGATGAATAGTGATTTCTCGGTTATCAACATTATTCACTTCAAATCAAAATCCTCGGAAATCTCTAAAAATCATACTCGTACTCATTCTCATACAAATAAGCTCAATATATACATCATATTATCATTTCAAGAAATAGAAACAGATAATCTCACGTAAAAATACATAAGGCATTTCAGTCGTTTTACTCATTTCTACTTATTTAGAAAAAGTTTTATTCCTCAAATCTCGTCATTTAAACTTATAAGGTTATTTAATACGCTCTCTAAGGGTATAAAAGCTCGGGGTATTACATCTATGAAGGCGATGAGTACGAAAGTGATAAAGATTTCTGGGAGAAGTCAGTCCACCGATGAAGACTACATCACAAATGAGGAGTTAGAGGATAACGACACTCCTAAAAACTTCCATGAAGATGAAGACGAGTTTGATGAGGAGCTTGAGGAACTACCCCGTGATGAGACCGAGGAGTTGGTAGAGAAATTTTGGCAATAGACAATTCTTGAGCAGGATGTCGGCTTGCAGACAGAAGAGGATCTTGCCCAGAACGATGAACCAGCAGATGTGGAAGAATGCAGCTATGCCAAGATTCTGGGCAACATGCAACCTCAGGGGTTTGAACCACTCAACATCCCTGAATTGAAGCCAGAGGACAGATTGGCCCCATCACTACAAAAGGCCCCTACATTGGAGCTGAAACCTTTGCTCAAGCACCTGAAATACATATATCTCGGCAAGAACGAGACTTTTCCCGTGATCATATCATCTGAGCTATCGAGCATGGAGGAGATCCGAGTTGATGAGGTGCTAAGCAAATACAAGGAGGTAATAGGATGGACCTTGGCCGACATCAAAGGCATTAACCCTTTGGACTATGTTCATCACATTTTGCTTGAGGTGGATGCTGCCCCCGTAAGGGATCCACAAAAGAGATTGAATCCCGCCATGAAAGAAGTGGTAATGAAAGAGGTACTTAAGCTTCTTGACTTGGAGATCATCTACCCCGTGTCCGACAGCCGGTGGGTGAGCCCTGTGCACGTGGTGCCCAAGAAGTCAGGAATCCAAGTTGTTGAGAACGAGAAAAACGAGATGGTGGCCATGAGATTGCAAACCAGATGGCGAGTGTGCATAGATTACCGGAAGCTAAACCAAAAGACGAAGAAGGATCACATTCCTTTGCCCTTTATTGACGAGATGCTTGAAAGGTTAGCTGGTAATGACTATTATGGCTTTCTTGACGGCTATTCTGGTTACATGCAGATCTGGGTTGCTGACGAGGATCAAGGCAAGACCACCTTCACGTGCTCGTTTAGCACATTTGCATATAGGAGGATGCCATTTGGGTTGTGTAATGCACCAGGAATATTTCAAAGGTGTATGATGCACATTTTTTTAGACCATCTTGAAGTGTGCATCGAACTTCATGGACGACTTTACAGTCTACAGCAAGACCTTCGAATCATGCCTCAACAACCTGGATCGAGTTTTGAAGAGATTTGTTGAGAAAAGCCTCGTATTGAACTATGAGAAATGCGACTTCATGGTGAGAGAAGGAATTGTTTTAGGGCATGTCATTTCAGGGAAAGGTATTGAGGTGGACAAAGCCAAGATCGGCATTATTGCCAAGCTACCATACCCAAAATCTGTGAAGGAATTGAGAGGGTTCCTAGGGCATGCTGGATTCTATAGAAGATTTAACAAGTACTTTGCCAAGATCGCCCAACCAATAACGAGACTACTTCAAAATGATGTACCATGGGAGTTCAATGAGGATTGCAAGAAGGCATTCCACGCCTTGAAGGAGAACTTGATCACAACCCCCATCATCCAACCTCCGGATTGGGGGATGCCTTTTGAATTAATGTGTGATGCCAGTGGTTATATCGTGGGAGCAGTTCTTGGGCAAAAACGAGGGAAGGAGAGCTATGTCATCTATTATGCTTCTAAGACGTTGAACCCAACCCAATGCAATTATGCCACAACGGAGAAGGAGTTGTTGGCTATTGTCTTCGCCTTTGAAAAGTTTAGATCCTACTTACTTGGAGGCAAGACCATAGTGTACACGGATCACACGGCGTTGAAGTACTTGTTGAGCAAGAAGGAGTCCAAGCCAAGATTAATCAGATGGATTCTTTTATTGCAGGAATTTGACATAGAGATCAAGGATAAGAGTGGTGCCCAGAACCAAGTTGTTGACCACCTAAGTCGAATTCTCCAGCCTGATGATGGGGTGCCGATCAAGGAGACCTTTCCCAACGAGCACCTGAGTCTTGCCCAAGATGAGCCAAGGTACGCTGATATCGTGAACTACTTGGTGGCTGGAGAAATACCCTCCGACCTTGGGCGTTATCAAAGGAACAAGCTTAAACACGAGAGCCGTTTCTATATTTAGGACGAGCCATATTTATGGAGGCAATGTGCGGATAAGATTATAAGGAGGTGTGTCGAGGATAAAGAACAAATGAGCATTCTTGAGCATTGCCACAACAAGGAATGCGGAGGACATTTTGGGCATCAACGCACTGCAAGGAAGGTTTTGGAGTGTGGCTTTTATTGGCCAACATTGTTCAGAGATTGTTATGAGTGGGTCAAGATGTGCGAGCAGTGCTAAAGGGAAGGCAACATTACAAGAAGAAACGAAATGCCCATGATACCGATCTTTCCGGTGGAGGTGTTCGACATATGGGGCATGGATTTTATGGGACCGTTGCCGAGTTCCAAAGGTAACAAGTACATCATATTGGCAGTAGATTATGTCTCGAAGTGGGTAGAGGCTCGTGCTTCCAACAAGGATGATTCTAAGGTGGTTTCCAATTTTTTTTAGAACTCAAATTTTTAATAGGTTTGGTGTACCTCGAGCTATAATTCGTGATCAAGGTTCTCATTTTTGCAATGCAACGGTGACCGCCTTGTTCAAGAAGTATGGAGTTACTCATCGTGTGTCAACAGCTTACCACCCACAAGCCAGTGGACAAGCGGAATTGTCCAATCGAATAATCAAGACGATCTTGAGGAAGACCGTGGGCACCACAAGGAAGGATTGGAGTATGCGCCTCGATGATGCCTTATGGGCGTATAGAACTGCCTTTAAGACACCTTTTAGCATGTCCCCTTATCGCATGGTCTATGGCAAGAGATGCCACTTGCCCGTGGAATTGGAACACCGAGCACATTGGGCTGTTGCCCAACTCAACTTTGATTGGAACGAGGCGGGCTAAGCAAGGAAGCTTGAGATTCAAGAACTCGACGAGATAAGACTCCAAGCCTATGACAATGCCGATTTGTACAAGGAAAGGATGAAGAAGACCCACGATCCTTTGATTAAAGAGAAGGAGTTCCATTTTGGGCAACAAGTGTTGCTGTACCAAACTCGATTTAGGCTTTCCTTGGGGAAGCTCTCGACCAAGTTGTCAGGACCCTATGAAGTACAAGCTTAATTCCCAAATGGAGCTGTTGAGCTCAAGGATCCCAAGAACAGGAAGGTTTTTAAAGTTAATGGCCAGCGCTTGAAGGCCTACCTTGGGCAAGAACAGTTTGTTAAGGAGGAACCATCTGGGTTCCTATCGAGAAGGACCTCTGACTTCTAAGGAGGTGGTGCCATGCCCAAGACCTTAAACGGGACGCTGTCCAGGAGGCAACCTGGTTAGTATTTTCTTTTTAGTACTTATTATTCGTTTTTTTTTTCGTAAAACTTAATGAAAATCCAAAAAAATTAGTTAGTTTTCATTCATAATATTTTATTTTGAAGCATTTTATTTCGAGTCTAACCATAGGAAAAAGTTGTTTCGGAATATATTTGTGTTTTGAAGTGTGCAGGAAATGTTGAGCAAGATGCAACATGTTGGACAGCAACCACGATGGAGAAGTAAGTGGGGTGTCGAGCAGAGGATGTGGGCACGAACCAAGTTGTTGGTCAACGACTTTCTGAGGCGGTTACTGTACCTCTTAAAAATCGTGCAATATATACCTATTGCAGCACGTCTCCACTACCCCACTACTCAATTTGAATTTACCTCTGCAACTTCTTATCTTCTGTCTATTTCTCTCTCTATCAAAACACCCAAATCCTCTACTATGGTGTCTACTCACCCACGGAACAAGAAACTCAACAAAATCCCCACAGGAACCAACATTGATCTCACCTGCGACAACACCGCCACCACTACCACGAAACGCAAAACTACCACCAAAAGAAAACTTCCCATGGATCCCGCCAAACCTTCTACTGACCAAAACCCATCCGTCACCATCGGGTCGAGTGTACCCAAGAGTCAGCCAGTTGACGTCGCACTTATGATGAGCGATGATAACACAAGTTTGATGGACGAGGCGGTGAAGCAGCCGAAGAAGGAGACTCAATCGAAGCCCGTGCCGGAAGAAGAAGATCAGGAGGAAGAAGACGACGGGGAGGAAGGAGATGATAAGGATGGCGAAGGAAAAGGTGATAATGATGAAGGCGATAATGGTGAAGAAGACCTGGATGAGGCAATTGAAGCAGTGGCTGCGGGGCTGGCGGAAGAGGCGAAGACCAAGGCCAAGGAAAGCCCAACGAAAAAGAGTGGTCGGACGGCCATTAAGTGCCCCCACACTGGGAAAGACGTGCCGGCGAAGAAGCATAAATCTACTGCTTCGGACGCCGGGTCTATCCAGCCATCGATCTTGAAAGGGACAGCCGTCGGAACTCCATCTAGGGGTAGTGAGGAAGAAGAAGGGGATGATGTTGAGGAAGAAGATGATGACAACCAATCGACACCGACGAGCGGCAAGTTTAGAAGAAAGAAGAAGGGCGCTATGGTGGTAACGTGTAGGAAGCCCAGGGATTGGAAGATGACTGCACCCAGGGTTCTCGACTTCAAACTATATGAGTACCTGGGTGTTGCCCAAGAAGTGAGGAAGCTGTTTGAGGGAATTGGTTGGAGTCAGTTTTTGGAGTGGCCAGTGGAAGTTTATGAGGAGCAAGTCAAGGAGGTGTACAGCACAACAACAGTGACAAGTGATCCTGAGTCTGGGGTGAGCACTATCTCCTTCTCGCTTTTGGGCAAGAAGTATGACTTTCAAGTTAGTGCCTTAAACCAGATTTTGGGGATGGTGAGTCTGAGGGACTTGTCCAAGAAGGAATTCATGGAGGCCAAGAAGGTGGTACCACCCCTTGGAGATGTGGCTTATCAGGAGCAGTGGAAGGAGATCAGAAATGGAGCACCGTACAACAGGGGCAACAACAAGGGCACAGAGTTGAAGACCCATGCTCTGAGGCTTTTCAATCGTATCCTTGCTTACAACCTGTAAGGCAAGAATGATAGCGGCAATGCCTTGAGCAACAAGGAGAGGTACCTTCTTTGGTGTATGCACACCAAGACCAAGGTCAATTTCGCAGCCTTCCTTGGGAAGCAGCTCAAGACGATGCTGGCAAAGCAGGCTCTAGGATGTATGTGTGGACACTTCGTGACAGCTTTCATGAAGGGAGTTGGTGTTTATGACGAAATGAAGGAGAAACGGTGATGGTGGTCAACAAGTTGGGAGAAGCTGCCTTGAAGAAGATGAACGATATTGAGTTGAGAAATGGCAAGCTCATGTTCATCGACTACGGCAGGTCAAAATCCACCAGGCGATCACCCGTGGGCAAGAAGGAAGAGGCAAGCACCAGTGCAGCGGTGCTGCCCAATATTAAGGTCGAGACAAGACTAGCCAACCTCGAGAAGATGTTGACAGAAATCAGGGATGCTCAGCTAGCATTATTTGCACACCAAGGATTCAGGTATCCGCCCGAATCTTTTCTTTGATTTTATGTTCCTCCCACTTTTATGTTAGTGTTGATTTTTGTTTTTTTTTTTTTTTGCTTTTGTGTGGAGTCTTTGATTTGTGTTTTATTTTCTGTTGTGTCTTGTTGATCGAGAAGATGTTCTTATTGTCTTCACCCACAATATGCCCAACAAATTGTGTGGTGAAGATCTCAGAATTCCCTTCTCTGCTGTGTGTAAATATTTGTTTAGTCAGTTTTTGTTTTATGTTTATGGTTGCCCAACATTGTTCCCACTTTGCCTAAGGCAAAGTGTGTGGGTGTTGGGGTGTTGGTCTTTTTTGTAAGTTTTTAAAGTTTGTTTTAGTGTTGATCAGCATGTTGGCATGATAGGTCAGAATAGGTATGTTGATATAGATGGTGCCATAGGTAAATAGGTAGGACGGAATGAGATATTGGGCATGAACTGTGAGGTGTTGAGCTTTTGAATGCTACGTACATATGCGGCATTTATTTTTTTCTTGTGTGATAATGACTAATTGAAACTTGTTGATCTAGAACTTGCCTACATTTCTTGTTTAAAACTTTGAGTAACTTAGTCAAATTACTTAGATGAACTAGGCAATTTTGTTCAAATTAGCCCATGGCCAAAATTTCGTACCATAACATTTATCCTTTGTTAGCCCCCTTGAGCTTGAATCAAATTCTTTCTATTCACTTATAATAACCTGAATTTATTAGCCTTACCGGTCAAGAACTCAGGTCTAGAACTAGAAGGGATGAAAGGAAAATGTTGGGTAGCATTTGTTGGGTGATATCACCTAATTAGAGGTGTTGGGTTATTAATATATATATATATATATATATATATATATATATATTAAGTTTTTGAAGAATAAGTGTGCTAAAGGCCGAAATGGTGTTTGGGGGAAGTAAGGAGTTGAGGACAACTTATTGCCTAAGAACTGAGTTCTTCTTGATATAAGCCAGTTCCTATATTTTCCTACCTTTTGCCTTAAGCCACGTTACAACCCAATAAAGACCTAAGGATAAGTATTTTGATTTTGTTCAAAGAAGTAGAGATGTAGAAGGCAGTCAAGCCTATGGAAAAATGATGTTAATTTTGGTCTAGAGTGTATACACTTAACCATATACACTTAAGAGTTGAGTGCTGGTGAGGATACCCTTGTTGCCCAATAACTCTATCTTGACCTATTTGATGGCAATATCTGCTTACATATTCTGAAGTTGACTAACATGTTGACGTGTTGATCTTTAAGTCTGTGTTTTTGTTTTGTCTTTTCTGTGTTTGAGTCTTAGGCAAAGTTGCAACCATACACTTGAGGGCAAGTGTAATTCAAGTGTGTTGGTGTGATGAACCCATATTTGTGTCCATCTTTTCTTGTATTTTTCTTGAGCTTTTTAGTCTTTATCGAGTCAAAGTGTGTCTGGGAGGACACAAAGTCGAGCGATGGTGTGCAGGGAAGAACAGATGGGATCTTGGGAAAATTCGGTGGAAAATCTGTTGTTGAGATGCTGAGATGGCAATACGATGCAAATGGGCATAGGGCTGAAGGCTTGTAGCTGGGCAACAACTATCTACATACTCTACAAGTCAGGAAGTACCTCCCCATATCCTTGAAGCAAACAGATAGAGTACCCGAAGGAGCCAGGATCTTGGTCAACATAGGAAGCAATACAAGATGTAGACACAGAAGGCAAGATATGAGTCGGAGCAACAACAGCAGCGGATTTCTTTTCTTCCAAGGAAGAGGATAAGGATCAAAGATTTCTTTCCTTATCCTAGACGAGCCTAATCAAAGAAGATATCTACCATGAAAGGGAAGTAAATCACGACTGCATGGATAAGAGAGAAGGCGGATATGCATGGAAGGAGTCCTTTTCCAACAAGGAAACTTCCCTAACCCTAATTTCCATCGCCTATATATATGGCTGACTTCACATTGTAAGGAGAGTTCGAATTTGGTTTTTATTAGCTTAAGTTCTGCATTCTATGTTTGAAAAAGCGAGAGGAAGAAAAAAGTCCTACGGGCAATTTATTTTATGTTTGTTATTTTCTGCATTAGTTTAGTTGTTGGCTTGAAGCCAAGACCTTAGTTGCTGTCGTACGTTTTTGAGCAACAACCATTTCCAATTTTATGTTAAGTATGATTTTCCTTATTTGTTTTGTGTTCTTATTTAATATTATGTCAAGCTAAATTTATTGTTTGGGTTGGATGTAGATGATGTGATCGTAAATTACTCGTTCTAAACTCGTGAGGTCTAATTGAGTGAGTTCGTTATTTGATTTCATTTCCGAAACAATTAGGATTAATTCTAGACTTAATTGATATTGATATATATGATTGATCACCATCTAGATATTGAAATTAAGTCATTAACAGGATTTGGGATCAAACTCGAGAGTGTCTCTCGTGCCCAAGAAGGTAAAGAGTGTTGGAGAGCAGTCGGTATTGAGCTACCCCTTGGCTGTCTTGGGTCTGTTTATTCTTAATGCCTTTTGGACACCATCGTTACTGAAGTGTCTTCGTGACTTTGTTGATCAAGAGAGGAGATCTTGCCTTCTGGTCAAGCTCTGTAAAATTGGATAGACATAGGCTTGGTATGTTTATATCGTGACTTCGTGACCATTAGGGTATAAACTAATCTTTATCTTAAACTAAGTAATGAGATCAAGTAATTGAATATTTTCGCATCGATGAACGAGTAACGAGTAATCAAGATTATTGATTCGAAATCCAAACCAAACTTCTTTGTTATTTGATATTTTACTTGTTGAGTTACAGGATATGGAGAAACATCTAGACCAAAACATCTTTTGTTGAGCACTACCTGAAGATCAGATCTACACCAAGTTCCTTGGGTTCGACCCCACTTGTCATTAACTACTACCTTGTTGGGCAAGAGGTGTTTATAAATTTATTTGTGCGAAGAGTGTATCGACAGTGCTTCATCAGATTTATATGAAATATTTCATTATATGATGTCAAGTATCAATCGAGAACCAAATTCCTCTTAAGAAAGGAAGAATTTTCAAAAGTTCAGAAAATTTCAAGTATGTTAATCCGCTATACGAAAGATTTTCGAGTTGCCAAATCGTTAGCATTTCTTTTAGAATGCCAAGATGACGAAAGGTACGAGTTGAAAGAATTGAGGAAGAAGAGTGTCGAGACCCTACCCCACCTCCTCAAGATAAGAGATCGGTAGCCTAATACGATCGTGAGTTTTGTGAGTTAGCTCGTTTTGCACCTGATTAGGTAGATACCGACGAGAAGATGTGTGAGCTCTTTTGAGTAGATCTAAGGCAAGATATTCGAGTGTTCTTGCAAGTTAGAGTAGTCTAACTGACGCAGAAGCTCTTAATCGAATCTTGGATATGAATTTGGCAGTGCAGCCAGAAGGAGAATCGCAATCCTCAGTGAATCCTCAATTACAAAGCCAGTCGACGACAGCTGATGCCTTATATCCATTTTGACAAGGCCAAATTACGAAGAGAAAAGGAAAGTGGAGTGGTGGATCCCACCCAAACAAAAAGCTGCGGAAGAGACGAGGACATCAACAACCTCAACAACCTCAGAAAGCTAAGGTTCAGTATCCTAATTGCAGTAACGTACTAACAGGAGCCCAAGGTCTACCCCATGTGCGAGTGTCCAAATAAATAGCAATGAATGATCGGTGGAAGACCGAATCAGTATCAGCCCTCTCAGATAAAAGTAGTGGAAGCGATTCCGCAGCAGAAGTACCCCCAGCCGTAGCGTAATGCGCAGCGGTAAAAGCTGAAACCTCCTCCGTAGAAGCAATCTCACTATCAATGAATATTCGCAAACGAACAGAAACCTGTAGTCAAAGATCAAGAAAATCTCGCAGATACGAGAAAGTTTAAGGCGTGCCCGTTATCATTTTATTTGATACTAGAGCATTACATTCATTTATATCTAGCGCTTGCATAGAAAATCTTGGCTTGAATGTAGAAGAATTGAACTAGGTGCTTAGAGAATCAATTCCTTTAGGAAGATCATTGTTAGTTTTGTGAGTCTGTTCGAGCCTAGGATTCGAATTCCGAAGCTGTAAATTTTCCATGAAATCCCTAAATCTAATCCAAATATGGGATGTAGATATAATTGTAGGAACAGATTGATTAACCGAGAATTTCGCGACGATTTGATGCGATCAGAGACAAATCTCGTTTCAACCTCCTAGAGAAAAGCCGACCGTAGTTTTTTAGAATGGAGAGAAGAGTAAAGAAGAGCGTACCGATTATCTCAGCCATAAGAGTAAAGAAGTTAACGAGAAGGAAGGATACAAAAGTGTATCAAGTTTCGTTGAGTAAAGATAATGAGCACGAGTCAAATATCAATGACATAGCCGTCATGAGAGAATTTAAGGACGTTTTTCCCGAAGTCTTATCCGATTTGCCTCCGGATAGACAATTAGAGTTTACGATTGATTTAGAGCTTGGATCAACCCCGATTTAAAAGCACATCATAGAATAGCTTTGAAGGAACTCCAAGAATGAAAAATCCATCTCCAAGAGTTATTGGATTTAGGTTTCATTCGACTGAGTATTTTCCCTTGGGAAACTCCAATTCTATTTGTGAAAAAGAAGGACGGTAGTCTAAGATTGTGCATAAACTACCAAGAACTTAACAAGATTACGCCCAAGAACAAGTATCCTTTTTCAAGGATAGTTGGTCTGTTGGATCAAGTTGAAGAAGCATGTGTTTTCTCCAAGATTGACTTAAGGTCTGGATAACACCAGCTGAAGATCGAACAAGAAAAGCTCCCAAAGACTGCATTCATGTATCACTTCCTATGCTGACCGGACTTACATCTACAGCTGCTCAGACTTACATCTTGACTTCGATGTCTGCATCATGTATCACTTCCTATGTTGACCAAGATCCTGGCTCCTCCGGGTACTCTGTCTGTTGGCTTCAAGGATATGGGGAGGTACTTCCTGACTTGTAGATTGAATAGAACGTTGTTGCCCAGCTACAAGCTTCCAGCCCTATGCCCATTTACATTTTATCGCCATCTCAGTATCTCAACAACAGAATTTTCACTGGATTTTCCCAAGATCCCACTTGTTCTTCCCTACATACCATAACTCGACTTTGTGTCCTCCCGGACACACTTTGACTCGATAAAGACTGAAAAGAACAAGAAAAACACAAGAAAAGATGGACACAAATATGGGTTCATCAGTTTTTTCGAGAAAGAATTTACTTGCCAAATGACGAGAAGCTAAAGAACAAGATCATGAGTCTTACTAGTGAGACCCCGTATACCGCTCACCCCGGTAGTACAAAGATGTACTAGGATTGGAAGTAACAATTCTGGTAGGAAGAAATACAGTTATCTAAGTAATTGTGGATAAATTAACAAAGTCCGCTCATTTCATACCTATTCCACACACATATATGGATCTGACAAGATGGCACAGATTTATGACAAAAAAATCGTACGATTGCATGATGTGCCAAAAACGATCACCTTCGATTGAGATCCGAAGTTTACCGCCCATTTTTAGGAAAGTTTCCAAAAGGAGTTGGGAACAAAGTTTTAGTTTAGTATTGCCTATCATCCTCAGACAAATAGTCAGTTGGAAAGAACGATTTAGATTCTTGAGGATATGTTGAGAGCCAATTTGCTAGTCAAAGAAGACAATTGAGAGAAAATCTTACCTCTTGTCAAATTTTCCTACAACAACAGTTATCAGAATACGATAGGAATGGCTCCTTACGAAGCTTATTATGGAAAGAAATATAGATCTTCGCTCTATTGGAATGAAGTAGGCGAGAGAAAAATTATAGGGAAAAAAGCGATCGAAGAGATAATAGAATATGTCCATCAGATTCGCGAGAAAATCAAAGAAGCTCAGAGTCGGCAGAAGTCGTATGCCGATAATCGAAAAACCAGGTTAGAGTTTGAAGTAGGGAGTAATGTCTTTTTAAAAAAATCCCCTTCGAGAGGAGTACATCGTTTTGATGAACGAGAAAAGCTAAAGTCGCGGTTTATAGGACCGTTCAAAATCCTAGAAAGGATTAGAGTCGTCTCGTATAGATTAGCTTTACCTTCCAATTTTGGAAATTTGCATAACGTGTTTCATATGTCGCAATTGCGTAAATATGTTTTTGATCTGAAACACGTGATTAGACGAGAAGGCATAGCTTTAAAGCCAAATTTAAGTTTCGAGGAGAAATTTGAGCGAATTCTGGATCGTAAGATTCAGTAGCTTAGAACGAAATCGATTCCCCTCGTTAAGATCAAGTGGCAACACCACGATCTTGAAGAGCTATGTGAGAACTTGAAGAAAAGATGAGAGCAAAGTATCCCGAGCTATTTCTTTGAGATTAGCAAATTTCGGGACGAAAATTTTTTAAGGGGGTGAGGATGTAATACCCAGAGCTTTTCTTTGTCTTCAAGTACATATTAAATAAGTTTATGCGCCTATATGATGAGTTTTGAGTGCTAAAAATTTTTGCAAAGATATAATTTTCTGTAAAAGGACGAAAATGCCCTCACGTACTTTGATATGAATTTTTTTCATTTCGATTATTCGAATCGAGTATGTGATGCATTGTATGAGCATTATTATATGAGATTGAGCTTGAGTATGAATTTCGGATTTTTTTGAGAACTTTCATTTTTGGAGGAATAGTAACGTAAACCGAGAAAAACATTATTCATCGACCGACTCCAAATTTAATCTAATTAGTTTCATTTAAATTTAGAATTTATTCTAAGACTTTTGAGATAAGCCGGAGAATTTTCCGAGATCGTTTGAACGAAGATTTAAAAATAATTGCTTAACGGCATAATTAGCCGAGAAGTTTTTAGGTTTTCTTCGTTAAATGGAATCTTGATCTAAAAATTAGATAATTGGATCCTTAATTTATTTTGGGAAATATAAGAGGAATTAGAGAGAATTTCGACTTCGGGAAAGAGACGAGAAAGGTTATTAAATGTTTGAGGGAATAAAATAAAATAACGAGGATATTTTCTACGGAAAATTAATTATTCCGGGCATATTTAGCAGTCATAAACTGCATTCTTAACCACATTATTGAGCCCTAAGCTATCCCACTCTCACTTAGGAGAGTGAGAGCTACTCTCTTTTTTAAGGTGACAACACACCTAACCTATTCTCTCTCCATATTTCTCTCTCGATTTCACCTCTCTCTCTCTCTATATCTGTAACATCCCGAAAATTTATTTCCTATTTAAAAGGTTTAAATTATTATTTTTATTGTATTTTTTTATGCAATTATTTATTTAAGTCCTATAAGTCGCTTTTAGAATTATTTACCAAGCATGAGCATGATATGGCATTTATTTGTTGGAATGACATTTTATATTATTTTTCGCATAATAAGAGTATCTGTGATTAAGTTAGATTAGAATTTTTCTTAATTAAGGATTAAGTGTATATATATTAGTTATTAAAATCCTTGTTGTTTGTATAGAAGAAATATTTTAATTGCCTAGGTTTTAAGTTGGATATGATTGTGTAGTAGTATGCGAGAAGTGTTTTGTTTTATTTTATTGATAATATGTGAATTATTAAATTTCCTTAATTACTCCCGATTTTTAAATTTTTACTTCAAAGAAAAACTATTAAATTGTTATAGTTATCCTCTTTTGATTAACCCTAATTACTAGTACAAATAGGACTTCTGTTTTTCTCCTTCACGCATTTAAATGCTTCAAAGATTGAGACTACAGAGATACTTTCCCTCGTTCCATTTTGTTTTCTTCTATTCATCTGTAAGTCATCGTTTCATTTATTTTATTTATTTTCTTTCTTCCAATTATTTTCTCTGTTGTTGGAAGATAAAAGGAAAATGTCACAGCCCCAAATCCTGAGAGACGGCAGAAGCCGGGGTGCGACTGGGGTTGGATTAAAGAAGCGGGGAAGAAAGGGGATGAAAGAATAGACATACATACATAACATCTTATAACTTCTATGAACAAACTTTATTAACGAAAGAAAGAGTTAATCTCGAAAGATTACTCGAGAAAGTACTTCAAAAGCTTCTAAGTTATATAACAGAACTTAGACTACAGTGATTAATACACAACATCAAAAAGAGTTTAGAGTCTAGCAGCGGAATTGTGAACTATATACAAAGTCTTCCTTAATTCTTATTCAACTCTAACTCAACCGTTGCCGCTTCGTCGCTTCAACCTGCACATTTAGAAAACATATGCAGGGCTAAGTACAAAAGTACTCAGTGGGCACTATGCTGAAAACATAATCATAGGTATAGATAATCAGGCATCTCATTTTATAGCGCATCGGGGTTTTCATTTAAAAGAGCCCGTGCCTATTAAACATTTTCATTTCATTCATAAAGTAGCTTCGAAGCATTTTTCATAGATGTTACGTTCAAATCTTGACCAGTCATAATTCACCGTGGCTGGCTACCCCTCAACAGGATACCACATACACCACAGGCTACAAGTGCACTAACTCTGGAAAAGCCCCTTTTGACTAACTCAAAGCCGATCATTAGTTAACCCCTTTTGATTAACTCATAAGGTACAAGAGAACTCACATAAAACACAAAACAGTTCATGCCATGATTATCACTTTGAAAACACGATTATCAAAAAGATAAAGAAAAGGTTTTCGAGCATTGCTCGTTTTATTTGTATATATAAGGAAAGCCCACCTTATAGATTACAGAACAAGACACGTACTTCCGTCTTCTGATCTTCCGTCCTAACCTTAGTGTCGACTTCCTCCTTCATCGTAAAAATCATACTTTAAAGCTCGGTCGCAAACGATAAACGAATACGAAAATCGGATTAAGTTTTTGTTCTTTAGACGTTTTAGGCATTTGCACGCTAACTAAACTCTTTTAGTTAAAAAGAAACAAGACACGAACGCATCTCGTTTGACACTTACTCAGTTCTGTACTCGACACTTTAGGTTGGTAGAAAGAAGGTAGTCGATAACTTGAAACGACTTAAAAGATCGAAAGAATTCAAGTTGAGAAGAATTCAACTTAAGAAACTACATTTTGAACATACACTGCACGAGGTCAGTAGGTCTGTCCAGAACAGGGGATTGCGAAACAGGGGTCGTGCCCTGTACCAAAAGATAGCCTCGAGTGTCTAGTTTACTCTCCAATTCGCGGATCTCAATTCCGATAAACGAGCTAGGAGATATCGCAGTTTCCGTGGAAGGTCGCAAGAATTGCCGAGTGAACCCTAATGCTCGATAAAATCGACACACGCTTTTCTAGGTTTGATTAAAGCTTAAAAACTTTTATTTTCGCACAAAAACTGACCCAAGGCAGTCACCTCGCATAATTATACGTGATAGTCCCCTTTTCATTTCTCTTTTATAATCACAACGATCCAAACCTTGTCGTTCAAACTATACAATTACTAAACCATTTCAAGTTCAACTTCTCGTTCAAAATTCCTAACTTCTTGTTTCTACTTCTCGATTATAGCTACAACTCATCCTTTCAATACTCAGACGAACATGTTGTCAACTACAAACTCGTTCCTTATTCATTAATAATCATCAATATCCAATTAGAATCTTTAATCGTCTTTTTTATCAATACGTGTTCTCGTCGTTTCGTCTCTTATCAAATTTCAAACGTTATTAGAAATCGTTCAAAATTTACACCATTATTAATCATCTATCAAGGATCATAAATACGTAAATCATAACTTGAAACTATCATCTAATCTCGACTTATCGACCGTTGTTCGCCTCTTACGTAAAAGTTTACGTTCTCCATTTTCATTCAAATTTTACGACAACGATTATCATCTAACGAGCATTACTAACATGCAAATCATATTATCAAAATATTATCGAGCTTCGACTTATCAACACATCTTCGTCTCTTACACTTTTCGTTTTATTTTTAGAAAAATCTCAATTTAATATATATTCATCCTCATGCATCGTATATCTCATTTCCATCAAACAATCGAGCATATCATAACATTTACTAACCTAAATCGAGCCTTGTTTATCTCTTAGGTTTTGGATTTTATTTTTAGAAAAATCTAAAACAATTCGTACGATCAATTAACATCATAAGAAACACTAATCTAACATTCAATCAGCAAAGAAATCGAGTATGAATCAAAAGCCCCAAATCTGAAAATTTTCGGTACTAATTAGGGGTTAGGGTTCTTGATTTTTCTTCATGATTTGATCCGTAGAACTCGATTCTAATCATCCTAGAACACGTATTGAACAAGAAATCACATGCTAATCCAATCCCCTAATTTTCGAAAAAATAAAAGATGGGGAAGACAAAGTTTGTTCGGTTCAAATGGAAGGTGAAGCTCTTACCTTTCGTCTTATGAACTCGGATTTGGATTTGATCGGTAGAGGGAGGAGTATTGATCTTGGAAAGAGCTTGGACTTGAGCTTCTATGGAGGATGATTGAAGAAGAAATGAGAGAGGAATGGGGAGATGGGGTGGCGGACAAGGAGGGAAGAAGAAGAGGATGATGAGTCACAATGGTGACTCATAAAGTAGATGGAAATATCTAACAAACATAGTGAGTCGTTAAGGAAGCGTTTGGCGAGGAAATGTTATACGAAAAATCTCGTTTCCGGCTCTTAAACGCCGTTTTAAAAGTCGAGAAATACTTTCCTAGTTAGTTACGGAATTGACGAAATCTAATTCGTCCGTTAGATTGGAAATAATTTACGTACTCGAAAAACCTAATTCGTTTTTCAAAATCCGAGAAAAAGTCGGGACATCACAGTCCAAAATTCGTCCGGAAAATCATAAAAATTAACTTTCTCCGGTGAACTCGCCTCGAAGAAAAAGTAAATGTAAATTCTGACAAAATTCGATTCCGAGTTTCCGGGCGAAAAACTTAACGGACGCAAAAACCCTAATACAGTAGTCGTTCGTCCGATTTCTGAGAATTATTTTCGGAAACGGATTTCACCGTAAATCTTAGAATTTAATTTAATGATCTTAGGCATGCAAAGTTATAATTATTATTAACTTTCATTTTTAAAGACTGTAGAAAAAGTCTGGGGTATTACAGAAAAATAACATGGAAAGAGCATACTTGCCTTGCCTCAGCTGAGTTAATACTTTAGCCCATACTTGCTAAACATTCTAACAAAAATCTCTCTCTTCGCTTCTGACTCCTTTGAAAAGTCAATCCCATGCTCTCGACAAACTTGCCTTGCCTCAGCTGCAATCTTCTGTCGGTTGGGGTTTCTTGAATCTGGGAGGAAGGGAGGGAGATAGGTAACCTTCTGAGGGACCGGAACTGTGTTCATGTCCAGTTTTGCATCTATCATGGCTCGCTTGAACTGGCTGAACATGCCCAGGTCCCCTGAGTGTAGCTCGGTTAGAGCTTCCTTGAAAGCTTTCCTTGGATAGTCAGTTGTGAAGACTTTTCTGTAGTAGAAGTCATTCACAAACTCCTGCTTGAATGACTCCCAGTCTTCATTCCACTCAACTGGCATCCACTTGTCCACGTGCCTGAACCGACTTTGCAGTTTAACCTTCCCTGGCAGCCTCTGTTGCTTCAACCGAGCTTCAACCTTAACCTGATGTTTATCTATTCGGCGACGGCTGCGTGAGGCAATGTTCCTATCCAGGTTCTTGATGACTTTGTCAAGCTCCTCCTCAAACTGGTTGACTCTTTTCGCTTGGCTGGTAGCGAACTTATTGATCCAGTCGGGATTCATGTAGTCCTTTTCCGCAACATCCATAGCCTTGGCAGCAGCAATACACTCTTCGGTTGTGATACCGTCGAGTTCCGAATCAAGCTCGGCTGCGATCTCGGGTATGGAGTTGTAGAAAACTCCATACTTGTCGGCCTGCTCCAAGTCTTTCGCCATTTCAGCTCCGCCAACGTCGGTTGGCTTGGGAGTGGACTTCTTCTTCTGGGTCTTCTTCATCGGCTGAGATTTTTCAGCTGGAATCTCTTCCTCAGCAGAGGTCTCAACTTCCCCCTGCATCTCAACTTCCCCCTGCAACTTCTCTTCCCCCTTTTTATCTTCCCCCTTTTTGGCATCAGCAACAAGGCTTGCTACTGATCCATCCAGAGAGGTGAGTTGTTGTTCAGCTTGTTGGATGCGGTTGAAGAGCTCATCGACCGCGCATTCTACTCCAACCTTCTTCGCCAGTTCAGTGTCCAGGTGCTCTTGTTCGGCTTTCTTAAGAGTAGCGAGGTTTTCATTGACTTCGGTCTGGAAAGCAACGAACTCAGCCCATCATGACTCGAACCGAGACTCCCATTCTTGGTCTTTAGTCTGTTGAGATTTGGCGAGGTTGGAATCAGATATGGATTTGAAGATGTTCAGGTCGGATCGGATTCCATGGATGTTGAGAATCCATCTAGCTTTATCTTCAGTGAAACATTCTCCTCCAGCAGCTGCTTGTTCTTCTCCTCCTGTGCTTCCAACATCCTCAGCTGATCTTCTTTGTTGTGCTGGAAGTTGGCAAGCATCTTCATCCTTAGCTAGTTGACCCTCTCAGCTATCAGCTCACATATTTCTTCAGTTGAGGGTACTGGTTGATCAACTGAAGCAGGTTGTTCAATGGGCTCTGGCTGATCAACAGTGACCATGGCTTGTCGGTTGGCCAGGTACTGTTTAAGCTCCTCTTCTTTCTTCTTGGCTGCTGTGGCGGCTGCGTCCAGATCATCAATGAATTCAGCCGACTTGACAAGCATGTTGTCAAGGAAGGCAACACAGACTTGATCAGCTGACTCCCTGGTGTCTCTTCCTTCAGCCTTGCTGATGTCCAGATGACGTGTCAGCAGCGCAACCTTGTTGTTGTAGGCAACCTCAAGGTTTGTGTAGTTGAAATAGTCTTGGATGCGCGACTCATCGGCTTTGAGTTGGTCCCAACTGTGTATGCGGATGGTGTCTTCCTTCACATACCAGTGGCTGAAGATTATGCTGAACTGATACAGCAGCTCAGTTCCGAGAGTGGCAAAAACCGGCATGTCGCGAGCTTCTGGGAACATCCCAATCAATTTCTGAAAGCAGTAGGCTAGCTTGCCTTCGTGCTCCTATGCGACAGCCTGATGATCAGCTTCGTCATCGATGGGGGAGGGACAGAGATTTTCAAAGGTATTGGTTCAAGGGTTTCATCAATGTTGACCAAAGAAGTGGTCTCAACATTGGCATCGAGATGGGAGCTCAGAATTTCGAATTCTGTGGGGATGGGGGTATCAACAAGTTCATCAACATTGGCCGAAGAAATGGTCTCAATGTTGGCATCGAGTGATGAGCTCGGAATTTCTGGTTGTGAGTTGGTTGTGAGAGCGAGAGGCTCTTTGGGCGGTACGGCATCAGCTCCTGCCGTGGGGGAGGTTGTTGGAATGTCTTCAGTTTCCTCAGAGGAGGAAGAAGCATCCGAGGAGAGATCCGTTTCCATGCCTTCAATCATGTCTTTGTGAGGAACAACCTCGAAGGCAGCCACTTCAACCGAGTGACTTGACTCAGACGGCTTCTCAGCTAGTGTCTCCTCAACCGGTGCCTCCACAGCTGGCACATCCGCAGCTGGCTCCTCAGCTGGTACATCCTCAGCTGGCGCGTCCTCAGCTGGCGCATCCTCAGCTGGAACCTCCTCAGCTGGTACTACAACTGTCTTCTTGATGCGAACTCTCAGCTTCTTCTTAGCTGGTTCTTCAGCTTTCTCCTCCTCCGACTCAGCTCTTTGTCGGCGTGCAGCTTTCCATTTTGAGGGGCGGCTGATAGCTGGTACCTTCTCAGCTGCATCCTTTTCTTCAGCTGTCTTGCCAGCTTCCTTCTTCTCCTTAGGAGTGTAAACGCTCCTAATCACATCCTGAGCCTTCTTTGCTGTTGGGAACAGCATCAGCTTCTTCACCGGGGTCTCCTCGCAGTCATCCCAGACCATGTTCTGACCCTTTGTTGCGAACAGGATCAGAGCAGAGATTTTGCAACCGAAGTTGAGAGTTCCTTTGACACTCAACAACTTCTCTCCGGATTTGGTTGTGGTTTCAGAAATCTTCTGCCTCTCCAGGATCAACTGATATTCAAAATATTGGAACCAGTTGATGTTGTGTTTGTGTTTGTGCTCCAAAGCAATCAGTTGTTTGAGCTTTGGTCGGCTGATGTCGCCGAAGGCACCACTGTAACCAAACACGACCTTGGATACGACATCGAATAAAAGTCGATGCTCTGGCTTCAACTTCGTCATCTGCATATTACTCTTCAACTTTTCTGGGGTGATCAGAGCACCTTCCAGAAATTCATCGGCTTCCACGTCGGTGATGTTGTCGATGGTGTCTGTGGCAGTATGATTCGGTGGGATGATTTGGCATAGAATATCGGAGACTGCAATGGGGACAGAGACCCGGCGAATCATTCTGGCCAGAACATCGCGTTGACGACAAGATACTTCTGTAACAACGCCATCTCTACTGTCGATGGGCGATTGCATATTCAGGTAAAACTCCCCGACCTGACGCCTGAGAAGGTGGCTGGGGAAGAGCGTCGCCCAGTTCAGAAAGCCGTTCTCCCTGAGAAGTTCGGCGAGGGGAGACAAAACTGGGGATTCCAGTTCATCCTCTGATAGGATCTGCTCGAAGTGTATCTTGGAGACCAGCAGATCAAAAGATTATTCGTATGATGTGGGGACTAGGGAAGGTCCAGAGGATGCCATCTTCTTTCCTTTAAGTGCCATTTAGTAATGCTGTGATGATTATATATGAGAAGGAAAGAAAAACTTGCAGAAAATGGTTAGACAGAATCTAAGAAGACGATTGAACAGTTACTGCAGATAGACACAAATGTAGAAGGTAAGAGATCACTTCCTGATTTTCCGCCTTTTATAGGTTAGTGACTCGGCTGAAATCGACGGCTAGGGTTGAATGGCGCGAATCTATCAACGGTTGAGATCTCGCGACTGTTGACTAGCTTTGACTTTACGTCATAATCCGAGTTCCAACCAGCGCGTGAGAAGGTGAACTGTTTTTCATGTCAGCCCAGTCGCACTATAAAGTAGGGCTATTGATGGTCACCCGTACTTTACATTAAATGTGGTATGTTGGCTATTTTGATCTAACTGACATGCTCAGGAATGTTTGAATTTATTTCAAAAATTCTCATTTAAGACACAAACACCTTCAGCCATAAATGATACCTGCCAGCTGATGTCGGAATCAGCTGTGTTCCAATGTTGCGGCATACCATCAGCTGACTCGAGTTCGTCTGTTCAGCTAACGTCTGATTTCTTCGGTTGGCGCTCCGCATCTGATGTTTTCGATTGGCGATCTGCATCTGATGTCTTCGGTTGGCGATCTGTATCTGAGATTCCCCCTTCATCTGAGCTTCCCCCTCAGATGGATATCTATCTCTTCACCTCAGTTGGTTCCTTATCTGATGGATCCAACAATCCAAGTAGATCACATAACATCTTGAATCGCGCTTCGGCTAGAGGTTTGGTGAAGATATCAGCTCTCTGAATCTCAGTTGGAATCTTCTCCATGGAAACATCCTTCTTCTCAATATGATCTCGGATAAAATGATGTCGGATGTCGATGTGCTTCGTCCGAGAATGGTGAACAGGATTCAAAGAGATAGCAATGACACTTGAGCTATCACAATGAATGGGAACCTATCCAGTTGCTACTTCATAATCTCTCAGCTGTTGCTTGAGCCACAACACTTGCATGCAACAACTTCCGGCAGCCATGTACTCTGACTCGGTTGTAGAAGTGGCAACACATGCTTGTTTCTTGGAGAACCATGAGACTAACTTGCTTCCCATGAATTGACAGTGTCCAGATGTGGACTTCCTGTCCAACCGATCTCCGGCTAGATCCGTATCTGAGTATCCAGTCAGTTGAATATTGTCGTCGGTTGGATACCACAACCCAACATTAACTGTACCCTTCAGATACTTGATGATGTTCTTTGCTGCCAACATGTGCGCTTCCCTCGGTTGAACTCGGAACCGGGCACACACTCTAACCGCGTAAGATATGTCTGGCCGACTAGCGGTTAGATGTAGCAAAGAACTGATAATCCCATTATACTTACTGGCATCCACGAGTTTTCCCTCAGCTCCGGGTTCAATCTTCCAGTTAGTATTCATCGGGATCCTTGTGGTTTTACTTGTCTGCAATCCGAACTTGGCGATGAGGTCCTTTATATATTTGGACTGATTGATGAAAATCCCATCTGGTGACTGCTTCACTTGTAGTCCAAGAAAATAATTCATCTCGCCCATCATCGACATCTCGAATTTCTCCTTCATAAGAGTTGAGAATTTCTGGCATAGCTCCTCCGACTTGGAACCAAATATGATGTCGTCAACATAGATTTGCACAACAAGTATGTCTTCTCCAACTTTGATGGTGAACAGTATTTTGTCAACTGACCCTCGTTTGAATCCCGAGGTCAGAAGAAAACCACAGAGAGTGTCGTACCAAGCCCTGGGTGCTTGCTTCAATCCATAGATTGCTTTCTTCAACTTATACACTGTTCCATCTCCAGTCTCAAAACCTGGAGGCTGTTCAACATAAACATCTTCCTTGATATCTCCGTTGAGGAATGCACACTTCACATCCATCTGATAGACCTTGAACCTGTGAAATACGGCATAGGCTAGAAAAATTTGGATGGCTTCCAGCCTTGCAACTGGCGCGAAAGAGTCCTCGAAATCGATTCCTTCTTGTTGGCAATATCCCTGAGCTACCAACCTTGCCTTATTCCTTACGATGAATCCAATGGCATCTCTCTTGTTCTTGAAAATCCACTTTAATCCAATGACTTTGACATCATTTGGTCTTTCTACCAACTCCCATACATTGTTGCGTAGAAATTCATTCAGTTCTTCTTGCATAGCTGTTGTCCAGTGAACACAGTTGAGAGCTTCCACAACATTCTTCAGTTCTGGCACATCAGCTATGAAACATGAATCATGGCAACATCTCCTGCTTGTTCGAACTCCTCCAGAACTGCCAACTCCTCAGCATATTGAGCATAAGTGTTGGAATCTTCCTCGGTTGAATTTGGATTTGCAACTCTGCTCCTTGTACGCACACCTTCAGTTGGATCTCCGATGATGTTGTCAGAGGAATGATCTTCATACCATCTCCCGTTACGTCTTCCTTCTTCTTCCAACAGTGGCTGTTCTGTGATTTCAACTGAAGGAATAACCTGAGCTGTGGGAGATGCTGGTGATTTATCAGTTGTGGATTCTGGATCCTCAACATGGACAATATTTTGAACTAAGCTCGGTTGGGCTTCAGATGCTGATGCAGTTGGAGTGACATCAGCTGTGGTTTCCCCTTGAGATGAGCTGGGGTCCTCACATTCATCTTCATAGGAATATGGATCATCATCCTCGGTTGCCCATACCAATGGTTCAGCTAGATTCTTTTGCCTTAGAATCTGTGATCTAGTGAGAGCTTGTGAAACTTGTGGATCACCTTTTTGTCCTTTAGCCTGTTCCCTGCACTCAAAAGTAGATTCATCAAAACTAACATGAGGTGTTATCTCCACAACACGAGAGCTGTTGTTGAAAACTCTGTAAGCCTTGATCCGAGCGGCATATCCGAGAAATATGCCTTTCGAAGCTTTGGCATCAAAAGTTTTCAACTGAGTCTTCCCATTGTTGTGAATATAACACTTAGAACCAAAAACGCGAAAATATGAAATATCAGGCTTCCTGCGTCTCCATAGCTCATATGGAGTCTTTCCCAACCGCTTGGTCAGAAGAGACCGGTTCTGGGTGTAGCAGGCTGTGTTGATGGCCTCAGCCCAAAATCTCTTTGGCAGAGCTGAGCTTGTCAACATGGATGTAGCTGCATCCTTCAGCGTTCGATTCCTTCGCTCAGCTACTCCATTCTGTTGTGGAGTACGCGCAGCTGATGTTTGATGAGTAATTCCATGCTTCTCGCAGTACTCGATGATGGTTTCATTTAGGAACTCGGTTCCGCGATCAGATCGGATGGAAATAATTTTCAGCTCTTGTTGGTTCGATATCCGATCCATCAACTTGGGTTGCTCATCTCGGGTTTCACTCTTGTGACGCATGAAAATGGTCCACGTGTACCTAGAAAAATCATCAGTAACAACAAAGGTATACTCGTTACCATTCATGCTTTTTGGTGTAACTGGCCCGAAGAGATCCATATGGATCAGCTGCAATACTCGGTCGGTTGAGGGATTTGTTTTCAACCGGAAAGAGGATCTAGTGAGCTTTCCCAACTGACATGCACTGCAGATATGTGTTGTTGAAAACACTCGGTTTGGAATGCCCTTTGCATGTTCTTGTTTGGCAAGTCGGTTCATTGTCTTGAAATTCAGATGGTTGAGCCTTTTGTGCCACAGCCAGCTCACATCTGAACTGCTCTTTGATAATAGGCAGGTGTCAGGAGGACTACTATTCCAGTCAGCATAGTAGACATTCCCGATTGGGAATCGATTTCCCAACCATATGACCTGCTTTGTTCTGACATTTTTAACCCTGTAGCCCTGTGCATCAAACTTGACAGAGAAACCATTATCACAGAATTGGCTGATGGAGAGCAAGTTATGCTTCAATCCATCAACATATGAAACATTAGAAATTGACACGTGATTGGTTTCAAGGGTACCGTAGCCTCTGGTGTGACCTTTTGAGTTGTCACCAAAGGAAACAGATGGTCCTTCTTTCTCCATGAAATTTCCAAGCAAATCTTTCATAGTTGTCATGTGTTTCGAGCATCCACTATCCATCACCCACATGGTGTGTGACGCCTTATTCTTCTTCAGTTGTTTCTCCTGTTCCTGCACAGAGAAACACTCTTAGGTCCCCAATTTTAGTTGGGTCCTGGAGGGTTAGAACCAGTTCCCCCTTGAACTGTGAGTCGCTTTTCCCTGTATACTTGGATAGATTTATCATTCCAGATCACTTTCCTTCTTCATCAACTATAACAACACCTCGGTCATCCTTAGGCTTGTTGTTAGTAGTGATGTTCTGTTTCTTGGGAGGAGATGGATTTCTCCCATTGTGAGCTTTCGGAGGAGAGGTTTTCCTCCTGTTTTGATGGCGATTTTTATCCTGTTCGATTTGTCATTGAGGTCGGACGCCATGTTGGAATCTTTGTGGCTGAGTCAGATTCCATTTTCCTAACTGTCGATGACTGCTGTTCAAGCCCTGTTGATGATTCATGTTCTAGCTTGGATATCCGCAGCTGTTGGAAATGTTCCACATCGGTTGACTCTGATGGAACCTCTAGTTGAACTGATAATGGAACTGCTGTTGATTCAGATGGTTGAATCCTTGTCTGTTCTGCGGTCGGTTCCATTCTTTCTGAGGTTGGCTCTAAGGTCGGTTCAGAGGTCAATTCTGTGGTCGGTTCAGAGGTCAGTTCTGAGTTCGGTTCTGGTTGTATCTCCGACGCCTCTGGTTCTTCTTCTTAGACTTGGAACATTCCTCCTCGGTTGATGTCCCAACCGATGGAATGTTCAGTTCTCCATCCATCGCTCCTTTCCCTTTCTCAGTTGAAGTTTCCTTAGTCGGTTGAGCTTGCTGAGAAGTGGAGGTTGGATTAATTTGGGGAGTTTCAGACTCAACTTGATTAGTTTTGGCAACCGAGACATCCACTGCTTTGATGAAGGTTGCGGGTGGAATTCCAGTGTCTAACCATGTCGTAACCGAGTCCTGACACGTCATCCATCTGTCTTCTGTAACTGATGAGATTCTCGATGATCTTGGATGACTCATATAGCTTGATCAGGTTGTCCTTCTCAATTTGTAACTCCTTGAGAAGAATAGCTATATGCTCGGTCTGTGCATCTGACTTCTTCAACAGCTGGTCGATCTGCGCCTCTTGCTTGCTCAACTGCTCTTGCTGCTCCTTGATCAGTTCCTTCAACTCCTCATCGGTTGGAGCCTTAGTTTGGTTGGCAGCATTCAGTTGATTTTTGAGATTATCAATCTCTTCAGTTTGACTCTTAATCAGATCGTCCTTCTCGGTTAAGGATTCTTCAAGTCTAGCTAACTGTTCTTGAAGACTCTTAAACTCAACCGATTGCTGTTGCACTTCCTCATTGAGTGCTAGGAAGTCATCCCACGAGAGTTCCAACTCTTCATCTAGTGTTTCCTGCATGTTAGAAATATTGGAAGAATTTAAATTAGCAGGACTAGAATGTACCTCATTATCTTCCTGGTCGGTTTCAAATGCCATAAGACATTGATCCTGACCGATAGCGTTGTTGGTGGAAGTCAGCTCGTCCTCATCTTCCGTGTCAGTGAAGATGTCCATGTCGTCAGCTGCTTTTTCCGCAACCATTGCCTTGTTCTTTCCACTTTGCTTGGCCCTCAACGCTTCTCTTTCTTTCTTTGAAAGGTCTGGACAGTCAGCTTTGAAATGTCCCTCTTTGCCGCATTCAAAGCAACCGTTGTTCACAGGCTTTGAGTTGTCTCGAGTTCGGTTGGATTTGTAGAACCTCTTGTATTTTCAGAAGCGAGCATCCATGTCAGCTAGCTTCTTTGACATGGCGGCAATGATCTGTTGCAGCTCCTCTCTGCTTGGCTCCTTCGAAGCTGTGTCTGCAGATCGTGTTGGCCTTGATGTTCGCAGCTTGGAGTAGTCAGCTCTAAGTGCTACTGTCTTTGTAGCTGAACCAGCATCCTCATGTCGACTTGTCTGAACCGAGGACTGAGATCTTCGTCGGTTCACCTTATACTCGTTTCCTTTCAGAATTGAGAACAATCTTTCAGTTCCAATCTCACCAAGATCAGCTCGGCTCTCATGGATATTGGTGAAGGTATCCTACTCAGCTGGTAGAGCTTGTAGTACTTTGAGGTTGATTTCTCTCAAAGTGTATTTTCCTCTTCGAATGGACTAGATCCTTCTGATGATATCCATGAATCGAAGTTCCAATTGATCTATGGTTTCATCAGCTCTTAGACAGAAGTTGTCGAAGTCTTGACAGGCATGTGAGAACTTGTTCTCCTTTGTTTCGTCACTCCCTTCGCTAAGAGATGCCAAAATATCCCACAACTCTTTAGCTGTGTCGCACTCTTCTATCCAAGGAAGATAGTCCTGTCCAACTGTGGACATGATAGTGCTCTGAGCCCAGATATCCAGCTGGCTCACTTTAGCTTCCTCTGGAGTGAGGTCTTCTGGCTTTTTCTCAACTAACTCCTTAGTTGCATCCCCATCATTGGGATTTGTAGGAGTGCGAGTGACTTTTTCTCTAATGATGATTGGTCCGGATGTGAGTACTTGTTGCATTCGATGATGCTTTGATAGTAGGATCTTCTTCATCCGAGTTCTCCAGGATGTATAGTTCACAACCGAGAACATGACCACGATCTTGTCTTTAACATCCATCTGCACACAACAACAGAAGAAAAATGCGAGCAGATATGCAATAGCGTGAAAAAGAGATCTGTTCAGTTGACCACTGAAGAAAAATTCCTCGATTCACACCTTGTGAAACAGAGTCAGCAGTCTTTTGAACCACTGCTCTGATACCACTTGATGGTCCCGATACGAGTTCTGGTGTATGGGGGGGGGGGGGGAATACACAAGATAAAACTTTTTAAAACAACTCTTGAAAACTATCACAACTGAGTAAACTGGAGCTCAGCTGGATTCACAACTGAGTAAGAGTACTCAGCTGGAAGAGTAGTGCTTGTGCGGAATGTGGTAGAAACAAAAACTCGTATAAAATAACTCACGCTTATGCTAGGTCCGTCAATAACCAAAACAATTAAGATGTAAAGATGCAGTTTGTATGTTGGTTAGTTGGTCAGTTGAATATGCAAGAAATAACTGAATAATAAACATAAACACACAAGAGATTTACGTGGTTCGGAGAGAACTCCTACGTCCACGGGGAGTTGTGAGTCCACACAACTCAGTCCAAGTTCTTCTGGACAAAAACCACAAAGCTTACGCTGGCTTTGCAACCGTTAAGATAAGTTTACGGGTACTTATCAACCTATCTACTCAATTCCGGGAAGAGTAGGGTCCTAACAACCTTTTTAAGGGTGTGAGTAAGGGTGGTTTGTCCAACTACTAGTTCGAACAAGAAGTGAGCTAGGATCTAACACTCTACGTACTCTCAACTAGTGATGTTCTCAAGGTTAAATCGAAAAACACCAAGACAGAATCTAACACTCTAGAACTCTCAACTAGTGATGTTCTTAGAGATTGAATACAGTTTAGCTCTTTTGCGATATGAACTCTCAACTGGTGATGTTCACTCGTCTATCTCTTTTCTCTTTCTTCTCTTCTGTCTTTTATCTGATATCTTGTTCTACTTGGTGAATGAATGAAGGCCTCTATTTATAGGCGGAGAGAATCAACTAGCCGTTGGAGGTGCCGTTGATCTCTGATCTTGTGAAAGCGATAGCTTGTCTCTCATCTCTGCAGACTTTCCGGATTTGGCAACTGTGTGCTTCTGCTTTCCATCTGAGACAGCCTTGTGTTGGGCCAAATGAGGTAATGACAGATAGTCAAACCTTCACGTGACTTCCTTGTTTGAAATTCAAATCTTAACCTTTGACCTCCAACATTTGATAGTCGGTTGAGTCGTTTGATCTTCATCTGATTGGTCTTCAGCTGATGTTCTATCTGATTGCTAACAGTTGAACTCTCAGCTGCTTTGAACTTCATCTTGTTGATCTTCTCAGTTCGAGTCCTGCAATTGATGTTCTATCTCTTGAAAGCTCAATTGTCTTTCTGATGTTCTGAATCTGATCAGTTGGCTCGAACGGTCAGATGACTTTCTTCCATCTGATGTTCTCTTTCAACTTTCTTCTTGAACGCTCAGTTGTCTTTCTTACAGCTGATGTTCTCTTACAACTTCCCCCTTTTTAATTCTCATCTGATGAACGCTCAGTTGTCTTTCTTACAACTAATGTTCTATCCGGGTGAAGCCTTGTTGCCTTCTTCAGCTGGAGTCCTGTAAAGATAAAATCTTAACATTGCTCAAACAACGAGCCTCAAAGCTAACAGTAGGAAATGGCAACATCTACTCGGTTGGGGTCAGTTGGTTTTGGAATCAATCAAAACTTTACTTAAATTTCCCAACACTTTCCTAGTTAGTTACGGAATTGACGAAATCTAATTCGTCCGTTAGATTGGAAATAATTTACGTACTCAGGAAACCTAATTCGTTTTTCAAAATCCGAGAAAAAGTCGGGACATTACAGTCCAAAATTCGTCCGGAAAATCATAAAAATTAACTTTCTCCGGTGAACTCGTCTCGAAGAAAAAGTGAATGTAAATTCTGACGGAATTCGATTCCGAGTTTCCGGGCGAAAAACTTAACGGGCGCGAAAACCCTAATACAATAGTCGTTCGTCCGATTTCTGGGAATTATCTTCGGAAACGGATTTCACCGTAAATCTTAGAATTTAATTTCATGATCTTAGGCGTGCAAAGCCATAATTATTATTAACTTTCATTTTTAAAGACTGTAGAAAAGTCTGGGGTATTACATCCTATCCCCTTTACGAAAAATTTCGTCCCGAAATTTACATACCTTCTTCAAAAAGATAAGAATATCTCTCCTTCATCTTTTTCTCGAGTTCCCACGTGGCTTCTTCTTGCCCGTGGTGATTCCATAATACTTTTACTATTGGTATCGACTTGGTTCTTAATTCTTGAACTTTTCTATCCAAAATCGATATCGGTTTTTCTTCATAACATAAGTCAGATTCAAGAACGACGTCTTGCTGACTTATAACGTGCTTAGGGTCATAGACATACTTTCTTAATTGTGAAACGTGAAACACGTTATGGACACTTCCTAGACTTGGCGGTAAGGCCAATCTATAAGCAACGGTTCCTATTTTCTCGAGAATCTCGTAAGGTCCTATGAACCTTGGTCTAAGCTTACCCTTAACACCGAATCTAATGATTCCTTTCGATGGTGAAATCTTAAGGAAAACCTTATCACCAACTTCGAAACTAAGATTGGTTCGTCGATCATCGGCGTAAGACTTCTGTCGGCTCTGGGCTTCTTTCATCCTATCTCGAATTTGTCGAACGATCTCGATCATTTCGTTGATCGAGTCTGGTCCTAAGTTCTTTCTTTCACCCACTTCATCCCAATAAAGTGGTGACTTGCATTTTCTTCCATATAATGCCTCATAAGGCGTCATTCATATCGTCGCCTGATAGCTGTTATTATACGCGAATTCGACTAAGTGTAAGATATCTTCCCAATTTGCACTTCGATCCAAAACTACTGTCCTTAGCATGTCAACTAGAATCTAAATCGTCCTCTCGGATTGGCCATCCGTCTGAGGGTGAAAAACTGTACTGAAATTAAGTGCGGTTCCTAACTCTTTCTACATGGTGATCCAAAATCTCGAAGTGAACTTGGCATCTCTGTCGAATATTATAGACTTCGGCACTCTGTGCAGACGTACAATTTCACAGACGTACAACTGAGCTAACTTCTCTTATCCGTAGGTAGTCTTAATCAGTAAAAAGTGAGCTGATTTCGTGAGTCTATCGATAATCACCCAAATGGCAGTGTTTCCTCTTCTTGACTTAGGCAATCCTGTCACAAAATCCATGGCTATTCCTTCCCATTTCCATTCTGGGATATCTAAAGGCTGCAACAATCCATACGGTCGTCTATGTAAGGCTTTCACTTGCTGGCATGCCAAACATCTTTCTACGAACGAGGTAACGTCTCGTTTCAAACTATTCCACCAGAAATTCTTTCTTAAGTCCTGATACATCTTCGTACTCCCTGGGTGTGCTGTATACAGCGTATCGTGAGCCTCAGTCATGATATCATTCTTTAATTCTTCGTCACTGTCAGGAATACAAAGCCTGTCTTCAAATAATATCGCATTGTCTGGTGCTTCAGAATATCTGTCTGGTTTATCTGTTCTTATCTTTAGTCGAAGCTTCTCCATTGACTCGTCTTTCCTCTGAGCACTTATGATTCTTTCTCTTAAGTCCGACGTAGCTTCTAGTGCTGCTATCTGATTTGTGATCGTTGCTGGTGTGTCGAGCACTTCTACTTCCATCTTTTCAAATTCTCGTACTAGCGCTTCTTCTTCGACAAACAGACATCCTAACTTGGTTGGAGCCTTGCGACTCAGCGCATCTGCTACTACATTTACCTTTCCTGGGTGGTAGTTGATTCCGCAGTCGTAATCTTTGACCAATTCGAGCCATCTCCTTTGTCGCATATTCAGATCTTTCTGCTCGAAGAAGTACTTCAGACTCTTGTGATCTGTGAAGATCTCAATCCTTACACCATAAAGATGGTGTCTCCAAATCTTTAATGCATGCACAACTGCTGCGAGTTCTAAATCGTGGGTTGGATACTCAACTTCGTGAGGTCGAAGTTGTCATGAGGCATAAGCTATCACCTTTCCGTCTTGCATTAGAACGCAACCTAAACCATTCTTTGAAGCATCGGTATACACCACATATTCCTTGTTTGCATCTGGAAGAGCTAATACTAGTGCTGTGGTCAACTTTTCCTTGAGCGTTTGGAAACTCTTTTCACACTCGTCCGTCCATTTAAACTTGTTTTCTTTTCGAAGTAGCTGCGTCATGGGTCTAGCAATCGTGGAGAATCCTTCGATGAATCTTCTGTAGTAGCCTGCTAAACCTAAGAAACTCCTGATCTCATTCAGACTTGTCGGTGACTTCCAATTATGCACTGCCTCTACCTTGGCAGGATCTACTTTGATTCCTTCGGCTGAAACTATGTGTCCAAGAAACATTACCTCCTTCAACCAAAATTCGCACTTACTGAACTTGGCATAAAGTTTCTCAGTTCTAAGTGTTTCCAACACTATTCGTAGATGTTCTTCGTGTTCATTCTCATTCTTAGAGTAAATGAGAATATCGTCGATGAAAACTAAGACGAATTTGTCTAAGTATGGGTGGAAAACTCTATTCATGAGGTCCATGAATACAGCAGGGGCGTTGGTCAATCCAAATGGCATAACTAAGAATTCGTAGTGGCCATTTCTGGTTCGAAAAGCAGTCTTAGGTACGTCCTCGGGTTTAATCTTTAGCTGATGGTACCCCAATCTTAAATCTATCTTTGAAAACACTCATGCACCCTTGAGCTGATCGAAAAGGTCCTCTATCCTCGGCAAAGGATATTTGTTCTTAAGGGTGATCTTGTTCAATTTTCGATAATCTATACACATCCTCATTGACCCATCCTTCTTTCTGACAAATAACACTGGCGCTCCCCAAGGTGAGACACTTGGTCTGATGAAACCAAGGTCTAGCAGTTCTTGCAATTGGATTTTAAGTTCTTCTAGTTCTTTCAGTGCCATCCTATATGGGGCTTTAGATTTGGGGGCCGATCTTAGTTCTAGGTCAATCGAGAAATCTATGTGACGGTCGGGTGGTAAGCCAGGTAAAATTTCTGGAAAGACGTCTTCGTACTCGTTGACAACTTTCACGTCTTGAATGGTCTTCTCGGCTCCTGGTTCTCCAACTAGGTACACAAGATAAGCTGTGCAACCTTTCTTCTTTATCAACTTCTTGGCTTGTAAGGCGGATATTACCGGTACTCTTTTGCCTATTGCAATCCCATGAAATTCGGTCGGCTCTCTACCCGGGGGTTGAAAAGAGATCTTTCTCTCGTTGCAGAGAATTGTGGCATAATTCTCTGACAACCAGTCCATCCCTAGGATTATGTCTACGTCCCACATTATCATAACGTTTAAATTGTTCGCTTTAACCTTAAGAGTCCCGATTTCTAGTTCTAGGTTAGAGCAAACATGCGTGGAAGTAGTGATCTCTCCTGAAGGTGTAGCTACTCTCATAGGATGTTCAGCTCTTACGGGTCTGATGTCTAAGTTATCCGCACAACAACTAGCAATAAAAGAATGCGATGCGCCTGTATCGAACAATATCTTAATAGGGATGTTGTGAATTTTTCCCATACCTGCAAGGTTTCCTTTTCCCTTTCCCTTATCCTGCCCAGTCTGCCTATTCGCGCATGCCCTTGCATTCTGCTGTTGTTGTACGTGCTGCTGAAACTGCTGCTGATTCATTTGCTGCTGTGGTTGCGCTTGTATGGCCCTCAGAGGTACTGCTTGCAGTGGTTTAGGGCAATCTTTCTTCATATGTCCCTTCTGTCCGCAGTTAAAACAGTTGGGAGTGCCTGCTTGACAGACACTAGAATGTGATTTGTTGCACTTGGGGCATATCGGACTTGTAACCCTCCCTGGGTTATTCCATCCCTGATTGAAATTCCTTTCTTGTCCCTGAGGTTGCCTTTGCTGATTATTCCCTTTCCAGGGTCCGGCTTGGTTGTTTCCCTGCAAATACAACCCAGACTGGTTGTTTCCCTGCCACTGTCTTTTGTTGTTGTTCTGGTTCAGCTGTTGGTAGCCCTGCTGATTGCCACTTCTCTGATTTCCCTGGTTGTTGAAATTTTTATTGTAGCCACCGCTACTTCCTCCTTCCCACTTTCTCTTCCCTTGGAAATTGTTATTATTGTTGTTATAGTAGCCCCGGTTTTGGTTTTGGGTTGGAGCTGGTGTGGCTGTTATTGTTTTCTTCTCATCAGGCACGACGGCCTCCATTTCCAAAGCTCGTCCTAAGACATCCGTATAGCTTAGTCCCCCATGACTGGCTAAGGCAATCCCCAATTCGTGTCTCAATCCCCCACGGAACTTCTTTGAAATCTTCTCTTCGGTATCGACCTGAGTAGACGCATACCTGGATAGCTCATAGAACTTAGCGTCGTATTCTGTCACCGTCATCTTTCCCTGTTTCAAGTTGTAGAACTCAGCCTCCTTCTGAGCCCTATACGTCTTCAGCACGTACTTATCGTACAACGCCTCCTTAAACTCGTCCCATGTAAATTGAGCTAGATGCTCTGCCGGTATCACTTTCTGTCTTGCCTCCCACCAGTAGTCAGCTGGTCCGGAGAGCTGGAATGCTATACACGATAGTCGCTCCTCATCAGTACATCTGAGGAGCTTGAAGATTCTCTCGATTGATCGCACCCATAGCTCAGCATCGCTAGGGTTGCCTGTTCCATTAAATACGGGTGGGTTTCGTTTGAGGAAAAGATCCTCAATGTCCCTACGGGGTGGTGGTGGGGGTGGTGGTGATGGTGATGGTGGTGGTGGAGGGGTATCATGATGTTCTTGCTCATGCTCTTTTTCCCTTTCATTTTCAGGCTGACGTCGTCCACGTCCTCGGAGCCTACCAGGTCCCCTTCTATTGTTAACATTTCTTGGCGGCATTTCTCTTTAACTATAGTAAACAGGAAATTCTCATTAGCCTTTTCTTTTAATCATTCTTTCACTTACTCGCTCTCTTTCCAACTTAATCAAGTTCACGGAAAAGAAAAATCGAACTTAACTTCGATATTAGTTCTTTAATCTTTTAACTTTTCAAGTTAAACTAAACTTTTCGTTATACAAGTTCTTTTGACTTTCTGGTTTACTACATGATTTATAAGAAACATTTCTTGTGATCAAAACCCTCTTACGGGTCATGTATATATATATATATACATCAAAAAGAATATTAATTCTGCCTCCAACGAGGACTTATACAAAAAGTTAGACTACTACTAGTCTAAACTAGGGTGACTGCCTATCACCTAACCGGGTGCACTAACAAGCTGCATCTCCGTATCTACTGGAAGTACTAGAACGGAAACGATTCATAAAATTTCGTATCCGCTAGAGTACTACAAAAACTAGTTACTGATCCGACTATGTACAGGACAAAGGAAACCACTACTGATACTATGCGTCTACGACGCTCTGCTCAACTAACTGCAGTCGAGTCTAAACTGCCCTCTACGGCCTGCAAACCCTAAGAGTCCTCCTCTGGGTCCTCATCCGGATCCTCGTCCGGGTTCTCCTCCTCAGACTCTGAACCAAAGATGAGCTGGAGTGCCTCGTCCTCCCTCAGAGTAGAGCCGTCAGAAAGTGTAAGTAGGGGTGGTGATGGTGCCTCTGAAACTGTCTCCTCTAAGTCTGAAGCAAGGTAGTCCTCACTAGTCTCTACTGCATGCTTCTTCAGGGGAAGAAGGTGCTCTGGAACGGAACCAGAACCTGACTCGTACTCCTCCCTAGAACGAACTCTGGATGGTCCCGCCTCTAACTGACCTCTGACTACATCCCACTTCGCACAAATCTCCTCAAGTAGTGTCAGTGGAGATGGTAGCTCTAACATGGAGGCAAGCTCCGCGTCAATCCCTCGGTACTCTGACCCTGTCTGGAACAGTCCTGTCTTGAAAGGTCCTTGAACTCTCACACTAGGCTCGGGTAGGAAAAGAGTAGGTAACCCTAACAGGGCAGCTGTCTCGGCATCGATCTCTACGAGTCCTAGTCCTGGGATCAGCTTCTCGAGCAGTCCAAGTGGAAGTGGTAACTCTGGTGAGGCTGTGGGCTCCTCGTCTACCTCTAACTGTTCTGACTCCGCGTCAGACTCCTCACTTGGTACAAAGTCTGGTGGTATCTCCAATAGCGCGGCCAACTCTGGGTCCAAGTCTAAGTGCTCTGGCTCGGTCTCTGCTGGGAAGTGACGGTAGGGGAGATGTGGCTCAAAAGGAACTGGAATCATGAACCTGCTGTCGAAGAAACGCCCGTGTATATATAGAGCGAATCCCGTGTAGTTGCCCATCGGCTCGGTGTCGTCGCCGAAAACCCCAAGAAAATACCACGCCACGCAGTGCGCCCAACCGCGCCACTCGTCCGACAGTCGCACAATCAGGTCGAATATCGCCTGACTCTTCGGGATAAAGTGTCGTGCTGCATAATAAACTGATGAGAAGTTGCTCACTGTCTGTCCTACGTCCTCCACACCGTAATCTGCCTCATAACCGTGGTAAGCGTCCTGTAAGGTTTCTGCTAAGGTACGTTGTGGTAAAGGTGCGCTCTTCCGAGCTGTAACACGTCTCCTAGCCATCCTACAAAGTTTTAAGGAAATACGGATCAGTAACAGGTAGGGAAATAACTTATCTCAACGAAATACTTAAATTACAAAATGAACATTCCTTATTCAATTGTAATATCACCACTTAAACAACCACTTATCATAACATCTAGCAATTCAAGAAATTGCACTCAAACAATATATAGAAATAAAATTTCAAGATTTTATTTCCATGCTTTATCTTATTTTTCATTTACTTTTCTTATTTTATTTTCTCATAAACTTTCTTTCTTTATTCTTTATTACTTTCTTTCATTATTTCTTTCTTAAGGAAAATTTTTTAACGATTTTCACTTATTAAAACAAAGTACGTCCACTTCGTTCATGTTACTTATTCAAAAGTAACATCTGTTTTTAAAAGAAAATTTGTCCTTCTCGACACTTGAATTTCTCACTCATAGTATTCTTTGTTTAATTACGAAGTATGAAGTAAAATAAATTCCCAAGAAAAGGAAATATAACTGGGAAAATGACTTTAGAACCAAAGTTCTAGTCGTCGTCGGATCGAGCGATCGTTGAAAATTAACTAAAATTTGTACTTGATTCTTGGTAATTATAACCAATCTCTTCTTGAAGTTCGAGCGAGGCGAACTCCACTGATAATGACTCCGTTCATGTTACTTTTACGGAAGTAACATTCGTTTCTTTCGCTTACTTGGTACAGAATTAACGCACCTTATCACTATTTATCTTATTTTCTCGAAGGAAATTCTTATCGATATTTCTTTATAAAAACAAAAGTTGACTCTGCCGAGTCTTTGTTAAAGTCACTATACGCACGTGACATTCGTCTGCAGAAGTTCTTCCCGTTTCACGATCTCCTTTCGAAATCATTCGAACTAACGTTCTTAAAACGTCTAAGTTCTTGAGGAATCGGAAAGATCTTAGGTTTCAAGTGTATGTTCTTAACGAACCGGGAAAAATCCCTAGAATCAAACTAGATTCTCGTGCCATCATACTTTCAAATAAAAAGAAATCATTACGCAAACAATTTCATGTAATTCACATAGCAGAAACAAGTATGATACTCATACTTTCACAATTTCATTCTTGGCACCATTATAATTTCTTAACTTATTGAATATTTATTCAAAAATTTTCTTTAAAAGAAAACACGTTTCTGAAATTCTTTCTTTCTTTCGTTGAGTCGACGTAGCGGGAGGTTGAGTTGTCGTCTACACTCTTAAACTTAGTGTTACGACCCTATCTTACTTGAAAGAAGACTCGGGTATAGAGTATGAATGAATACTCTATCTGACTACTTTGAAAGAAAACTTGTATGCAGAGCAGAAATAATTGCTCTGATACCACTCTGTCATAGCCCCAAATCCCGAGGGACGGCCCCCGGCGACTGGGGTTGGATTAAAGAAGCGGGGAAGAAAGGGGATGAAAGAATAGACATACATACATAACATCTTATCTTCTATGAACAAACTTTATTAACGAAAGAAAGAGTTAATCTCGAAAGATTACTCGAGAAAGTACTTCAAAAGCTTCTAAGTTATATTACAGAAATTAGACTACAGTGATTAATACACAACATCAAAAAGAGTTTAGAGTCTAGCAGTGAAATTGTGAACTATATACAAAGTCTTCCTTAATTCTTATTCAACTGTAACTCAACCGTCGCCGCTTCGTCGCTTCAACCTGCACATTTAGAAAACATATGCAGGGCTAAGTACAAAAGTACTCGGTGGGCACTATGCCGAAAACATAATCATAGGTATAGATAATCAGGCATCTCATTTTATAGCGCATCGGGGTTTTCATTTAAAAGAGCCCGTGCCTATTAAACATTTTCATTTCATTCATAAAGTAGCTTCGAAGCATTTTTCATAGATGTTACGTTCAAATCTTGACCAGTCATAATTCACCGTGGCTGGCTACCCCTCAACAGGATACCACATACACCACAGGCTACAAGTGCACTAACTCTGGAAAGCCCCTTTTGACTAACTCAAAGCCGATCGTTAGTTAACCCCTATTGATTAACTCATAAGGTACAAGAGAAATCACATAAAACACAAAACAGTTCATGCCATGATTATCACTTTGAAAACACGATTATCAAAATGATAAAGAAAAGGTTTTCGAGCATTGCTCGTTTTATTTGTATATATAAGGAAAGCCCACCTTATAGATTACAGAACAAGACACGTACTTCCGTCTTCTGATCTTCCGTCCTAACCTTGGTGTCGACTTCCTCCTTCATCGTAAAAATTATACTTTAAAGCTCGGTCGCAAACGATAAACGAATACGAAAATCGGATTAAGTTTTTGTTCTGTAGACGTTTTAGGCATTTGCACGCTAACTAAACTCTTTTAGTTAAAAAGAAACGAGACACGAACGCATCTTGTTTGACACTTACTCGGTTCTGTACTCGACACTTTAGGTCGGTAGAAAGAAGGTAGTCAATAACTTGAAACTACTTAAAAGATCGAAAGAATTCAAGTTGAGAAGAATTCAACTTAAGAAACTACATTTTGAACATACACTGCACGAGGTCAGTAGGTCTGTCCAGAACAAGGGATTGCGAAACAGGGGTCGTGCCCTTTACCAAAAGATATCCTCGGGTGTCTAGTTTACTCTCTAATTCGCGGATCTCAATTCCGATAAACGAGCTAGGAGATATCGCAGATTCCGTGGAAGGTCGCAAGAACTGCCGAGTGAACCCTAATGCTCGATAAAATCGACGCACGCTTTTCTAGGTTCAATTAAAGCTTAAACACTTTTATTTTCGCACACAAACTGATCCAAGGCAGTCACCTCATATCATTATACGTGATAGTCCCCTTTTCATTTCCCGTTATAATCACGACGATCCAAACCTCGTCGTTCAAACTATACAATTACTAAACCATTTCAAGTTCAACTTCTCGTTCAAAATTCCTAACTTCTTGTTTCTACTTCTCGATTATAGCTACAACTCATCCTTTCAATACTCGAACGAACATGTTTTCAACTACAAACTCGTTCCTTATTCATTAATAATCATCAATATCCAATTAGAATCTTTAATCGACTTTTCTATTAATACTTGTTCTCGTCATTTCGTCTCTTACCAAATTTTAAACGTTATTAGAAATCGTTCAAAATTTACACCATTATTAATCATCTATCAAGGATCATAAATACGTAAATCATAACTTGAAACTATCATCTAATCTCGACTTATCGACCGTTGTTCGCCTCTTACGTAAAATTTTACGTTCTCCATTTTCATTCAAATTTTACGACAATGATTATCATCTAACGAGAATTACTAACATGCAAATCATATTATCAAAACATTATCGAGCCTCGACTTATCAACACATCTTCGTCTCTTACACTTTTCGTTTTATTTTTAGAAAAATCTCAATTTAATATATATTCATCCTCATGCATCGTATATCTCATTTCCATCAAAAAATCGAGCATATCATAACATTTACTAACCTAAATCGAGCCTTGTTCGTGTCTTAGGTTTTGGATTTTATTTTTAGAAAAATCTAAAACAATTCATACGATCAATTAACATCATAAGAAACACTAATCTAACATTCAATCGACAAAGAAATCGAGCATGAATCAAAAGCCCCAAATCTGAAAATTTTCAGTACTAATTAGGGGTTAGGGTTCTTGATTTTTCTTCATGATTTGATCCGTAGAACTCGATTCTAATCATCCTAGAACACGTATCGAACAAGAAATCACATGCTAATCCAATCCCCTAATTTTCGAAAAAATAAAAGATGGGGAAGACAAAGTTTGTTCGGTTCAAATGGAAGGTGAAGCTCTTACCTTTCGTCTTATGAACTCAGATTTGGATTTGATCGGTAGACGGAGGAGTATTGATCTTGGAAAGAGCTTGGACTTGAGCTTCTATGGAGGATGATTGAAAAAGAAATGAGAGAGGAATGGGGAGATGGGGTGGCGGACAAGGAGGGAAGAAGAAGAGGATGATGAGTCACAATGGTGACTCATAAAGTAGATGGAAATATCTAACAAACATAGTGAGTCGTTAAGGAAGCGTTTGGCGAGGAAATGTTATACAAAAAATCTCGTTTCCGGCTCTTAAACGCTGTTTTAAAAGTCGAGAAATACTTTCCTAGTTAGTTACGGAATTAATGAAATCTAATTTGTCCGTTAGATTGGAAATAATTTACGTACTCGAAAAACCTAATTCGTTTATCAAAATCCGAGAAAAAGTCGGGACATCACAATCCAAAATTCGTCCGGAAAATCATAAAAATTAACTTTCTCCGGTGAACTCGTCTCGAAGAAAAAGTGAATGTAAATTCTGACGGAATTCGATTCCGAGTTTTCGGGCGAAAAACTTAACGGACGCGAAAACCCTAATACAATAGTCGTTCGTCCGATTTCTGGGAATTATTTTCGGAAACGGATTTCACCGTAAATCTTAGAATTTAATTTCATGATCTTAGGCGTGCAAAGCCATAATTATTATTAACTTTCATTTTTAAAGACTGTAGAAAAAGTCTGGGGTATTACAGAAAAATAACATGGAATGAGCATGTTATGGCTATTGTGGTATTTGAGAGTCTACGTCACATATTTTATATTTTTTCCTTATGCCTAGGACTTAATCAAGTATATGAGTGAGTGTAATTTTCTTTGCATGTACATCTGTGAGTAAAAATGTTTTTTTTTAATAGCTTTTAATATAGTAAAGACCATCAGATTTATTTATATGTATACATTAATTATGGGATGGAATATTATGAAATTTTGTACATAGAGTAGCAGTCAGGCACCCTAGTTCTTTATTATGCTCTTGTAACAAAAAAGATTGATAAGTATTTTTATTGTTACCTTCCGAATTGTGTGCAAATATATTATATTAAATAATAAAATTTGGGCGTATATATTAGGGATATTTATCGTTGTGATTAGGTATGTAATAATATGTTTACTTCTCTAATTTCTAATGGTCAAACAGAACGTGTTTATTTAAGTTGAAGTCTTAATTAGGTGTTATGTTATCTTATTTTAATGTATTTATAAATTTAAATATTGGTATAAAAATAACACTAAGTAAAGTTTATGCATGTTTGTCTGCTTGGCTGATTGATATGCGAGTCCGGATGTATGCTATTTTTCTTGTTAAATAAATTGTTGGAATTGAGAGCTGAATTAAGATAGATAAGTGATGTGATCATATTTTGTCACAGTGTGGATTTCTTTGATGATTGATGAGTTTTTTTTTTCTTATTACATGTATGTATAGGTCAGTATGCCTATTAAAGAATTCCTAAGGTCATTAATTGGATCCTAAGACCACTCATGATCGGAATTCTTGTCCATCAAACCGAATAATAAGTTCCAATTTTTGGGCCGGGCCCTATGGGTACCCCTAGGGGCATGGGCTAATAACTATTTTGGCCATAACTTTTTCGTTACTCACCAGATTCGGTCGATCTTTATCTAAAGGGGCTGAAAAATTATCCGAAACGAAATATTGATTTTTTCGCAGATTAGCACATACACATGTATTTATGGCATTTTAAAGTGAGCTTGCGTAATTTGAAGGCCCAGATCGCGGGTAAATCGGCCGAATACGCTCCAAAATAGTCACTTTTTCACTTGTTTTGGACTCTCACGATGTTCTCATAAAGCAAAATAATAGAAAAAGTGGATTTTAAATTTTTGGACGATAGCCCTTGGAATAAGGTTTCCAACGCCGCTGGAATCGGCCAAATAGGACAAATAGCCTAGAAGTTATGGCAAAAATAGTGGAACTGCGCAAAACGGGACCCGATGCAAAAACTATTTTGGCCATAACTTCTTCATTTCTTGCCCGATTCGGTCGATCTTTATGTCCACAGAATCCTTATCTAAAGGCCTAAGAACCCTCATGATCAGAATTCCTGTCCATCGTGCAGAACAATAAGTTCCAATTTTTGGGCCGGGCCCTAGGGGTACCTAAGGGCCTGGCTAAAATTTGTTTTGGCCATAACTTATTCGTTACTCGTCCTATTCGGTCGATCTTTATGTCCACAGAATCCTTATCTAAAGGCCTAAGACCACTCATGATCGGAATTCCTGTCCATCGAGCCGAATAATAAGTTCCAATTTTTGGGCCGGGCCCTATGGGTACCCCTAGGGGCATGGGCTAATAACTATTTTGGCCATAACTTTTTCGATACTCACCCGATTCGGTCAATCTTTATGTCTATAGAATCCTTATGTAAAGGCCTAAGACCCCTATTGATCGGAATTCCTGCCCATCGTGCCGAACACAGAGCTTCAATTTTCGGGCCGGGCCCTAGGGATAACCCCGAGGGGCTCGGGGCTGAAAAATCATCCGAAACGAAATGTTGACTTTTTCACACATTAGCACATACAAATGTATTTATGGCATTTTAAAGTGAGCTTTCGTAATTTGAAGGCCCAGATCGCGGGTAAATCGGTCGAATACGCCCCAAAATAGTCACTTTTTAACTTGTTTTGAAATCTCACGATGTTCTCGTAAAGCAAAATAATAGGAAAAGTGGATTTTAAATTTTTGGAGGATAGCCCTTGGAATAAGGTTTCCAACGCCGCTTGAATCGGCCAAATAGAACAAATAGCCTAGAAGTTATGGCAAAAATAGTGGAACTGCGTAAAACGGGACTCGACGTAAAAACTATTCTGGCCATAACTTCTTCGTTTCTCGCCCGATTCGGTAGATCTTTATGTCCACGAAAACCTTATCTAAAGGCCCAAGACCCCTCACAATTGGAATTCCTATCCATCGTGCTAAACAAAGAGCTCGACTTTTTAAGCCTGACCCTAGGGGGTACCCCTAGGGGCCAGGGCTAAAAACTATTTTGGCCATAACTTCTTCGTTACTAGCCCGATTAGGTCGATCTTTATGTCCACGAAATCCTTATCCAAAGGCCTAAGAACCCTTGTGATCGGAATTTCTATCCATCGTGTCGAACAATAAGTTCCAATTTTTGGGCCTGTTCCTAGGGGTACCCCTAAGGGACTGGGCTAAAAACTATTTTGGCCATAACTTCTTTGTTACTCGCCCGATTCGGTTGATCTTTATGTCCATGGAATCCTTATCTAAAGGCCTAAGAACCCTCATCATCGGAATTCCTATCCATCGTGCCGAACAATAAGTTCCAATTTTTGTGCCGGGCCGTAGGGGTACCCTAAGTGCCTGGGCTAAAAACTATTTTGGCCATAACTTCTTTGTTACTCGCCCGATTCGGTCGATCTTTATGTCCACGGAATCCTTATCTAAAGGCCTAAGACCACTCATGATCGGACTTCCTGTCCATCGTGCCGAATAAAAAATTCCAATTTTTTGGCCGGGCCCTAGGGGTACCCCTAGGTGCATGGTCTAAAAACTATTTGTCCATAACTTCTTCGTTACTCACCCGATTCGGTCGATCTTTATGTCCACAGAATCTTTATCTAAAGGCCTAAGACCCCTAATGATCGGAATTCCTGTCTATCGTGTCAAACAAAGAGCTTCAATTTTCGGGTCGGGGCCTAGGGGATCGGGGGCTGAAAAATCACCCGAAACGAAATGTTTATTTTTTCGCACATTAGCACATAAAAAGGTTATTATGGCATTTTAAAGTGAGCTTAAGTAATTTGAAGGCCCAGATCGCGGGTAAATCGGCCGAATATGCCCCAAAATAGTCAATTTTTCGCTTATTTTGGACTCTCACGAAGTTCTCGTAAAGAAAAATAATAACAAAAGTGGATTTTAACTTTTTTTGGGGATAGCTCTTGGAATAAGGTTTCCAACGCCGCTTGAATCGGCCAAATCGGACAAATAGCCTAGAAGTTATGGCAAAAATAGTGGAACTGCGCAAAACGGGACCCGATGCAAAAACTATTTTGGCCATAACTTCTTCATTTCTTGCCCGATTTGGTCGATCTTTATGTCCAAAGAATCCATATCTAAAGGCCTAAGAACCCTCATGATCGGAATTCCTGTCCATCGTGCAGAACAATAAGTTCCAATTTTTGGGCCTGGCCCTAGGGGTACCTAAGGGCCTGAGCTAAAATTTGTTTTGGCCATAACTTATTCGTTACTCGTCCGATTCGGTCGATTTTTATGTCCTCAGAATACTTATCTAAAGGCCTAAGACCACTCATGATCGGAATTCATGTCCATCGAACCGAATAATATTTCCAATTTTTGGGCCGGGCCCTATGGGTACCCCTAGAGGCATGGGCTAATAACTATTTTGGCCATAACTTTTACGTTACTCACTCGATTCGGTCGATCTTTATGTCTACAGAATTCTTATCTAAAGGCCTAAGACCCTTAATGATCGGAATTCCTGCCCATCGTGCCGAACAAAGAGCTTCAATTTTCGGGCCGGGCCTTAGTGATACCCCTAGGGGCTCGGGGTTGAAAAATCATCCGAAACAAAATGTTGATTTTTTTGCACATTAGCAGATACACATGTATTTATGGCATTTTAAAGTGAGCTTGCGTAATTTGAAGGCCCAGATCGCGGGTAAATCAGCCGAATACGCCCAGAAACAGTCACTTTTTCACTTGTTTTAGACTCTCACGAAGTTCTTGTAAAGCAAACTTATAGGAAAAGTGGATTTTGACTTTTTGGGGGATAGTCATTGGAATAAGGTTTCTAATGCCGCTTGAATCGGCCAAATCGGACAAATAGCCTAGAAGTTATGATAAAAAATAGTGGAACTGCGCAAAACGGGACTTGACGCAAAAACTATTTTGGCCATAACTTCTTCGTTTCTCACCCGATTCGGTCGATCTTTATGTCCACGGAATCCTTATCTAAAGGACCAAGACCACTCAAGATTGGAATTCCTATCCATCATGCCTAACAAAAAGCTCGAATTTTTAAGCCTGGCCCTAGGGGGTACCCCTAGGGGCCTGGGTTAAAAACTATTTTGGCCATAACTTCTTCGTTACTCGCCCGATTCGGTCGATCTTTATGACCACGAAATCCTTATCTAAAGGTTAAGAACCCTCATGATCTGAATTCCAATCCATCGTGCCGAACAATAAGTTTCAATTTTTGGGCCGGGCCCTAGGGGTACCCTTAAGGGCTTGGGCTAAAAACTATTTTGGCCATAACTTCTTTGTTACTCGCCCGATTCGGTCGATCTTTATGTCCATGGAATCCTTATCTAAAGGCCTAAGAACCCTCATCATCAGAATTCCTATCCATCGTGTGCCGAACAATAAGTTCCAATTTTTGTGCTGGGCCATAGGGTCACCCTAAGTGCCTGGGCTAAAAACTATTTTGGCCATAACTTCTTTGTTACTCGCCCGATTCGGTCGATCTTTATGTCCACGGAATCCTTATCTAAAGGCCTAAGACCACTCATGATCGGACTTCCTGTCCATCGTGCCGAATAAATAATTCCAATTTTTTGGCCGGGCCCTAGGGGTACCCCTAGGTGCATGGTCTAAAAACTATTTGTCCATAACTTCTTCGTTACTCACCCGATTCGGTCGATCTTTATGTCCACAGAATCTTTATCTAATGGCCTAAGACCCCTAATGATCAGAATTCCTGTCCATCGTGCCAAACAAAGAGCTTCAATTTTCGGGTCGGGCCCTAGGGGATCGGGGGCTGAAAAATCACCCGAAACGAAATGTTTATTTTTTCGCACATTAGCACATAAAAAGGTTATTATGGCATTTTAAAGTGAGCTTGCGTAATTTGAAGGCCCAGATCGCGGGTAAATCGGCCGAATATGCCCCAAAATAGTCAATTTTTCACTTGTTTTGGACTCTCACGAAGTTCTCGTAAAGAAAAATAATAACAAAAGTGGATTTTAACTTTTCTGGGGATAGCCCTTGGAATAAGGTTTCCAACGCCGCTTGAATCGGCCAAATAGAACAAATAGCCTAGAAGTTATGGTAAAAATAGTGGAACTGCGCAAAACGGGACCCGACGCAAAAACTATTTTGGCTATAACTTCTTCGTTTCTCGCCCGATTCGGTCGATCTTTATGTCCACGGAATCCTTATCTAAAGGCCCAAGACCCCTCATGATCTGAATTCCAATCCATCGTGCCGAACAATAAGTTTCAATTTTTGGGCCGGGCCCTAGGGGTACCCTTAAGGGCTTGGGCTAAAAACTATTTTGGCCATAACTTCTTTGTTACTCGCCCGATTCGGTCGATCTTTATGTCCATGGAATCCTTATCTAAAGGCCTAAGAACCCTCATCATCAGAATTCCTATCCATTGTGCCGAACAATAAGTTCCAATTTTTGTGCCGGGCCCTAGGGGTACCCCTAAGGGCTTGGGCTAAAAACTATTTTGGCCATAACTTCTTCGTTACTCGCCCGATTCGGTCGATCTTTATGTCCACGGAATCCTTATCTAAAGGCCAAAGAACCCTCATGATCGGAATTCCTATCCATCGTGCCGAACAATAAGTTCCAATTTTTGTGCCGGGCCGTAGGGGTACCCTAAGTGCCTGGGCTAAAAACTATTTTGGCCATAACTTCTTCGTTACTCGCCCGATTCGGTCGATCTTTATGTCCACGGAATCCTTATCTAAAAGCCTAAGACCACTCATGATCGGAATTCCTGTCCATCGTGCCGAATAAAAAATTCCAATTTTTTGGCCGGGCCCTAGGGGTACCCCTAGGGGCATGGTGTAAAAACTATTTGTCCATAACTTCTTCGTTATTCACCCGATTCGGTCGATCTTTATGTCCACAAAATCTTTATCCAAAGGCCTAAGACCCCCAATGATCGGAATTCCTGTCCATCGTGCCAAACAAAGAGCTTCAATTTTTGGGTCGGGCCCTAGGGGATCGGGGGCTGAAAAATCACCCGAAACGAAATGTTTATTTTTTCACACATTAGCACATAAAAAGGTTATTATGGCATTTTAAAGTGAGCTTGCGTAATTTGAAGGCCCAGATCGCGGGTAAATCGGCCGAATACGCCAAAAAATAGTCACTTTTTAGCTTGTTTTGGACTCTCACAAAGTTATCGTAAAGAAAAATAATAGGAAAAGTAGATTGTGACATTTTGGAAGATGGCCCTTGGAATAAGGTTTCCAACGCCGCTTGAATCGGCCAAATCGGACAAATAGCCTATAAGTTATGGCAAAAATAGTAAAACTGCGCAAAACAAGACCCGACGCAAAAACTATTTTGGCCATAACTTCTTCGTTTCTCGCCCGATTCAGTCGATATTTATGTCCACGGAATCCTTATCTTAAGGCCCAAGACCCCTCACGATTAAAGTTCCTATCCATCGTGCTGAACAAAGAGCTCGAATTTTTAAGCCTGGCCCTAGGGGTAGATCCCCTAGGGGCCTGGGCAAAAAACTCTTTTGGCCATAACTTCTTCGTTACTCGCCTGATTCGGTCAATCTTTATGTCCACAGAATCTTTATCTAAAGGCTTAAGAACCCTCATGATCTGAATTCCAATCCATCGTGTCAAACAATAAGTTCCAATTTTTGGGCCGGGCCCTATGGGTACCCCCAAGGGCTTGGGCTAAAAACTATTTTGGCCATAACTTCTTCGTTACTCGCCCGATTCGGTCGATCTTTATGTCCACGAAATCCTTATCTAAAGGCCTAAGAACCCTTAGGATCGGAATTCCTGTCCATCGTGCCGAACAATAAGTTCCAATTTTTGGGCCGGGCCCCCAAGGGCCTGGGCTAAAAACTATTTTGGCCATAACTTCTTCGTTACTCGTCCGATTCGGTCGATCTTTATGTCCACAGAATCCTTATCTAAAGGCCAAAGACCACTCATGATCGGAATTCCTGTCCATCGAGCTGAAAAATGAGTTCCAATTTTTGGGCCGGGCCCTATGGACCCCTAGGGACATGGGCTAAAAACTATTTTGGCCATTACTTCTTCGTTACTCTCCCGATTCGCTCGATCTATATTTCTACAGAATCGTTATCTAAAGGCCTACGACCCCTAATGATCGGAATTCCTGCCCATCGTGCCGAACAAAGAGCTTCAATTTTCACCCCTAGGGGCTCGAGGCTGAAAAATCAACCGAAACGAAATGTTGATTTTTTCGCATATTAGCACATACACATGTATTTATGGCATTTTAAAGTGAGCTTGCGTAATTTGAAGGCCCAGATCGCGGGTAAAGCGGCCTAATACGCCCCAAAATATTAACTTTTTAACTTGTTTTGGATTCTCACGAAGTTCTCGTAAAGCAAAATAATAGGAAAAATGGATTTAAAATTTTTGGAGGATAGCCCTTGGAATAAGGTTTCCAACGCCGCTTGAATCGGCCAAATAGGACAAATAGCCTAGAAGTTATGGCAAAAATAGTGGAACTGCACATAATGGGACCCGACGCAAAAACTATTTTGGCCATAACTTCTTCGTTTCTCGCCCGATTTGGTCGATCTTTATATCCACGGAAACCTTATCTAAAGGCCCAAGAACCCTCATGATTGGAATTCCTATCCATCGTGCTGAATAAAGAGCTCCCATTTTTGGGCCTGGACCTGGGGATACCCCAAGGGGCCTGGGCTAAAAACTATTTTGGCCATAACTTCTTCGTTACTAGCCCGATTCGGTCGATCTTTATGTCCACGAAATCCTTATCTAAATGCCTAAGAACCTTCATGATCGAAATTCCTGTCCATCGTGCCGAATAATATGTTCCAATTTTTGGGCCGTGCCCTAGGGTTACCCCTAAGGGCCTAGGATAAAAACTAATTTGGCCATAACTTCTTCGTTATTCGTCCGATTTGGTCGATCTTTATGTCCACAGAATTCTAATCTAAAGGCCTAAGAACACTCATGATCGGAATTCATGTCCATCGTGCCGAATAAAAAATTCCAATTTTTGGGCTGGGCCCTAGGGGCATGGGCTAAAAACTATTTGGTCATAACTTCTTCGTTACTCACCTAATTTGATCGATCTTTATGTCCACAGAATCCTTATCTAAAAGCCTAAGACCCCTAATGATCAGAATTCTTGTCCATTGTGCCGAACAAAGAGCTTAAATTTTCAGGCCGGCCCTAGCAGATCGGGGGCTGAAAAATCACCCGAAACGAAATGTTTATTTTTTCGCACATTAGCACATAAAAATGTATTGATGGCATTTTAAGGTGAGCTTGCGTAATTTGAAGGCCCAGATCGCGGGTAAATCGGCCGAATACGCCCCAAAATAGTCAATTTTTCGCTTGTTTTGGACTCTCACGAAGTTCTCGTAAAGAAAAATAATAACAAAAGTGGATTTTAACTTTTTTGGGGATAGCCCTTGGAATAAGGTTTCCAACGCCGCTTGAATCGGCCAAATCGGACAAATAGCCTAGAAGTTATGGTAAAAATAGTGGAACTGCGCAAAATGGGACCCGACGCAAAAACTATTTTGGCCATAACTTCTTCGTTTCTAACCCGATTCGGTCGATATTTATGTCCACGAAATCCTTATCTAAAGGCTTAAGAACCTCAGGATCAGAATTCCTGTCCATCGTGCCGAACAATAAGTTCCTTTTTTTGGGCCGGGCCCTAGGGTTACCCCCCCTAAGGGCCTGGGCTAAAAACTATTTTGGCCATAACTTCTTTGTTACTCGTCCGATTCGGTTGATCTTTATGTCCACAGAATCCTTATCTAAAGGCCTAAGACCACTTATGATCTGAATTCCTGTCCATCGAGCCGAAAAATAAGTTCCAATTTTTGGGCCGGGCCCTAGGGGTACCCCTAAGGGCTTGGGCTAAAAACTATTTTGGTCATAACTTCTTCGTTACTCGTCCGATTCGGTCGATCTTTATGTCCACAGAATCCTTATCTAAATGCCTAAGACCACTCATGATCGGAATTTCTGTCCATCGAGCCAAATAATAAGTTCCAATTTTTGGGCCGGGCCCAATGGGTACCCCTAGGGGCATGGGCTAAAAACTATTTTGGCCATAACTTCTTCGTTACTCACCCGATTCGCTCGATCTTTATGTCTACAGAATTCTTATCTATAGGCCTAAGACCCCTAATAATCGTAATTCCTGCCCATCGTGCCGAACAAAGAGCTTCAATTTTCGGGCTGGGCCCTAGGGATACCCCTAGGGGCTCGGGGCGGAAAAATCATCCGAAACAAAATGTTTTTTATTTTTGCATATTAGTACATACACATGTATTTATGGCATTTTAAAGTGAGCTTGCGTAATTTGAAGGCCCAGATCGCGGGTTAATCGGCCGAATACGCTCCAAAATAGTCACTTTTTCACTTGTTTTGGACTCTCACAAAGTTCTCGTAAAGAAAAATAATAGGAAAAGTGGATTTTATCTTTTTGGAGGATAGCCCTTGGAATAAAGTTTCCAACGCCGCTTGAATCGACCAAATAGGACAAATAGCCTAGAAGTTATGGCAAAAATAGTGGAACTGCGCAAAACGGGACCCGACGCAAAAACTATTTTGGCCATAACTTCTTCGTTTCTCGCCCGATTCGGTCGATCTTTATGTCCACGGAAACCTTATCTAAAGGCCCAAGAACCATCATGATTGGAATTCCTATCCATCATGCTGAACAAAGAGCTCCAATTTTTGGGCCTGGCCCTAGGGTACCCCTAGGGGCCTGAGCTAAAAACTATTTTGGACATAACTTCTTCGTTACTAGCCCGATTCGGTCGATCTTTATGTCCAAGAAATCCTTATCTAAAGGCCTAAGAATCCTCATGAACGGAATTCCTTGTCACAGCCCCAAATCCCGAGGGACGGCAGAAGCCGGGGTGTGACTGGTGTTGGATTAAAGAAGCGGGGAAGAAGGGGGCTAACTGACTAAACATACATAAACGACATCAAACATTCAATGAAAAAGACTGGAATATAATAAAGGAAGAGTTAATCACGAGTGATTACTCGACAAAAGTACGCAGAAGAGACTAAGTTCAAAATTACAGACTTAACTACAGTGTATTGTTCAAAAGGTATATTTGAAAAGATTTAGAGTTCTGCAGCGGAAGAGTTCTAACTAAAGCATCCTATCTTTCAACTCAACATCAACCGTCACCGCTCACCGTCGCTTCAACCTGCACATTTAGAAAACAATGCAGGGCTAAGTACAAACGTACTTAGTGGGCACGATGCCGAAATCATAATCATAAGTATAAATAATCTGGCATTTTATAACCGTAGCGCATCGGGGTTTTGTTGAAAAGGCCCGAGCCTACTAAACATTTTATGACTAATTTGTATAAAGCAGCTTGCGCAAGCATTTTTAGAGTATGTTATGCTCAATCTTGACCAAAACTAATTCTCCGTGGCTGGCTACCCCTCAACAGGATACCACATACACCACAGGTTACAAAGTGCACTAACTCTGGAAAGCACTTAGCAGCTAACTCAGAGCCGATCGTTAGTTAACCTAGTTAGATTAACTCTAAAAGTCTGGAAAACCCAAAGGCTAACTCAGAAATCTGGTACACCCGAAGGTTAACTCAGATAGGTACAAGAGAACTCACATAAAATAGTTGAAATAGTTTATGCCAAGATTATCACTTTGAAAACACAATTATCAAAGCGATAAATAATACTTTCGAGTTGTGGAAAAACCCACATTTTATTTGATATAGATAAAAGCCCACCTTGATTTACAGAACTTAAAGCAAAAGCTTCCAACTTTGGATCTTCTGTCCTTTCTCTATAGTTGGCTTCCTCCTTCATCCTAAAATAAAAATACACTTAAAAACGGGTTGAACAAGATAATCGATTAAAGAGAATCGAAGCAAGTTTTAGTTGTTTTATTCTTTTGGGCAATTGCATGCTTACTAGATTCGTTTTACTTAAACGGGAAACGAGACTCGTACCAATCTCATTTAGAACTCGGAAGATCTCATACTCGACTCTCGGGTCAGTAGAGATGGTAGTCGATATCTTAATACGACTTTAAAGATTAAAAGAAACTAAGTTGGAAAGGATCAACTTAGGCGATTTACTTTATAGCTCATTTCACGACTTATGAAATTTCTCGTTTATTACTTCTTTAACAAAAGATAAAAGATACGATCTTGACTGGTTGTCATCATTAAAGGTCTTGTACTTGACTCTAGGGTCAGTAGGAAGATGTTCGTTAGATAAAACGGCTTAAACGATTGAAAGAAGCTAAGTTCTGAACTAAACAACTTAGAAAACAAGAAACTGAAATTTCACTGCACAGTCCAGTAACTCTGGAGGCTGTCCAGTACAGAGGATTTGGAAACAGGGCGTGAGCCCTGTACCATTAGAAAGCTTAGGAAGTCTAGTTCGCGCTCCAATTTATAGATCACAAATCCGATAAACGAGCTGAAAGTTATTACAGTTTCCGGCAAGGGTCGCAAAACTGCCGTGAAAACCCTAATTGTTTGGTAGGTTCGCCGTATAACGTCTTAGGTTCGTTCTAAGCTCTCGTATTCATTTTTTTTTTAAACTGGACTCTCAAGGCAGTCATCATGTACTTCCGTACGTGACAAACTCCTTCTCAAAACCCGCTCAAATGCACGATGTTCTAACGTCGGATTTCAACTAACAAGTACTAAACCAACAAACATTTCAAACGCGTTCTAGTTCTCGATTATAACTATAACCCATATTATACCAACTCGAAAGCTTATGACGTCAACTAGAAAGTTGTTCTAAATTTCATTATAAACAATAATATTAGATTAGAATTCCCATCCGACTTCTCGATTATTAGTTACAACTAGATGTTCGTCTCTTACGCGATTTTTCAACGTTGTCGGATTTCGTTCAAATTTTACGACGTTAAACTATGTCTAACGTGAATCATTTTCATGCATGCAAACACATCTTAACATCATTATAACTCAGTTTATATGGTGATCTTTGCCTCTTATGTTTCATTAAACATTTTTAGAAAATTTTCAAATAATTTCTATAATCAACTAATATGATTTGCATCATAATTTCATTAACAATTCATCACTTATATTAAACATGTATAAACCCCTAATTACTCTATAAATTTCTGGTTTTATATAGATATTAAGGGGATGATTTTCTTCTCCAATTAACAACATTTATTCACTAATCAACCTATTATAACAACCATTTATCAATTGCAATTCCAAAATCAACTAACATGCAAAAACCCCTAAATTCATAATTCAAACCCTAATTTAAATTTCTCAAACACATAGGGCTTTTGATTCTTTTTCATCCCAATCACTAATTAAATATCTACTAAGCATGAATCAATGATCAAAAGAAGAAAATTAAAAATCCTACCATTTTCCCAAAAAATTCTGCATTTACCTAGGTTTTAGGATTCTTGGTTTTGATCAATTTTAAACCCTAATTAATCTATCTAACATATCCAATTTCATTGTTCTAAGATCACAACATCCATTCCAAAACTTCAAAAATTTCGATCAAGGTGAAAAAGAGAAGAAAAAGAAATCTAATTGGATGAAGTTGTGGAGGATCATCATACCTTAAGAATTAAGGAAAGAAGTATGGTGTTTGAATGGATGGATTGAGGTCTTGTATGATTTCTTCAAGCTTTGAAGGTGTCTTCAATGGTGGGTAGAAGTGAGGAAGAAGATGAAGATTGGGGGGAGAGAGAGAGAATTGCCGAGAGAGAGTGAGAGATGGAGAGAGATGAAATTGTCTTGTTCAAATTGATGGAATGATGAAAATGTTGAAATGGTGTAAAGGTAGTTTAGGTGTCATACAATTAAGCAAGTCAACATGCAAGATTACACCTAATTATGGTGAGGTGTCGGCTGCATGGAGGAGATTAAGAGGGTTACGGGTTTTTCCGGAGCGATCCGACGTTACGGGAAAACGAACGACGAAAAACGTTGTTCGGTACAAAAATCGTCGCGATTCGATTTGACTTAAAAATTCTAACGTATGAACTTAATTAGAAAATAAATTTACAAAATTTATTTTGACCAAAAACTCGGGACGACATAGTCCGAGTTTCGTCCAGAAAAACATAAAAACAAACTTTCTCGGCGTGTTCGTATCGCAATTTCGTGATTGTAAAACTAGACGGTTTTCCTTTCCGAGTTTACGAACTAAAAACTTTTCGTACGCGCTAACCCTAAATACAGTAGCCGTCTAGCAGACTTCTGTAATTTATTTTTAATAACGGATTCGACCGTTAGCCTTATAACTCAAAATTGTAAACTTAGGCGTGCAAAGCCATTTATTTAATTAACTTTAAAATTTTAAGAACGTAAGGAATTTATGGGGCATTACATTCCTGTCCATCATGCTGAACAATAAGTTCCAATTTTTGGGCCGGGCCCTAGGGGTACCCTAAGGGCCTGGGATAAAAACTATTTTGGCCATAACTTTTTTGTTATTCGCCCGATTCGGTCGATCTTTATGTCCACGGAATCCTAATCTAAAGGCCTAAGACAAATCATGATCGGAATTCATGTCCATTGTGCCGAATAAAAAATTCTAATTTTTGGGCTAGGCCCTAGGGGTACCCCTAGGGGCATTGGCTAAAAACTATTTGGTCATAACTCCTTCGTTACTCACCCGATTCGGTCGATCTTTATGTCCACAGAATCTTTATCTAAAGGCCTAAGACCCCTAATGATCGGAATTCCTGTCCATTGTGCCGAACAAAGAGCTTCAATTTTCGGGCCCGGCCCTAGGGGATCGGGGGCTGAAAATTCATCCGAAACGAAATATTTATCTTTTCGCACATTAGCACATAAAAATGTATTTATGGCATTTTAAAGTGAGCTTGCGTAATTAAAAGGCCCAGATCGCGAGTAAATCGGTCGAATACGCCCCAAAATAGTCACTTTTTCGCTTGTTATGGACTCTCACGAAGTTCTCTTAAAGAAAAATAATAATAATATTGGATATTAACGTTTTGGGGGATAGCCCTAGGAATAAGGTTTCCAACGCCGCTAGAATCGGCCAAATCGGACTAATAGCCTAGAAGTTATGGCAAAAATAGTGGAACTGCGCAAAACGGGACCCGATGCAAAAACTATTTTGGCCATAACTTCTTCGTTTCTCACCCGATTCGGTCGATCTTTATGTCCACGGAAACCTTATCTAAAGACCCAAGAACCCTCATGATTGGAATTCCTATCCATCGTGCTGAACAAAGAGCTTTTTGGGCCTGGCCCTAGGGGTACCCCTAGGGGCCTGGGCTAAAAACTATTTTGGCCATAACTTTTTCGTTACTAGCCCGATTCGGTCGATCTTTATGTCCACGGAATCCTTATCTAAAGGCCTAAGAACCTTCCTGATTGGAATTCCTGTCCATCGTGCCGAACAATAAGTTCCAATTTTTGGGCCGGGCCCTAGGGGTACCCCTTGGGGCCTAGGCTAAAAACTATTTTGGCCATAACTTCTCCGTTACTCGTCCGATTCGGTCGATCTTTATGTCCACAGAATCCTTATCTAAAGGCCTAAGACCACTCATGATAGGAATTCCTGTTCATCAAGCCGAATAATAAGTTCCAGTTTTTAGGCCGGGCCTTATGGGTACCCCTAGGGGAATGGGCTAAAAACTATTTTGGCCATAACTTCTTTGTTACTCACTCGATTCGGTCGATCTTTATGTCTAAAGAATCCTTATCTAAAGGCCTAAGACCCCTAATGATCAGAATTCCTGCCCATCGTGCCGAACAAAGAGCTTCAATTTTCGGGCCAGGCCCTAGGGATACCCCTAGGGGCTCGGGGCTGAAAAATCATCCGAAATGAAATGTTGATTTTTTCGCACATTAGCACATACACATGTATTTATGGTATTTTAAAGTGATCTTGCAAAATTTGAAGGCCCAGATCGCAGGTAAATCGGCCGAAAACGCCAAAAAATAGTCACTTTTTCGCTTGTTTTGGACTCTCACGAAGTTCTCGTTAAGCAAAATAATAGGAAAAGTAGATTTTAACTGTTTGGGGGATAGACCTTGGAATCAGGTTTCCAACTACGCTTGAATCGGCCAAATCGGACAAATAGCCTAGAAGTTAAGGCAAAAATAGTGGAACTTCGCAAAACGGGACGCGACGCAAAAACTATTTTGGCCATAACTTCTTCGTTTCTCGCCCGATTCGGTCGATCTTTATGTCCACGGAAACCTTATCTAAAGACCCAGAAACCCTCATGATTGGAATTCCTATCCATCGTGCTGAACAAAGAGCTCCAATTTTTGGGCCTGGCCCTAGGGGTACCCCTAGGGACCTGGGCTAAAAACTATTTTGGCCATAACTTCTTCGTTGCTCGCCCGATTCGGTCGATCTTTATGTCCACGGAAACCTTATCTAAAGACCCAAGAACCCTCATAATTGTAATTTCTATCCATCGTGCCGAACAAAGAGCTCCAATTTTTGGGCCTGGCCCTAGGGGTACCCCCTAGAGGCCTGGCTGAAAACTATTTTGGCCATAACTTCTTTGTTACTAGCCCGATTCGGTCGATCTTTATGTCCACGGAATACTTATCTAAAGGCCTAAGAACCCTCATGATCGGAATTCTTATCCATCGTGCCGAACAATAAGTTCAAATTTTAGGGCCGGGCCCTAGGGGTACGTACCCCTAAGGGCCTGGGCTAAAAACTATTTTGGCCATAACTTCTTAGTTACTCGTCCGATTAGGTCGATATTTATGTCCACAGAATTCTTATCTAAAGGCCTAAGACCCCTAATGATCGGAATTCCTGTCAATCATGCCGAATAAAAAATGCCAATTTTTGGGCCGGGCCCTACCCCTAGGGGCATGGGCTAACAACTATTTGGCCATAACTTCTTCGTTACTCACCCGATTCGGTCGATCTTTATGTCCACAGAATCATTATCTAAAGGCCTAAGACCCCTAATGATTGGAATTTCTGTCCATCGTGCCGAACAAAGAGCTTAAATTTTTTGGGCGGGCCATAAAGGATCGGGGGCTGAAAAATCATCCGAAATGAAATGTTTATTTTTTTGCACATTAGCACATAAAAATGTATTTATGACATTTGAAAGTGAGCTTGCGTAATTTGAAGGCCTAGATCACGGGAAAATAGGCCGAATACGCCCCAAAATAGTCACTTTTTCGCTTGTTTTGGACTCTCACGATGTTCTCGTAAAGAAAAATAATAAGAAAAGTGGATTTTAACTTTTTGGGGGATAGCCCTAGGAATAAGGTTTCCAACGCCGCTAGAATCGGCCAAATCGGACTAATAGCCTAGAAGTTATGGCAAAAATAGTGGAACTGCGCAAAACGGGACCCGACGCAAAAACTATTTTGGCCATAACTTCTTCGTTTCTCGCCCGTTTCGGTCGATATTTATGTCCACGGAATCCTTATCTAAAGGCCTAAGATCCCTCATGAATGAAATTCCTATCCATCATTCTGAACAAAGAGCTCCAATTTTTGGGCCGGGCCCTAGAGGTACCCCCTAGAGGCGTAGGCTAAAAACTATATTGGCCATAACATCTTCGTTACTCGCCCGATTAAAACAATAATTTTGTCCACAGAATCCTTATCTAAAGGCCTATGACCCCTAATGATCGGAGTTCCTGTCTATCGTGCCGAACAAAGAGTTTCAATTTTCGGTCCGAGCCCTAGGGGTACACCTAGGGGCTCGGGGGCTGAAAAATCATCCGAAACGAAATGTTGATTTTTTTCTCTCATTAGCACATACACATGTATTTATGGCATTTTAAAGTGATCTTGCATAATTTGAAGGCCCAAATCGCGGGTAAATCGGCCGAATACGCCCCAAAATAGTCACTTTTTCGCTTGTTTAGGACTCTCACGAAGTTCTCGTAAAGCAAAATAATAGGAAAAGTGGATTTCGACTTTTTGTGGGATAGCCCTTGGAATAAGGTTTCCAATGCCGCTTGAATCGGCCAAATCCGACAAATAGCCTAGAGGATATGGCAAAAATAGTGGAACTGCGCAATACGGGACCTGACGCAAAAACTATTTTGGCCATAACTTCTTCGTTTCTTGCCCAATTCGAACGATCTTTATGACGACGGAATCCTTATCTAAAGGCCCAAGACCCCGCATGATTGGAATTCCTATCCGTCGTGCTGAACAAAGAGCTCCAATTTTTAGGCCGGGCCCCAGGGGTACCCTTAAGGGACTGGGCTACCCTTAGGGTCATGGGCTAAAAACTATTTGGCCATAACTTTTTCGTTATACACCCGATTCGGTCGATCTTTATGTCCACAGAATATTTATCTAAAGGCCTAAGATCCTTAATGATCGGAATTTCTGTCCATCGTGCCGAACAAAGAGCTTAAATTTTTGGGGCGGGACCTCGGGGCTCGGGCCTAAAAAATCATCCGAAACGAAATTTTTATTTTTTTGTACATTAGCACATAAAAATGTATTTATGGCATTTTAAAGTGAGCTTGCATAATTTGAAGGCCCAGATCGCAGGTAAATCGGCCGAATACGCCCCAAAATAGTCACTTTTTCGCTTGTTTTGGACTCTCACGAAGTTCTCGTATTGCAAAATAATAGGAAAAGTGGATTTCGACATTTTGGGGGATAGCCCTTGGAATAACATTTCCAACACCGCTTGAATCGGCCAAATCGGACAAATAGCCTAGAAGATGTGGCAAAAATAGTGGAACTGCGCAAAACGGGACCCGACGCAAAAACCATTTTGGCCATAACTTCTTCGTTTCTCGCCCGATTCGGTCGATCTTTATGTCCACGGAATCCTTATCTAAAGGCTTAAGAACCCTCATGATCGGAATTCCTGTCCATCATGTCAAACAATAAGTTTCAATTTTTGGGCCAGGCTCTAAGGGTTCTTAAGGGCCTGGGCTAAAAACTATTTTGGCCATAACTTCTTCGTTACTCGTCCGATTAGGTCGATCTTTATGTCCACAGAATCCTTATCTAAAGGCCTAAGACCCCTAATGATCGGAATTCCTGTCCATCGTGCCGAATAAAAAATGCCAATATTTGGGCCGGGCCCTAGGGGTACCCTTAGGGGCATGGGCTAAAAACTATTTGGCCATAACTTCTTCGTTACTCACCCGATTCAGTCGATCTTTATGTCCACAGAATAATTATCTAAAGGTCTAAGACCCCTAATGATCGGAATTCCTGTCCATCGTGCCGAACAAAGAGCTTAAATTTTTGGGGCGGGCCATAGGGGCTCGGGGGCTGAAAAATCATTCGAAACGAAATGTTTATTTTTTTGCACATTAGCACATAAAAATGTATTTAAATCATTTTAAAGTTAGCTTGCGTAATTTGAAGGCCCAGATCGCGGGTAAATCGGCCGAATACGCCCCAAAATAGTCACTTTTTCGCTTGTTTAGGACTCTCACGAAGTTCTAGTAAAGCAAAATAATAGGAAAAGTGGATTTCGACTTTTTGGGGGAGAGCCCTTGGAATAACGTTTCCAACGCCGCTTGAATCGGCCAAATTGGACAAATAGCCTAGAAGATATGGCAAAAATAGTGGAACTGCGCAAAACGGAACTTGACGCAAAAACTATTTTGGCCATAACTTCTTCGTTTCTTGACCGATTCGATCGATCTTTATATCGACGGAATCCTTATCTAAAGGCCCAAGACCCCGCATGATTGGAATTCCTATCCATCGTGCTGAACAAAGAGCTCCAATTTTTGGGCACGGCCTGAGGAGTACCCCCTAGGGGCCTGGGCTAAAAACTATTTTGGCCATAACTTCTTCGTTACTCGCCCGATTCGGTCGATATTTATGTCCACAGAATCCTTATCAAAAGGCCTAAGACCCTTAATGATAAGAGTTTCAATTTTCGGGCCGGGCCCTAGGGGTTCAGGGGCTGAAAAATCATCCGAAACGAAATGTTGATTTTTTTTCACATTAGCACATACACATGTACTTATGGCATTTTAAAGTGAGCTTGCGTAATTTGAAGGCCAAGAATCGGACGAGTACGCCCCCAAATTGTCAGTTTTTCGTTTGTTTTGGACTCTCACGAAGTTCTCGTAAAGAAAAATAATAGGAAAAGTGGATTTTAACTTTTTGCAGGATAGCCCTTGGAAAAGGTTTCCAACGCCGCTTGAATCGGCCAAATCGGACAAATAGTCAAGAAGTTATGGCAAAAATAGTGGAACTGTGCAAAACGGGACCCGACGCAAAAACTATTTTGGCCATAACTTCTTCGTTACTAGCCCGATTCGGTCGATCTTTATGTCCACGGAATCGTTATCTAAAGGCCTAAGAACCTTCATGATCGGAATTCCTATCCATCATGCTGAACAAAGAGCTCCAATTTTTGGGCCGGGCCCTAAGAGTACCCCCTAGGGGCCTGGGCTAAAAACTATTTTGGCCATAATTCTTCGTTACTCCCCCGATTCGGTCGAACTTTATGTCCACAGAATCCTTATCTAAAGGCCTAAGACCCCTAATGATCAAAATTCCTATCCATCGTGCCGAACAAAGAGTTTCAATTTTTAGGTCGGGCCCTAGGGGTACCTCTAGGGGCTCGGGGGCTGAAAAATCATCCGAAACGAAATGTTGATTTTTTCATGAATTAGCACATTCACATGTATTTATGGAATTTTAAAGTGAGCTTGCGTAATTTGAAGGTCCATATCGCGGGTATATCGGCCGAATACGCCCCAAAATAGTCAATTTTTCGCTTGTTTTGGACTTCTCACGAAGTTCTCGTAAAGAAAAATAATAAGAAAAGTGGATTTTAAATTTTTGAAGGATAGCCCATGGAATAAGGTTTCCAACGCCGCTTGAATCGGCCAAATCGGACAAACAGTCAAGAAGTTATGGCAAAGATAGTGGAACTGCGCAAAACGGGACCCGACGCAAAAACTATTTTGGCCATAACTTCTTCGTTTCTCGCCCGATTAGATCGATCTTTATGTCCACGGAAAACCTTATCTAAAGGCCTAAGAACCCTCATGATCGGAATTCCTATCCATCGTGCCGAACAATAAGTTCCAATTTTTGGGCCTGGCCCTAGGGGTACCCCTAGGGGCCTGGGCTAAAAACTATTTTTGCCATAACTTCTTCGTTACTCGCCCAATTTGGTTGATCTTTATATCCACGGCATCCTTATATAAAGGCCTAAGAACACTCATGATCGGAATTTCGATCCATCAAGCCGAACAATAAGTTCCAATTTCTGGGCCTAGCCCTAGGGGTACCCCTAAGGGCTTGGGCTAAAAACTATTTTGGCCATATCTTATTCGTTACTCGCCCGGTTCGGTCGTTCTTTATGTCCACGGAATCCTTATCTAAAGGCCTAAGAACCCTCACGATCGAAATTCCTATCCATCGTGGCGAACAATAAGTTCCAATTTTTGTGCCGGGCCCTAGGGTTACCCCTAAGGGCCTGGGCTAAAAACTATTTTGGCCATAACTTCTTCGTTACTCGCTCGATTCAGTCGATCTTTATGTCCACGGAATCCTTATCTAAAGGCCTAAGACCACTTATGATCGGAATTCCTGTGCATCGTGCCGAATAATAAATTCCAATTTTTGGGCCGGACCCTAGGGTTACTCCCTAGGGGCATGGGCTAAAAACTATTTGGCCATAACTTCTTCGTTACTCATCCGATTCGGTCAATCTTTATGTCCACAGAATCCTTATATAAAGGCCTAAGACCCCTAATGATCGGAATTCCTGTCCATCGTGCCGGACAAAGAGCTTCAATTTTCGGGCCGGGCCCTATGGGATCAGGGGCTGTAAAATCATTCGAAACGAAATGTTTATTTTTTCGCACATTAGCACATAAAAACTATTTTAGCCATAACTTCTTCGTTACTCGTCCGGTTCGGTCGATCTTTATGTCCACGGAATCCTTATCTAAAGGCCTAAGAACCCTCACGATCGGAATTCCTATCCATCGTGGCGAATAATAAGTTCCAATTTTTGTGCCGGCCCCTAGGGTTACCCCTAAGGGCCTGGGCTAAAAACTATTTTGTCCAATTAGGTCGATCTTTATGTCCAAAGAATCCTTATCTAAAGGCCTAATACCCATAATGATCGGAATTCCTGTCCATCGTGCCGAACAAAGAGCTTCAATTTTCGGGCCGGGCCCTAGGGGATCAGGGGCTGAAAAATCATCCGAAATGAAATATTTATTTTTCGCACATTAGCACATAAAAATGTATTTGAAGGCCCAGATCGCTGGTATATCGGCCGAATACGCCCCAAAATAGTCACTTTTTCAATTATTTTAGACTCTCACGAAGTTCTGGTAAAGAAAAATAATAGGAAAAGTGGATTGTGACTTTTTGGGGGATAGCCCATGGGATAAGGTTTCCAACGCCGCTTGAATCGGCCAAATCGGACAAATAGCCTAGAAGTTATGGCAAAAATAGTGGAACTGCGCAAAACGGGACCCGACGCAAAAACTATTTTGGCCATAACTTCTTCGTTTCTCGCCCGATTCGGTCGATCTTTATGTCGACGGAATCCTTATCTAAAGGCCCAAGACCCCGCATGATTGGAATTCCTATCAATCGTGCTGAACAAAGAGCTCCAATTTTTGGGCCGGGCCCTAGGAGTACCCCCTAGGGGTCTGGGCTAAAAACTATTTTGGCCATAACTTCTTCGATACTCGCCCGATTCGGTCGAACTTTATGTCCACAGAATCCTTATCTAAAGGCCTAAGACCCGTAATGATCGAAATTCCTATCCATCGTGCCGAACAAAGAGTTTCAATTTTTGGCCCGGGCCCTAGGGGTACCCCTAGGGGCTCGGGGGCTGAAAAATCATCAGAAACGAAATGTTGATTTTTTCGCACATTAGCACATTCACATGTATTTATGACATTTTAAAGTGAGATTGCGTAATTTGAAGGACCAAATCGTGGGTAAGTCGGCCGAATACGCCCCAAAATAGTCACTTTTTCGCTTGTTTTGGACTCTCATAAAGTTCTCGTAAAGCAAAATAATAGAAAAAGTGGATTTCAAATTTTTGGGGGACAGCCCTTGGAATAAGGTTTCGAACGCCGCTTGAATCGGCCAAATCGGACAAATAGCCTAGAAGTTATGGCAAAAATTGTGGAACTGCGCAAAACGGGACCCGACGCAAAAATATTTTGGCCATAACTTCTTCGTTTCTCGCCCGGTTCGGTCAATCTTTATGTCGACGGAATCCTTATCTAAAGGCCTAGGACCCCACATGATTGGAATTCCTATCCATCATGCTGTACAAAGAGCTATTGTTCCAATTTTTGGGCCTGGCCCTAGGGGTACCCCTAGGGGCCTGGGCTAAAAACTATTTTGGCCATAACTTCTTCGTTACTCGCCCGATTCGGTTGATCTTTTTATCCACAGCATCCTTATATAAAGGCCTAAGAACCCTCATGATCGGAATTTCTATCCATCGTGCCGAACAATAAGTTTCAATTTTTGGGCCTAGCCCTAGGGGTACCCCTTAGGGCTTGGGCTAAAAACTATTTTGGCCATAACTTCTTCGTTACTCGCCCGGTTCGGTCGATCTTTATGTCCACGGAATCACTATCGAAATGCCTAAGAACCCTCACGATCAGAATTCCTATCCATCGTGGCGAACAATAATTTCCAATTTTTGTGCCGGACCCTAGGGGAACGCCTAAGGGCCTGGGCTAAAAACTATTTTGGCCATAACTTCTTCGATTCTCGCCCGATTCGGTCGATCTTTATGTCGGTGGAATCCTTATCTAAAGGCCTAAGACTAATTATGATCGGAATTCCTGTGCATCGTGCCGAATAAAAAATTCCAATTTTTGGGCCGGGCCCTAGGGTTACCCCCTAGAGGCATAGGCTAAAAACTATTTGGCCATAACTTCTTCGTTACTCACCCGATTCGGTCAATCTTTATGTCCACAGAATCCTTATCTAAAGGCCTAAGACCCCTAATGATCGGAATTCCTGTCCATCTTGCCGAATAAAGAGATTCAATTTTCGGGCCGAGCCTTAGGGGATCAGGGGTTAAAAAATCATCCGAAACGAAATGTTTATTTTTTCGCACAATAGCACATAAAAATGTATTTATGGCATTTTAATGTGAGCTAGCGTAATTTGAAGGTCTAGATCGCTGGTATATCGGCCGAATATGCCCCAAAATAGTCACTTTTTCGCTTATTTTGGACTCTCACGAAGTTCTCGTAAAGAAAAATAATAAGAAAAGTGGATTTTAACTTTTTGGTGGACAGCCCTTGGAATAAGGTTTCCAACGCCGCTTGAATCAGCCAAATCGGACAAATAGCCTAGAAATTATGGCAAAAATAGTGGAACTGCGCAAAACAGGACCCGACCAAAAACTATTTTGGCCATAACTTCTTTGTTTCTCGCCCGATTCGGTCGATCTTTATATTCAAGAAAACCTTATCTAAAGGCTCAAGAACCCTCATGATTGGAATTTCTATCCAACGTGCTGAACAAAGAGCTCCAATTTTTGGGCCTGGCCCTAGGGTACCCTTAGGGCATGGGCTAAAAACTATATTGGCCATAACTTCTTCGTTACTAGCCCGATTCGGTCGATCTTTATGTCCACGGAATCGTTATCTAAAGGCCTAAGAACCTTCATGATCGGAATTCCTATCCATCATGCTGAACAAAGTGCTCCAATTTTTGGGCCTGGCCCTAGGGGTACCCCTAGGGGCCTGGGCTAAAAACTATTTTGGCCATAACTTCTTCGTTACTCGCCCGATTCGGTTGATCTTTATGTCCACGGCATCCTTATATAAAGGCCTAAGAACCTTTACAGTCGGAATTCCTATCCATCGTGCAAAATAATAAGTTCCAATTTTTGGGCCTAGCCCTAGGGTTACCCTAAGGGCTAAGTTTAAAAACTATTTTGACCATAACTTCTTCGTTACTCGCCCGGTTCGGTCGATCTTTATGTCCACAGAATCCTTATCTAAAGGCCTAAGACCACTTAGGATCGGAATTCCTGTGCATCGTGCCGAATAAAAAATTCCAATTTTTGGGCTGGGCCCTAGGGATACCCCCTTGGGGCATGGGCTAAAAACTATTTGGCCATAACTTCTTCGTTACTCACCCGATTCTGTCAATCTTTATGTCAACAGAATCCTTATCTAAAGGCCTAAGACCCCTAATGATCGGAATTCCTCTGCATCGTGCCGAACAAAGAGCTTCAATTTTCGGGCCGGGCCCTAGGCGATCAGAGGCTGAAAAATCATCCGAAACGAAATGTTTATTTTTTCGCACAATAGCACATAAAAATGTATTTATGGCATTTTAATGTGAGCTAGCGTAATTTGAAGGTCCAGATCGCGGGTATATCGGCCGAATACGCCCCAAAATAGTCACTTTTTCGCTTTTTTTGGACTCTCACGAAGTTCTCGTAAAGAAAAATAATAATGAAAGTGGATTTTAACTTTTTGGGGGATAGCCCATGGATTATGGTTTCCAACGCCGCTTGAATCGGCCAAATCGAACAAATAGACTAGAAGTTATGGCAAAATTAGTGGAACTGCGCAAAACGGGACCTGACGAAAAAACAAAGCCATAACTTCTTCGTTTCTCGCCCGATTCGGTCGATCTTTATGTCCAAGGAATCCTTATCTAAAGGCCTAAGACCCCTCATGAATGGAATTCCTATCCATCATGCTGAACAAAGAGCTCCAATTTTTGGGCCGGGCCCTAGGGGTACCCCGTAGGGGCCTAGGCTAAAAACTATTTTGACCATAACTTCTTCGTTACTGGCCCGATTCAGTCGATCATTATGTCCACAGAATCCTTATCTATAGGCCTAAGACCCCTAATGATCGGAATTCCTGTCCATCGTGCCGAACAAAGAGCTTCAATTTTCGGGCCGGGTCCTAAGGGAGAAGCTGAAAAATCATCCGAAACGAAATGTTTATTTTTTCGCACATTAGCACACAAAAATGTATTTATGGCATTTTAAAGTGAGCTTGCGTAATTTGAAGACCCGAATCGCGGGTAAATCGGCCGAATACGCCCCAAAATAGTCACTTTTTCGCTTGTTTTGGACTCTCACGAAATTCTCTTAAAGAAGAATAATAAGAAAAGTGGATTTTAACATTTTGGGGGATAGCCCTTGGAATAAGGTTTCCAACGCCGCTTGAATCGGCCAAATTGGACAAATAGCCTAGAAGTTATGGCAAAAATATTGGAACTGCGCAAAACGGGACCCGACGCAAATACTAGTTTGGCCATAACTTCTTCGTTTCTCGCCTGATTCGGTCGATCTTTATGTCAACGGAATCCTTATCTAAAGGCCTAAGACCCTTCATGAATGGAATTCCTATCCATGCTGAACAAAGAGCTCCAATTTTTGGGCCTGGCCTTAGGGGTACCCCTAGGGGCCTGGGCTAAAAACTTTTTTGGCTATAACTTCTTCGTTACTCGCCCGATTCGGTCGAAATTTATGTCCACGGCATCCTTATATTTAGGCCTAAGAACCCTCACGATTGGAATTCCTATCCATCGTGCCGAACAATAAGTTCCAATTTTTGGGCCTAGCCCTAGAGGTACCCCTAAGGGCTTGGGCTAAAAACTATTTTGGCCATAACTTCTTCGTTACTCGCCCGGTTCGGTCGATCTTTATGTCCACGGAATCCTTATATAAAGGCCTAAGACCAATTATGATCAGAATTCCTGTGCATCGTGCCGAATAAAAAATTCTAATTTTTGGGCCGGGCCCTAGGGTTACCCCCTAGGGGCATGGGCTAAAATCTATTTGGCCATAACTTCTTCGTTACTTACCCGATTTTATCGATCTTTATATCCACAGAATCCTTATCTAAAGGCCTAAGACCCCTAATGATCGGAATTCATGTCCATCGTGCTGAACAAAGAGCTTCAATTTTCGGGCCGGGCCCTAGGGGATCAGAGGGTGAAAAATCATCAGAAACGAAATGTTTATTTTTTCGCACATTAGCACATAAAAATGTATTTATGGCATTTTAAAGTGAGCTAGCGTAATTTGAAGGCCCAGATCGCAGGTATATCGGCCGAATACGCCCCAAAATAGTAACTTTTTCGCTTATTTTGGACTCTCACGAAGTTCTCTTAAAGAAGAATAATAAGAAAAGTGGATTTTAACATTTTGGGGGATAGCCCTTGGAATAAGGTTTCCAACGCCACTTGAATCTGCGCAAAACGGCATCGATGCAAAAACTATTTTGGCCATAACTTCTTCGTTTCTTGCCCGATTCGGTCGATCTTTATGTCCACGGAAACCTTATCTTAAGGCCCAAGAACCCTCATGATTGGAATTCCTATCCATCGTGCTGAAAGAAGAGCTCCAATTTTTGGGCCTGGCCCTAGGGGTACCCCTAGGGGTCTGGGCTAAACACTATTTTGGCCATAACTTCTTCTTTACTAGCCCGATTTGGTCGATCTTTATGTCCACGGAATCCTTATCTAAAGGCCTAAGAACCCTCATGATCGGAATTCTTGTCCATCGTGTTGAACAATTAGCTCCAACTTTTAGGCCTGACCCTAGGGGTACCCCCCAAGGGGCCTGGGCTAAAAACTATTTTGGCCATAACTTCTTCGTTACTAGCCCGATTCGGTCGATCTTTATGTCCACGGAATCCTTATCTAAAGGCCTAAGAACCCTCATGATCGGAATTCTTGAACATCGTGCTGAACAAATAGCTCCAATTTTTAGGCCTGACCCTAGGGGTACCCCTAAGGGTCTGGGCTAAAAACTATTTTGACAATAATTTCTTCGTTACTCGTCTGATTCGGTCGATTTTTATGTCCACAGAATCCTTATCTAAAGGCCTAAGACCACTCCTGATCGGAATTCCTGTCCATCGAGCCGAATAATAAGTTCCAATTTTTTTGCCGGGCCCTATGGGTACCGCAAGGGGCATAGGCTAAAAACTATTTTGGCCATAACTTCTTCGTTACTCATCCGATTCGCTCGATCTTTATGACTACAGAATCATTATCTAAAGGCCTAAGACCCCTAATGATTGGAATTCCTGTGCATCGTGCCGAATAAAAAATTCCAATTTTTGGGCCAGGCCCTAGGGTTACCCCCTAGGGGCATTGGCTAAAAACTAATTGGCCATAAATTCTTCGTTACTCACCCGATTCTGTCGATCTTTATGTCCACAGAATCCTTATCAAAAGGCCTAAGACCCCTAATGATCGGAATTCCTGTCCATCGTGCTGAACAAAGAGCTTCAATTTTCGGGCCGGGCCCAAGGGGATCAGAGGCTGAAAAATATATTTATGGCATTTTAAAGTGAGCTTGCATAATTTGAAGGCCCAGATCGCGGGTAAATCGGCCGAATACGCCCCAAAATAGTAACTTTTTCGATTGTTTTGGACTCTCACGAAGTTCTCGTAAAGCAAACTAATAGGAAAAGTGGATTTTGACATTTGGGGGGATAGCCCTTGGAATAAGGTTTCTAACGCCGCTTTAATCGGCCAAATCGGACAAATAGCCTAGAAGTTATGACAAAAATAGTGGAACTGCGCAAAACGGCACCCGACGCAAAAACTATTTTGGCCATAACTTTTTCGTTTCTCGCCCAATTCGGTCGATATTTATGTCCACGGAAACCTTATCTAAAGGCCCAAGAACCCTCATGATTGGAATTCCTATCAATCGTGCTGAACAAAGAGCTCCAATTTTTGGGCCTGACCCTAGTGGTACCCCCTAGGGGCCTGGGCTAAAAACTATTTTGGCCATAACTTCTTCGTTACTAGCCCAATTCGGTCGATCTTTATGTCCACGAAATCCTTATCTAAAGGCCTAAGAACCCTCAGGATCGGAATTCCTGTCCATCGTGCCGAACAATAAGTTCCAATTTTTGGGCCGGGCCCTAGGGGTACCCCTAAGGGCCTGGGCTAAAAACTATTTTGGCCATAACTTCTTCGTTACTCGTCCGATTCGGTCGATCTTTATGTCCTCAGAATCCTTATCTAAAGACCTAACACCACTCATGATCGGAATTCTTGTGCATCGAGCCGAATAATATAAGTTCCAATTTTTGGGCCGGGCCCTATGGGTACCCCTAGGGGCATAGGCTTAAAACTATTTTGGCCATAACTTCTTCGTTACTCACCCGATTCGCTCGATCTTTATGACTACAGAATCGTTATCTAAAGGCCTAAGACCCCTAATTATTGGAATTCCTGTCCATCGTGCCGAACAAAGAGCTTCAATTTTCGGGCCGGGCCCTAGGGGATCAGAGGCTGAAAAATCATCCGAAACAAAATATTTATTTTATCGCACATTAGCACATAAAAATGTATTTATGGCATTTTAAAGTGAGCTAGCGTAACTTGAAGGCCCAGATCGCAGGTATATCGGCCGAATACGCCCCAAAATAGTCATTTTTTCGCTTATTTTGGACTCTCACGAAGTTCTCGTAAAGAAAAATAATAAGAAAAGTGGATTTTAACTTTTTTGGGGATTGCCCATGGAATAAGGTTTCCAATGCCGCTTGAATCGGCCAAATCGGACAAATAGCCTAGAAGTTATGGCAAAAATAGTGGAACTGCGCAAAACGGGACCTGGCGCAAAAACTATTTTGGCCATAACTTCTTCGTTTCTCACCCGATTCGGTCGATATTTATGTCCAAGGATCCCTTATCTAAAGGCCTAAGACCCCTCATGAATGGAATTCCTATCCATCATGCTGAACAAAGAGCTCCAATTTTTGGGCCGGGCCCTAGGAGGTACCCCTAGGGGCCTAGGCTAAAAACTATTTTGACCATAACTTCTTTGTTACTGGCCCGATTCAGTCGATCAATATGTCCATAGAATCCTTATCTAAACGCCTAAGACCCCTAATGATCGGAATTCCTGTCCATCGTGCCGAACAAAGAGTTTCAATTTTCGGTCCGGGCCCTAAGGGTACACCTAGGGGCTCGGGGGCTGAAAAATCATCCGAAACAAAATGTTGATTTTTTCGCACATTTGCACATACACATGTATTTATGGCATTTTAAAGTGATCTTGCATAATTTGAAGGCCCAGATCGCGGGTAAATCAGCCGAAAACGCAAAAAAATAATAGAAAAACTGGATTTTGACTTTTTGGGAGATAGCCCTTGGAATAAGGTTTCCAACGCCGCTTGAATTGGCCAAATCGGAAAAATAGTCTAGAAGTTATGGCAAAAATAGTGGAACTGCGCAAAATGGCATCGACGCAAAAACTATTTTTGCCATAACTTCTTCGTTTCTTGCCCGATTCGGTCGATCTTTATGTCCACAGAAACCTTATCTAAAGGGCCAAGAACCCTCATGATTGGTATTCCTATCCATCGTGCTAAACAAAGAGCTCCAATTTTTGGGCCTGGCCCTAGGGGTACCCCTAGGGGTCTGGGCTAAAAATTATTTTGGCCATAACTTCTTCGTTACTAGCCCGATTTGGTCGATCTTTATGTCCACGGAATCCTTATCTAAAGGCCTAAGACCCCTAATTATCGGAATTCCTGTCCATCGTGCCGAACAAAGAGCTTCAATTTTCGGGCCGGGCCCTAGGGGATCAGAGGCTGAAAAATCATCCGAAACAAAATATTTATTTTATCGCACATTAGCACATAAAAATGTATTTATGGCATTTTAAAGTGAGCTAGCGTAATTTGAAGGCCCAGATCGCAGGTATATCGGCCGAATACGCCCCAGAATAGTCACTTTTTCGCTTATTTTGGACTCTCACGAAGTTCTCGTAAAGAAAAATAATAAGAAAAGTGGATTTTAACTTTTTCGGGGATTGCCCATGGAATAAGGTTTCCAATGCCGCTTTAATCGGGCAAATCTTACAAATAGCCTAGAAGTTATGGAAAAAATAGTGGAACTGCGTAAAACGGGACTTGAAGCAAAAACTATTTTGGCCATAACTTCTTCGTTTCTCACCCGATTCGGTCGATCTTTATGTCCAAGGATCCCTTATCTAAAGGCCTAAGACCCCTCATGAATGGAATTCCTATCCATCATGCTGAACAAAGAGCTCCAATTTTTGGGCCGGGCCCTAGGAGGTACCCCTAGGGGCCTAGGCTAAAAACTATTTTGACCATAACTTCTTTGTTACTGGCCCGATTCAGTCGATCAATATGTCCATAGAATCCTTATCTAAACGCCTAAGACCCCTAATGATCGGAATTCCTGTCCATGGTGCCGAATAAAGAGTTTCAATTTTCGGTCCGGGCCCTAAGGGTACACCTAGGGGCTCGGGGGCTGAAAAATCATCCGAAACAAAATGTTGATTTTTTCGCACATTTGCACATACACATGTATTTATGGCATTTTAAAGTGATCTTGCATAATTTGAAGGCCCAGATCGCGGGTAAATCAGCCGAAAACGCAAAAAAATAATAGAAAAACTGGATTTTGACTTTTTGGGAGATAGCCCTTGGAATAAGGTTTCCAACGCCGCTTGAATTGGCCAAATCGGAAAAATAGTCTAGAAGTTATGGCAAAAATAGTGGAACTGCGCAAAATGGCATCGACGCAAAAACTATTTTGGCCATAACTTCTTCGTTTCTTGCCCGATTCGGTCGATCTTTATGTCCACAGAAACCTTATCTAAAGGGCCAAGAACCCTCATGATTGGTATTCCTATCCATCATGCTGAACAAAGAGCTCCAATTTTTGGGCCTGGCCCTAGGGGTACCCCTAGGGGTCTGGGCTAAAAACTATTTTGGCCATAACTTCTTCGTTACTAGCCCGATTTGGTCGATCTTTATGTCCACGGAATCCTTATCTAAAGGCCTAAGAACCCTCATGATCGAAATTCTTGTCCATAGTGCTGAACAAAGAGCTCCAATTTTTAGGCTTGACCCTAAGGGTACCCCCTAGGGGCTAGGGCTAAAAACTATTTTGGCCATAACTTCTTCGTTACTAGCCCGATTCGGTCGATCTTTATGTCCACGAAATCCTTATCTAAAGGCCTAAGAACCCTCAGGATGGGAATTCCTGTCCACGGTGCCGAACAATAAGTTCCAATTTTTGGGCCGGGCCATAGGGGTACCCCTAAGGGCCTGGGCTATAAACTATTTTGGCCATAACTTCTCCTTAGTCGTCCGATTCGGTCGATCTTTATGTCCACAGAATCCTTATCGAAAGGCCTATGACCACTCATGATCGGAATTCCTTTCCATCTAGCCGAATAATAAGTTCCAAATTTTGGGCCAGGCCCTATGCGTACCCCAAGGGGCATAGGCTAAAAACTATTTTGGCCATAACTTCTTCGTTACTCACCCGATTCGCTCGATCTTTATGACTACAGAATCCTTATCTAAAGTCCTAAGACCCCTAATGATCGGAATTCCTGTGCATCGTGCCGAATAAAAAATTCCAATTTTTGGGCCGGGCCCTAGGGTTACTCCCTAGGGGCATGGGCTAAAAACTATTTGGCCATAACTTCTTCGTTACTCAACCGATTCTGTCGATCTTTATGTCCATAATGATCGAAATTCCTGTCCATCGTGCCGAACAAAGAGCTTCAATTTTCGAGGCGGGCCCTAGTGGATCAGAGGCTGAAAAATGTATTTATGGCATTTTAAAGTGAGCTAGCGTAATTTGAAGGCCCAGATCGCAGGTATATCGGCCGAATACGCCCCAGAATAGTCACTTTTTCGCTTATTTTGGACTCTCACGAAGTTCTCGTAAAGAAAAATAACAAGAAAAGTGGATTTTAACTTTTTCGGGGATTGCCCATGGAATAAGGTTTCCAATGCCGCTTGAATCGGGCAAATCTTACAAATAGCCTAGAAGTTATGGAAAAAATAGTGGAACTGCGTAAAACGGGACTTGACGCAAAAACTATTTTGGCCATAACTTCTTCGTTTCTCGCCTGATTCGGTCGATATTTATGTCCACAGAAACCTTATCTAAAGGCTCAAGAACCCTCATGATTGGAATTCCTATCAATCGTGCTGAACAAAGAGCTCCAATTTTTAGGCCTGACCCTAGGGGTACCCCCTAGCGGCCTGGGCTAAAAACTATTTTGGCCATAACTTCTTCGTTACTAGCCCAATTCGGTCGATCTTTATGTCCACGAAATCCTTATCTAAAGGCTTAAGACCACTCATGATCGGAATTCCTGTCCATCGAGCCGAATAATAAGTTCCAATTTTTGGGTCGGGCCCTATGGGTACCCCTAGGGACATAGGCTAAAACCTATTTTGGCCATAACTTCTTCGTTACTCACCCGATTCGCTCGATCTTTATGACTACAGAATCCTTATCTAAAGGCCTAAGACCCCTAATGATCGGAATTCCTATCCATCGTGTCGAACAAAGAGTTTCAATTTTCGGGCCGGGCCCTATGGTTACCCCTAGGGGCTCGGGGCTGAAAATTCATCCGAAACGAAATGTTGATTTTTTCGCACATTAGTAGATACACATGTATTTATGGCATTTTAAAGTGAGTTTGCATAATTTGAAGGCCCAGATCGCGGGTAAATCGGCCGAATACGCCCCAAAATAGTAACTTTTTCACTTAATTTGGACTTTCGCGAAGTTCTCTTAAAGCAAACTAATAGGAAAAGTGGATTTTGACTTTTAGGGGGATAGCCCTTGGAATAAGGTTTCTAATGCCTCTTGAATCGGCCAAATCGGACAAATAGCTTAGAAGTTATGACAAAAATAGTAGAACTGCGCAAAACGGGACCCGACGCAAAAAATATTTTGGCCATAACTTCTTCGTTTCTCGCCTGATTCGGTCGATATTTATGTCCACGAAAACCTTATCTAAAGGCCCAAGAACCCTCATGATTGGAATTCCTATCAATCGTGCTGAACAAAGAGCTCCAATGTTTGGGCCTGACCCTTGGGTACCCCCTAGGGGCCTGGGCTAAAATTTATTTTGGCCATAACTTCTTCGTTACTAGCCCAATTCAGTCGATCTTTATGTCCACAAAATCCTTATCTAAAGACCTAAGAACCCTCAGGATCGGAATTCCTGTCCATCATGCCGAACAATAAGTTCCAATTTTTGGGCCGGGCCCTAGGGGTACCCCTAAGGGCCTGGGCTAAAAACTATTTTGGCCATAACTTCTTCGTTACTCGTCCGATTCGGTCGATCTTTATGTTCTCAGAATCCTTATCTAAGGACCTAAGACCACTCATGATTGGAATTCCTGTCCATCGAGCCGAATAATAAGTTCCAATTTTTGGGCCGGGCCCTATGGGTACCCCAAGGGGCATAGGCTAAAAATTATTTTGGCCATAACTTCTTCGTTACTCACCCGATTCGCTCGATCTTTATGACTACAGAATCCTTATCTAAATGCCTAAGAACCCTAATGATCAGAATTCCTATCTATCGTGACGAACAAAGAGTTTCAATTTTCGGGCCGGGCCACATGGATACCCCTAGGGGCTCGGGGCTGAAAAATCATCCGAAACGAAATGTTAATTTTTTTGCACATTAGCAGATACACATGTATTTATGGCATTTTAAAGTGAGCTTGCAGAATTTGAAGGCCCAGATCGCGGTTAAATCGGCCGAATACGCCCCAAAATATTCACTTTTTCGCTTATTTTGGACTCTCACGAAGTTCTCGTAAAGAAAACTAATAGGAAAAGTGGATTTTGACTTTTTGGGGGATAGCCCTTGGAATAAGGTTTCTAACGCCGCTTGAATCAGCCAAATCGGAAAAATAGCCTAGAAGTTATGACAAAAATAGTTGAACTGCGCAAAACGGGACCCGACGCAAAAACTATTTTGGCCATAACTTCTTCGTTTCTCGCCCGATTCGGTCGATATTTATGTCCACGGAAACCTTATCTAAAGGCCCAAGAACCCTCATGATTGGAATTCCTATCAATCCTGCTGAACAATGAGCTCCAATTTTTGGGCCTGACCCTAGGGGTAGGGGCCTGGGCTAAAAACTATTTTGGCCATAACTTCTACGTTACTAGCCCAATTCGGTCGATCTTTATGTCCACAAAATCCTTATCTAAAGGCCTAAGAACCCTCAGGATCGGAATTCCTGTCCATCGTGCCGAACAGTAAGTTCCAATTTTTGGGCCGGGCCCTAGGTATACCCCTAAGGGCCTGGGATAAAAATTATTTTGGCCATAACTTCTTCGTTACACGTCCGATTCGGTCGATGTTTATGTCCATAGAATCCTTATCTAAAGTTCTAAGACCACTCATGATCGGAATTCCTGTCCATCGAGCCGAATAATAAGTTCCAATTTTTGGGCCGGGCCCTATGGGTACCCCTAGGGGCATAGGGTAAAAACTATTTTGGCTATAACTTCTTCGTTCCTCACCCGATTCGCTAGATCTTTATGACTAAAGAATCCTTATCTAAAGGCCTAAAACCCCTAATGTTCGGAATTCCTATCCATCGTGCCGAACAAAGAGTTTCAATTTTCGGGCCGGGTCCTATGGATACCCCTAGGAGCTCGGGGCTGAAAAATCATCTGAAACGAAATGTTGAATTTTTCGCACATTAGCAGATACACAAGTATTTATGGCATTTTAAAGTGAGCTTGCATAATTTGAAGGCCCAGATCGCGGTTAAATCGGCCGAATACGCCTTAAAATAGTCACTTTTTCGCTTATTTTGGACTCTCACGAAGTTCTCGTAAAGCAAACTAATAGGAAAAGTGGATTTTGACATTTGGGGGGATAGCCCTTGGAATAAGGTTTCTAACGCCGCTTGAATCGTCCAAATCGGACAAATAGCCTAGAACTTATGACAAAAATAGTGGAACTGCGCAAAACGGAACCCGACGCAAAAACTATTTTGGCCATAACTTCTTCGTTTCTCGCCCGATTCGGTCGATATTTATGTCCACGGAAACCTTATCTTAAGGCCCAAAAACCCTCATGATTGGAATTCCTATCAATCGTGCTGAACAAAGAGCTCCAATTTTTGGGCCTGACCCTAGGGGTACCCCCTAGGGGCCTGGGATAAAAACTATTTTGGCCATAACTTGTTCGTTACTCGTCGGATTCGGTCGATCTTTATGTCCACAGAATCCTTATCTAAAGGCCTAAGACCACTCATGATCGGAATTCTTGTCCATCAAGCCTAACAATAAGTTCCAATTTTTGGGCCGGGCCCTATGGGTACCCCTAAAGGCCTGGGCTAAAAACTATTTTGGCTATAACTTCTTCGTTACTCGTCCGATTCGGTCGATCTTTATGTCCTCAGAATCCTTATCTAAAGGCCTAAGACCACTCATGATCGGAATTCCTGTCCATCGAGCCGAATAATAAGTTCCAATTTTTAGGCCGGGCCCTATGGGTACCTCTAGGGGCATAGGCTAAAAATTATTTTGGCCATAACTTCTTCGTTACTCACCCGATTCACTCGATCTTTATGAATACAGAATCCTTATCTAAAGGCCTAAGACCCCTAATGATCGGAATTCCTGTCCATCGTGCCGAACAAAGAGTTTCAATTTTCGGGTCGGGCCCCATGGATACCCCTAGGGGCTCGGGGCTGAAAAATCATCCGAAACGAAATGTTGATTTTTTTGCACATTAGCAGATACACATGTATTTATGGCATTTTAAAGTGAGCTTGCATAATTTGAAGGCCCAGATCGCGGTTAAATCGGCCGAATACGCTTTAAAATAGTCACTTTTTCGTTTATTTTGGACTCTCACGAAGTTATCGTAAAGAAAACTAATAGGAAAAGTGGATTTTGACTTTTTGGGGGATAGCCCTTGGAATAAGGTTTCTAACGCCGCTTGAATCGGCCAAATCGGACAAATAGCCTAGAAGTTATGACAAAAATAATGGAACTGCGCAAAACGGGACCCGACGCAAAAATTATTTTGTCCATAACTTCTTCGTTACTCACCCGATTCGCTCGATCTTTATGACTACAGAATCCTTATCTAAAGGCCTATGACCCCTAATGATCGGAATTCCTGTCCATCGTGCCGAACAAAGAGTTTCAATTTTCGGGCCGAGCCCCATGGATACCCCTAGGGGCTCGTGGCTGAAAAATCATCCGAAACGAAATGTTGATTTTTTCGCACATTAGCAGATACACATGTATTTATGGCATTTTAAAGTGAGCTTGCATAATTTGAAGGCCCAGATCGCGGTTAAATCGGTCGAATACGCCCCAAAATAGTCACTTTTTCGCTTATTTTGGACTCTCACGAAGTTCTCGTAAAGAAAACTAATAGGAAAAGTGGATTTTGACTTTTTGGGGGATAGCCCTTGGAATAAGGTTTCTAACACCGCTTGAAATGGCCAAATCGGACAAATAGCCTAGAAGTTATGACAAAAATAGTGGAACTGCGCAAAACGGGACCCAACGCAAAAACTATTTTGGCCATAACTTCTTCGTTTCTCGCCCGATTCGGTCGATATTTATGTCCACGGATACCTTATCTAAAGGCACAAAACCCCTCATGATTGGAATTCCTATCAATCGTGCTGAACAAAGAGCTCCAATTTTTGGGCCTGACCCTAGGGGTACCCCCTAGGGGCCTGGGCTAAAAACTATTTTGGCCATAACTTCTTCGTTTTCTCGTCCGATTCGGTCGATCTTTATTTCCACAGAATCCTTATCTAAAAGCCTAAGACCACTCATGATCGGAATTCTTGTCCATCAAGCCTAACAATACGTTCCAATTTTTGGGCCGGGCCCTATGGGTACCCCTAAAGGCCTGGGCTAAAAACTATTTTGGCCATAACTTCTTCGTTACTCGTCCGATTCGGTCGATCTTTATGTCCTCAGAATCCTTATCTAAAGGCCTCAGACCACTCATGATCGGAATTCGTGTCTGTCGAGCCGAATAATAAGTTCCAATTTTTGGGCCGGGCCCTATGGGTACCCCTAGGGGCATAGGCTAAAAATTATTTTGGCCATAACTTCTTCGTTACTCTCTCGATTCGCTCGATCTTTATGACTACAGAATCCTTATCTAAAGGCCTAAGACCCCTAATGATCGGAATTCCTGTCCATCATGCCGAACAAAGAGTTTCAATTTTCGGGCCGGGCCCCATGGATATCCCTAGGGGCTCGGGGCTAAAAAATCATCCGAAACGAAATGTTGATTTTTTCACACATTAGCAGATACACATGTATTTATGGCATTTTAAAGTGAGCTTGCATAATTTGAAGGCCCAGATCGCGGTTAAATCGGCCGAATACGCCCCAAAATAGTCACTTTTTCGCTTATTTTGGACTCTCACGAAGTTATCGTAAAGAAAACCAATAGGAAAAGTAGATTTTGACTTTTTGGGGGATAGACCTTGGAATAAGGTTTCTAACGCCGCTTAAATCGGCCAAATCGGACAAATAGCCTAGAAGTTATGACAAAAATAGTGGAACTGCGCAAAACGGGACCCGACGCAAAAACTATTTTGGCCATAACTTCTTCGTTTCTCGTCCGATTCGATCGATATTTATGTCCACGGAAACCTTATCTAAAGGCCCAAAAACCCTCATGATTGGAATTCCTATCAATCGTGCTGAACAAAGAGCTCCAATTTTTGGGCCTGACCCTAGGGGTACCCCCTAAGGACCTGGGCTAAAAACTATTTTGGCCATAACCTCTTCGTTTCTCGTCCGATTCGGTCGATCTTTATGTCCTCAGAATCATTATCTCTAGGCCTAAGACCACTCATGATTGGAATTCCTCTCCATCGAGCCGAATAATAAGTTCCAATTTTTGGGCCGGGCCCTATGGGTACCCCTAGGGGCATAGGCTAAAAATTATTTTGGCCATAACTTCTTCGTTACTCACCCGATTCGCTCGATCTTTATGACTACACAATCCTTATCTAAAGGACTATGACCCCTAATGATCGGAATTCCTATCCATCGTGCCGAACAAAGAGTTTTAATTTTCGGGCCGGGCCCCATGGATACCCCTAGGGGCTCGGGGCTGAAAAATCATCCGAAACGAAATGTTGATTTTTTCGCACATTAGCAGATACACATGTATTTATGGCATTTTAAAGTGAGCTTGCATAATTTGAAGGCCCAGATCGCGGTTAAATCGGTCGAATACGCCCCAAAATAGTCACTTTTTCGCTTATTTTGGACTCTCACGAAGTTCTCGTAAAGAAAACTAATAGGAAAAGTGGATTTTGACTTTTTGGGGGATAGCCCTTGGAATAAGGTTTCTAACACCGCTTGAATTGGCCAAATCGGACAAATAGCCTAGAAGTTATGACAAAAATAGTGGAACTGCGCAAAACGGGACCCGACGCAAAAACTATTTTGGCCATAACTTCTTCGTTTCTCGTCCGATTCGATCGATATTTATGTCCACGGAAACCTTATCTAAAGGCCCAAAAACCCTCATGATTGGAATTCCTATCAATCGTGCTGAACAAAGAGCTCCAATTTTTGGGCCTGACCCTAGGGGTACCCCCTAAGGACCTGGGCTAAAAACTATTTTGGCCATAACCTCTTCGTTTCTCGTCCGATTCGGTCGATCTTTATGTCCTCAGAATCATTATCTCTAGGCCTAAGACCACTCATGATTGGAAATCCTCTCCATCGAGCCGAATAATAAGTTCCAATTTTTGGGCCGGGCCCTATGGGTACCCCTAGGGGCATAGGCTAAAAATTATTTTGGCCATAACTTCTTCGTTACTCACCCGATTCGCTCGATCTTTATGACTACACAATCCTTATCTAAAGGACTATGACCCCTAATGATCGGAATTCCTATCCATCGTGCCGAACAAAGAGTTTTAATTTTCGGGCCGGGCCCCATGGATACCCCTAGGGGCTCGGGGCTGAAAAATCATCCGAAACGAAATGTTGATTTTTTCGCACATTAGCAGATACACATGTATTTATGGCATTTTAAAGTGAGCTTGCATAATTTGAAGGCCCAGATCGCGGTTAAATCGGCCGAATACGCTTTAAAATAGTCACTTTTTCGTTTATTTTGGACTCTCACGAAGTTATCGTAAAGAAAACTAATAGGAAAAGTGGATTTTGACTTTTTGGGGGATAGCCCTTGGAATAAGGTTTCTAACGCCGCTTGAATCGGCCAAATCGGACAAATAGCCTAGAAGTTATGACAAAAATAATGGAACTGCGCAAAACGGGACCCGACGCAAAAATTATTTTGTCCATAACTTCTTCGTTACTCACCCGATTCGCTCGATCTTTATGACTACAGAATCCTTATCTAAAGGCCTATGACCCCTAATGATCGGAATTCCTGTCCATCGTGCCGAACAAAGAGTTTCAATTTTCGGGCCGAGCCCCATGGATACCCCTAGGGGCTCGTGGCTGAAAAATCATCCGAAACGAAATGTTGATTTTTTCGCACATTAGCAGATACACATGTATTTATGGCATTTTAAAGTGAGCTTGCATAATTTGAAGGCCCAGATCGCGGTTAAATCGGTCGAATACGCCCCAAAATAGTCACTTTTTCGCTTATTTTGGACTCTCACGAAGTTCTCGTAAAGAAAACTAATAGGAAAAGTGGATTTTGACTTTTTGGGGGATAGCCCTTGGAATAAGGTTTCTAACACCGCTTGAATTGGCCAAATCGGACAAATAGCCTAGAAGTTATGACAAAAATAGTGGAACTGCGCAAAACGGGACCCGACGCAAAAACTATTTTGGCCATAACTTCTTCGTTTCTCGCCCGATTCGGTCGATATTTATGTCCACGGATACCTTATCTAAAGGCACAAAACCCCTCATGATTGGAATTCCTATCAATCGTGCTGAACAAAGAGCTCCAATTTTTGGGCCTGACCCTAGGGGTACCCCCTAGGGGCCTGGGCTAAAAACTATTTTGGCCATAACTTCTTCGTTTTCTCGTCCGATTCGGTCGATCTTTATTTCCACAGAATCCTTATCTAAAAGCCTAAGACCACTCATGATCGGAATTCTTGTCCATCAAGCCTAACAATACGTTCCAATTTTTGGGCCGGGCCCTATGGGTACCCCTAAAGGCCTGGGCTAAAAACTATTTTGGCCATAACTTCTTCGTTACTCGTCCGATTCGGTCGATCTTTATGTCCTCAGAATCCTTATCTAAAGGCCTCAGACCACTCATGATCGGAATTCGTGTCTGTCGAGCCGAATAATAAGTTCCAATTTTTGGGCCGGGCCCTATGGGTACCCCTAGGGGCATAGGCTAAAAATTATTTTGGCCATAACTTCTTCGTTACTCTCTCGATTCGCTCGATCTTTATGACTACAGAATCCTTATCTAAAGGCCTAAGACCCCTAATGATCGGAATTCCTGTCCATCATGCCGAACAAAGAGTTTCAATTTTCGGGCCGGGCCCCATGGATATCCCTAGGGGCTCGGGGCTAAAAAATCATCCGAAACGAAATGTTGATTTTTTCACACATTAGCAGATACACATGTATTTATGGCATTTTAAAGTGAGCTTGCATAATTTGAAGGCCCAGATCGCGGTTAAATCGGCCGAATACGCCCCAAAATAGTCACTTTTTCGCTTATTTTGGACTCTCACGAAGTTATCGTAAAGAAAACTAATAGGAAAAGTGGATTTTGACTTTTTGGGGGATAGACCTTGGAATAAGGTTTCTAACGCCGCTTGAATCGGCCAAATCGGACAAATAGCCTAGAAGTTATGACAAAAATAGTGGAACTGCGCAAAACGGGACCCGACGCAAAAACTATTTTGGCCATAACTTCTTCGTTTCTCGTCCGATTCGATCGATATTTATGTCCACGGAAACCTTATCTAAAGGCCCAAAAACGCTCATGATTGGAATTCCTATCAATGGTGCTGAACAAAGAGCTCCAATTTTTGGGCCTGACCCTAGGGGTAACCCCTAGGGGCCCGGGCTAAAAACTATTTTGGCCATAACTTCTTCGTTTCTCGTCCGATTCGGTCGATCTTTATGTCCACAGAATCCTTATCTAAAGACCTAAGACCACTCATGATCGGAATTCTTGTCCATCAAGCCTAACAATAAGTTCCAGTTTTTGGGCCGGGCCTTATGGGTACCCCTAAAGGCCTGGTCTAAAAACTATTTTGGCCATAACTTCTTCGTTACTCGTCCGATTCGGTCGATCTTTATGTCCTCAGAATCATTATCTCTAGGCCTAAGACCACTCATGATTGGAATTCCTCTCCATCGAGCCGAATAATAAGTTCCAAATTTTGGGCCGGGCCCTATGGGTACCCCTAGGGGCATAGGCTAAAAATTATTTTGGCCATAACTTCTTCGTTACTCACCCGATTCGCTCGATCTTTATGACTACAGAATCCTTATCTAAAGGACTATGACCCCTAATGATCGGAATTCCTATCCATCGTGCCGAAAAAAGAGTTTTAATTTTCGGGCCGGGACCCATGGATACCCCTAGGGGCTCGGCGCTGAAAAATCATCCGAAACGAAATGTTGATTTTTTCGCACATTAGCAGATACACATATATTTATGGCATTTTAAAGTGAGCTTGCATAATTTGAAGGCCCAGATCGCGGTTAAATCGGCCGAATATGCCCCAAAATAGTCACTTTTTAGCTTATTTTGGACTCTCACGAAGTTCTCGTAAAGAAAACTAATAGGAAAAGAGGATTTTGACTTTTTGGGGGATAGCCCTTGGAATAAGGTTTCTAACGCCGCTTGAATCAGACAAATAGCCTAGAAGTTATGACAAAAATAGTGGAACGGCGCAAAACGGGACCCGACGCAAAAACTATTTTGGCCATAACTTCTTCGTTTCTCGCCCGATTCGGTCGATATTTATGTCCACGAAAACCTTATCTAAAGGCACAAAAACCCTCATGATTGGAATTCCTATCAATCGTGCTGAACAAAGAGCTCCAATTTTTGGGCCTGACCCTAGGGGTACCCCCTAGGGGCCTGGGCTAAAAACTATTTTGGCCATAACTTCTTCGTTTTCTCGTTCGATTCGGTCGATCTTTATTTCAACAGAATCCTTATCTAAAAGCCTAAGACCACTCATGATCGGAATTCTTGTCCATCAAGCCTAACAATACGTTCCAATTTTTGGGCCGGGCCCTATGGGTACCCCTAAAGGCCTGGGCTAAAAACTATTTTGGCCATAACTTCTTCGTTACTCGTCCGATTCGGTCGATCTTTATGTCCTCATAATCCTTATCTAAAGGCCTAAGACCACTCATGATCGGAATTCGTGTCCGTCGAGCCGAATAATAAGTTCCAATTTTTGGGCCGGGCCCTATGGGTACCCCTAGGGGCATAGGCTAAAAATTATTTTGGCCATAACTTCTTCGTTACTCTCCCGATTCACTCGATCTTTATGACTACAGAATCCTTATCTAAAGGCCTAAGACCCCTAATGATCGGAATTCATGTCCATCATGCCAAACAAAGAGTTTCAATTTTCGGGCCGGGCCCCATGGATATCTCTAGGGGCTCGGGGCTGAAAAATCATTCGAAACGAAATGTTGATTTTTTCACACATTAGCAGATACACATGTATTTATGGCATTTTAAAGTGAGCTTGCATAATTTGAAGACCCAGATCGCGGTTAAATCGGCCGAATACGCCCCAAAATAGTCACTTTTTCGCTTATTTTGGACTCTCACGAAGTTATCGTAAAGAAAACTAATAGGAAAAGTGGGATTTGACTTTTTGGGGGATAGACCTTGGAATAAGGTTTCTAACGCCGCTTGAATCGGCCAAATCGGACAAATAGCCTAGAAGTTATGACAAAAATAGTGGAACTGCGCAAAACGGGACCTGACGCAAAAACTATTTTGGCCATAACTTCTTCGTTTATCGCCCGATTCGGTCGATATTTATGTCCACGGAAACCTTATCTAAAGGCCCAAAAACCCTCATGATTGGAATTCCTATCAAACGTGCTGAACAAAGAGCTCCAATTTTTGGGCCTGACCCTAGGGGTAACCCCTAAGGACCTGGGCTAAAAACTATTTTGGCCATAACTTCTTCGTTTCTCGTCCGATTCGGTCGATCTTTATGTCCACAGAATCCTTATCTAAAGGCCTAAGACCACTCATGATCAGAATTCTTGTCCATCAAGCCTAACAATATGTTCCAATTTTTGGGCCAGGCCCTATGGGTACCCCTAAAGGACTGGGCTAAAAACTATTTTGGCCATAACTTCTTCGTTACTCGTCCGATTCGGTCGATCTTTATGTCCTCAGAATCCTTATCTCTAGGCCGAAGACCACTCATGATTGGAATTCCTCTCCATCGAGCCGAATAATAAGTTCCAATTTTTGGGCCGGGCCCTATGGGTACCCATAGGGGCATAGGCTAAAAATTATTTTGGCCATAACTTCTTCGTTACTCTCCCGATTCGCTCGATCTTTATGACTACAGAATCCTTATCTAAAGGCCTAAGACCCCTAATGATCGGAATTCCTATCCATCATGCCGAACAAAGAGTTTCAATTTTCGGGCCGAGCCCCATGGATATCCCTAGGGGCTCGGGGCTGAAAAATCATCCGAAACGAAATGTTGATTTTTTCGCACATTAGTAGATATACATGTATTTATGGCATTTTAAAGTGAGCTTGCATAATTTGAAGACCCAGATCGCGGTTAAATCGGCCGAATACGCCCCAAAATAGTCACTTTTTCGCTTATTTTGGACTCTCACGAAGTTATCGTAAAGAAAACTAATAGGAAAAGTGGGATTTGACTTTTTGGGGTATAGACCTTGGAATAAGGTTTCTAACGCCGCTTGAATCGGCCAAATCGGACAAATAGCCTAGAAGTTATGACAAAAATAGTGGAACTGCGCAAAACGGGACCTGACGCAAAAACTATTTTGGCCATAACTTCTTCGTTTATCGCCCGATTCGGTCGATATTTATGTCCACGGAAACCTTATCTAAAGGCCCAAAAACCCTCATGATTGGAATTCCTATCAATCGTGCTGAACAAAGAGCTCCAATTTTTGGGCCTGACCCTAGGGGTACCCCCTAAGGACCTGGGCTAAAAACTATTTTGGCCATAACTTCTTCGTTTCTCGTCCGATTCGGTCGATCTTTATGTCCACAGAATCCTTATCTAAAGGCCTAAGACCACTCATGATCGGAATTCTTGTCCATCAAACCTAACAATAAGTTCCAATTTTTGGGCCAGGCCCTATGGGTACCCCTAAAGGCCTGGGCTAAAAACTATTTTGGCCATAACTTCTTCGTTACTCGTCCGATTCAGTCGATCTTTATGTCCTCAGAATCCTTATCTCTAGGCCTAAGACCACTCATGATTGGAATTCCTCTCCATCGAGCCGAATAATAAGTTCCAATTTTTGGGCCGGGCCCTATGGGTACCCCTAGGGGCATAGGCTAAAAATTATTTTGGCCATAACTTCTTCGTTACTCACCCGATTCGCTCGATCTTTATGACTACAGAATCCTTATCTAAAGGCCTATGACCCCTAATGATCGGAATTCCTGTCCATCGTGCCGAACAAAGAGTTTCAATTTCCGGGCCGGGCCCCATGGATACCCCTAGGGGCTCGGGGCTGAAAAATCATCCGAAACGAAATGTTGATTTTTTCGCACATTAGCAGATACACATGTATTTATGGCATTTTAAAGTGAGCTTGCATAATTTGAAGGCCCAAATCGCGGTTAAATCGGCCGAATACGCCCCAAAATAGTCACTTTTTCGCTTATTTTGGACTCTCACGAAGTTCTCGTAAAGAAAACTAATAGGAAAAGTGGATTTTGACTTTTTGGGGGATAGCCCTTGGGATAAGGTTTCTAGCGCCGTTTGAATCGGCCAAATCGGACAAATAGCCTAGAAGTTATGACAAAAATAGTGGAACTGCGCAAAACGGGACCCGACGCAAAAACTATTTTGGCCATAACTTCTTCGTTTCTCGTCCGATTCGGTCGATCTTTATGTCCACAGAATCCTTATCTAAAGGCCTAAGACCACTCATGATCGGAATTCTTGTCCATCAAGCCTAACAATAAGTTCCAGTTTTTGGGCCGGGCCTTATGGGTACCCCTAAAGGCCTGGTCTAAAAACTATTTTGGCCATAACTTCTTCGTTACTCGTCCGATTCGGTCGATCTTTATGTCCTCAGAATCCTTATCTCTAGGCCTAAGACCACTCATGATTGGAATTCCTCTCCATCGAGCCGAATCATAAGTTCCAATTTTTGGGCCGGGCCCTATGGGTACCCCTAGGGGCATAGGCTAAAATTTATTTTGGCCATAACTTCTTCGTTACTCACCCGATTCGCTCGATCTTTATGACTACAGAATCCTTATCTAAAGTACTATGACCCCTAATGATCGGAATTCCTATCCATCGTGCCGAACAAAAAGTTTTAATTTTCGGGCGGGGCCCCATGGATACCCCTAGGGGCTCGGGGCTGAAAAATCATCCGAAACGAAATGTTGATTTTTTCGCACATTAGCAGATAAACATATATTTATGGCATTTTAAAGTGAGCTTGCATAATTTGAAGGCCCAGATCGCGGTTAAATCGGCCGAATATGCCCCAAAATAGTCACTTTTTCGCTTATTTTGGACTCTCACGAAGTTCTCGTAAAGAAAACTAATAGGAAAAGTGGATTTTGACTTTTTGGGGGATAGCCCTTGGAATAAGGTTTCTAACGCCGCTTGAATCGGACAAATAGCCTAGAAGTTATGACAAAAATAGTGGAACTGCGCAAAACGGGACCCGACGCAAAAACTATTTTGGCCATAACTTCTTCGTTTCTCGCCCGATTCGGTCGATATTTATGTCCACGAAAACCTTATCTAAAGGCACAAAAACCCTCATGATTGGAATTCCTATCAATCGTGCTGAACAAAGAGCTCCAATTTTTGGGCCTGACCCTAGGGGTACCCCCTAGGGGCCTGGGCTAAAAACTATTTAGGCCATAACTTCTTCGTTTTCTCGTTCGATTCGGTCGATTTTTATTTCCACAGAATCCTTATCTAAAAGCCTAAGACCACTCATGATCGGAATTCTTGTCCATCAAGCCTAACAATACGTTCCAATTTTTGGGCCGGGCCCTATGGGTACCCCTAAAGGCCTGGGCTAAAAACTATTTTGGCCATAACTTCTTCGTTACTCGTCCGATTCGGTCGATCTTTATGTCCTCATAATCCTTATCTAAAGGCCTAAGACCACTCATGATCGGAATTCGTGTCCGTCGAGCCGAATAATAAGTTCCAATTTTTGGGCCGGGCCCTATGGGTACCCCTAGGGGCATAGGCTAAAAATTATTTTGGCCATAACTTCTTCGTTACTCTCCCGATTCGCTCGATCTTTATGACTACAGAATCCTTATCTAAAGGCGTAAGACCCCTAATGATCGGAATTCCTGTCCATCATGCCGAACAAAGAGTTTCAATTTTCGGGCCGGGCCCCATGGATATCCCTAGGGGCTCGGGGCTGAAAAATCTTCCGAAACGAAATGTTGATTTTTTCGCACATTACCAGATACACATGTATTTATGGCATTTTAAAGTGAGCTTGCATAATTTGAAGGCCCAGATCGCGGTTAAATCGGCCGAATACACCCCAAAATAGTCACTTTTTCGCTTATTTTGGACTCTCACGAAGTTATCGTAAAGAAAACTAATAGGAAAAGTGGGATTTGACTTTTTGGGGATAGACCTTGGAATAAGGTCTAACGCCGCTTGAATCGGAAAAATAGCCTAGAAGTTATGACAAAAATAGTGGAACTGCGCAAAACGGGACCCGACGCAAAAACTATTTTGGCCATAACTTCTTCGTTTCTCGCCCGATTCGGTCGATATTTATGTCCACGGAAACCTTATCTAAAGGCACAAAAACCCTCATGATTGGAATTCCTATCAATCGTGCTGAACAAAGAGCTCCAATTTTTGGGCCTGACCCTAGGGGTACCTCCTAGGGACCTGGGCTAAAAACTATTTTGGCCATAACTTCTTCGTTTCTCGTCCGATTCGGTCGATCTTTATGTCCACAGAATCCTTATCTAAAGGCCTAAGACCACTCATGACCGAATTCTTGTCCATCAAGCCTAACAATAAGTTCCAATTTTCGGGCCGGGCCCTATGGGTACACCTAAAGGCCTGGGCTAAAAACTATTTTGGCCATAACTTCTTCGTTTCTCGTCCGATTCGGTCGATCTTTATGACCACAGAATCCTTATCTAAAGGCCTAAGACCACTCATGATCGGAATTCGTGTCCGTCGAGCCGAATAATAAGTTCCAATTTTTGGGCCGGGCCCTATGGGTACCCCTAGGGGCATAGGCTAAAAATTATTTTGGCCATAACTTCTTCGTTACTCACCCGATTCGCTCGATCTTTATGACTACAGAATCCTTATCTAAAGGCCTATGACCCCTAATGATCGGAATTCCTGTCCATCGTGCCGAACAAAGAGTTTCAATTTCCGGGCCGGGCCCCATGGATACCCCTAGGGGCTCGGGGCTGAAAAATCATCCGAAACGAAATGTTGATTTTTTCGCACATTAGCAGATACACATGTATTTATGGCATTTTAAAGTGAGCTTGCATAATTTGAAGCCCCAGAACGCGGTTAAATCGGTCGAATACGCCCCAAAATAGTCACTTTTTCGCTTATTTTGAACTCTCACGAAGTTCTCGTAAAGAAAACTAATAGGAAAAGTGGATTTTGACTTTTTGGGGGATAGCCCTTGGAATAAGGTTTCTAACACCGCTTGAATTGGCCAAATCGGATAAATAGCCTAGAGGTTATGACGAAAATAGTGGAACTGCGCAAAACGGGACCCGACGCAAAAACTATTTTGGCCATAACTTCTTCGTTTCTCGCCCGATTCGGTCGATATTTATGTCCACGGATACCTTATCTAAAGGCACAAAACCCCTCATGATTGAAATTCCTATCAATCGTGTTGAACAAAGAGCTCCAATTTTTGGGCCTGACCCTAGGGGTACCCCCTAGGGGCCTGGGCTAAAAACTATTTTGGCCATAACTTCTTCGTTTTCTCGTCCGATTCGGTCGATCTTTATTTCCACAGAATCCTTATCTAAAAGCCTAAGACCACTCATGATCGGAATTCTTGTCCATCAAGCCTAACAATACGTTCCAATTTTTGGGCCGGGCCCTATGGGTACCCCTAAAGGCCTGGGCTAAAAACTATTTTGGCCATAACTACTTCGTTACTCGTCCGATTCGGTCGATCTTTATGTCCTCAGAATCCTTATCTAAAGGCCTAAGACCACTCATGATCGGAATTCGTGTCCGTCGAGCCGAATAATAAGTTTCAATTTTTGGGCCGGGCCCTATGGGTACCCCTAGGGGCATAGGCTAAAAATTATTTTGGCCATAACTTCTTCGTTACTCACCCGATTCGCTCGATCTTTATGACTACAGAATCCTTATCTAAAGGCCTATGACTCCTAATGATCGGAATTCTTGTCCATTGTGCCGAAAAAAGAGTTTCAATTTTCGGGCCGGGCCCCATGGATACCCCTAGGGGCTCGGGGCTGAAAAATCATCCGAAATGAAATGTTGATTTTTTCGCACATTAGCAGATACACATGTATTTATGGCATTTTGAAAGTGAGCTTGCATAGTTTGAAAGCCCAGATCGCAGGTAAATCGGCCGAATACGCCCCAAAATAGTCATTTTTTCGCTTATTTTGGACTCTCACGAAGTTCTCGTAAAGTAAACTAATAGAAAAAGTGGATTTTGACTTTTAGGGATATAGCCCTTGGAATAAGGTTTCTAACGCCGCTTGAATCGGCCAAATTGGACAAATCGCCTTGAAGTTATGACAAAAATAGTGGAACTGCGCAAAACGGGACCCGACGCAAAAACTATTTTGGCCATAACTTCTTCGTTTCTCGTCCGATTCGGTCGATCTTTATGTCCACAGAATCCTTATCTAAAGGCCGAAGACCACTCATGATCGGAATTCCTGTCCATCGAGCCGAATAATAAGTTCCAATTTTTGTGCCGGGCCCTATGGGTACCCCTAGGGGCATAGGCTAAAAACTATTTTGTCCATAACTTCTTCGTTACCCATCCGATTCGCTCGATCTTTATGACTACAGAATCCTTATCTAAAGGCCTAACACTCCTAATGATTGGAATTCCTGTCCATTGTGCCGAACAAAGAGTTTCAATATTCGGATCGGGCCCCATGGATACCCCTAGGGGCTCGGGGTTGAAAAATCATCCGAAATGAAATATTGATTTTTTCGCACATTAGCAGATACACATATATTTATGGCATTTTAATGTGAGCTTGCATAGTTTGAAAGGCCATATCGCAGGTAAATCGGCCGAATACGCACCAAAATAGTCATTTTTTCGCTTATTTTGGACTCTCACGAAGTTCTCGTAAAGTAAACTAATAGCAAAAGTGGATTTTGACTTTTAGGGGGATAGCCCTTGGAATAAGGTTTCTAACACCGCTTGAATCGGCCAAATCGGACAAATCGCCTAGAAGTTATGACAAAAATAGTGGAACTGCGCAAAACGGGACCCGACGCAAAAACTATTTTGGCCATAATTTCTTCGTTTCTCGTCCGATTCGGTCGATCTTTATGTCCACAGAATCATTATCTAAAGGCCTAAGACCACTCATGATCGGAATTCCTGTCCATCGATCGAATAATAAGTTCAAATTTTTGGGCCGGGCCCTATGGGTACACCTAGAGGCATAGGCTAAAAACTATTTTGTCCATAACTTCTTCGTTACCCACCCGATTCGCTCGATCTTTATGACTATAGAATCCTTATCTAAAGGCCTAAAACCCCTATTGATTGGAATTCCTGTCCATCGTGCCGAACAAAGAGTTTCAATTTTCGGGCCGGGCCCCATGGATACCCCTAGGGGCTCGGGGCTGAAAAATCATCCGAAACGAAATGTTGATTTTTTCGCACATTAGCAGATACACATGTATTTATGGTATTTTAAAGTGAGCTTGCATAATTTGAAGGCCCATATCGCGGGTAAATCGGCCGAATACGCACCAAAATAGTCACTTTTCGCTTATTTTGGATTCTCACGAAGTTCTCGTTAAGCAAACTAATAGGAAAAGTGGATTTTGACTTTTTGCGGGATAGCCCTTGGAATAAGGTTTCTAATGCCGCTTAAATCGGTCAAATCGGACAAATAGCCTAGAAGTTATGACAAAAATTGTAGAACTGCGCAAAACGGGACCCGACGCAAAACCTATTTTGGCCATAACTTCTTCGTTTCTCGCCCGATTCGGTCGATATTTATGTCCACGGAAACCTTATCTAAAGGCCCAAAAACCCTCATGATTGGAATTCCTATCAATCGTGCTGAACAAAGAGCTCCAATTTTTGGGCGTGACCCTAGGGGTAACCCCTAGGGGCCTAGGCTAAAAACTATTTTGGCCACAACTTCTTCGTTTCTCGTCCGATTCGGTCGATCTTTATGACCACAGAATCCTTATCTAAATGCCTAAGACCACTCATGATCGGAATTCTTGTCCATCAAGCCTAACAATAAGTTCCAATTTTTGGGCCGGGCCCTATAGGTACCCCTAAAGGCCTGGGCTAAAAACTATTTTGGCCATAACTTCTTCGTTATTCGTCCAATTCGGTCGATCTTTATGTCCACAGAATCCTTATCTAAAGGCCGAAGACCACTCATGATCGGAATTCCTATCCATCGAGCCGAATAATAAGTTCCAATTTTTGTGTCGGGCCCTATGGGTACCCCTAGGGGCATAGGCTAAAAACTATTTTGTCCATAACTTCTTCGTTACCCACCCAATTCGCTCAAATTCCTGTCCATCATGCCGAACAAAGAGTTTCAATTTTCGGATCGGGCCCCATGGATACCCCTAGGGGCTTGGGGCTGAAAAATCATCCGAAATGAAATGTTAATTTTTTCGCACATTAGTAGATACACATGTATTTATGGCATTTTAAAGTGAGCTTCCATAAATTGAAAGCCCAGATCGCAGGTAAATCGGCCGAATACGCCCCAAAATAGTCATTTTTCCGCTTATTTTGGACTCTCACGAAGTTCTCGTAAAGTAAACTAATAGGAAAAGTGGATTTTGACTTTTTGGGGGATAGCCCTTGGAATAAGGTTTCTAACGCTGCTTGAATCGGCCAAATCGGACAAATCGTCTAGAAGTTATGACAAAAATAGTGGAACTGCGCAAAACTTGACCCGACGCAAAAACTATTTTGGCCATAACTTCTTCGTTTCTTGTCCGATTCGGTCGATCTTTATGTCCACAGAATCCTTATCTAAAGGCCTAAGACCTCTCATGATCGGAATTCCTGTCCATCAAGCGGAATAATAAGTTCCAATTTTTGGGCCGGGCCCAATGGGTACCTCTAGGGGCATAGGCTAAAAACTATTTTGTCCATAACTTCTTCGTTACCCACCCGATTCGCTCGATCTTTATGACTATAGAATCCTTATCTAAAGGCCTAAAACCCCTAATGATTGGAATTCCTGTCCATCGTGCCGAACAAAGAGTTTCAATTTTCGGGCCGGGCCCCATGGATACCCCTAGGGGCTCGGGGCTGAAAAATCATCCGAAACGAAATGTTGATTTTTTCACACATTAGCAGATACACATGTATTTATGGTATTTTAAAGTGAGCTTGCATAATTTGAAGGCCCATATCGCGGGTAAATCGGCCGAATACGCCCCAAAATAGTCACTTTTCGCTTATTTTGGATTCTCACGAAGTTCTCGTAAAGCAAACTAATAGGAAAAGTGGATTTTGACTTTTTGGGGGATAGCCCTTGGAATAAGGTTTCTAATGCCGCTTGAATTGGCCAAATCGGACAAATAGCCTAGAAGTTATGACAAAAATAGTGGAACTGCGCAAAACGGGACCCGACGCAAAAACTATTTTGGCCATAACTTCTTCGTTTCTCGCCCGATTCGGTAGATATTTATGTCCACGGAAACCTTATCTAAAGGCCCAAAAACCCTCATGATTGGAATTCCTATCAATCGTGCTGAACAAACAGTTCCAATTTTTGGGCGTGAACCTAGGGGTAACCCCTAGGGGCCCGGGCTAAAAACTATTTTGGCCACAACTTCTTCGTTTCTCGTCCGATTCGGTCGATCTTTATGTCCACAGAATCCTTATCTAAATGCCTAAGACCACTCATGATCGGAATTCTTGTCCATCAAGCCTAACAATAAGTTCCAATTTTTGGGCCGGGCCCTATAGGTACCCCTAAAGGCCTGGGCTAAAAACTATTTTGGCCATAACTTCTTCGTTACTCATCCAATTCGGTCGATCTTTATGTCCACAGAATCCTTATCTAAAGGCCGAAGACCACTCATGATCGGAATTCCTGTCCATCGAGCCGAATAATAAGTTCCAATTTTTGTGCCGCGCCCTATGGGTACCCCTAGGGGCATAGGCTAAAAACTATTTTGTCCATAACTTCTTCGTTATCTACCCGATTCGCTCGAATTCCTGTCCATCGTGCTGAACAAAGAGTTTCAATTTTCGGATCGGGCCCCATGGATACCCTTAGGGGGCTTGGGGCTGAAAAATCATCCGAAATGAAATGTTGATTTTTTCGAACATTAGCAGATACACATGTATTTATGGCATTTTAAAGTGAGCTTCCATAATTTGAAAGCCCAGATCGCAGGTAAATCGGCCGAATACGCCCCAAAATAGTCATTTTTCCGCATATTTTGGACTCTCACGAAGTTCTCATAAAGTAAACTAATAGGAAAAGTGGATTTTGACTTCTTGGGGGATAGCCCTTGGAATAAGGTTTCTAACGCCGCTTGAATCGGCCAAATCGGACAAATCGCCTAGAAGTTATGACAAAAATAGTGGAACTGCGCAAAACGGGACCCGACGCAAAAACTATTTTGGCCATAACTTCTTCGTTTCTTGTCCGATTCGGTCGATCTTTATGTCCACAGAATCCTTATCTAAAGGCCTAAGACCACTCATGATCGGAATTCCTGTCCATCGAGCCGAATAATAAGTTCCAATTTTTGGGCCGGGCCCTATGGGTACCCCTAGGGGCATAGGCTAAAAACTATTTTGTCCATAACTTCTTCGTTACCCACCCGATTCGCTCGATCTTTATGAATATAGAATCCTTATCTAAAGGCCTAAAACCCCTAATGATTGGAATTCTTGTCCATCGTGCCGAACAAAGAGTTTCAATTTTCGGGCCGGGCCCCATAGATACCCCTAGGGGCTCGGGGCTGAAAAATCATCCGAAACGAAATGTTAATTTTTTCGCACATTAGCAGATACACATGTATTTATGGCATTTTAAAGTGAGCTTGCATGAATTGAAGGCCCATATCGCGGGTAAATCGGCCGAATACGCCCCAAAATAGTCACTTTTCGCTTATTTTGGATTCTCACGAAGTTTTCGTAAAGCAAACTAATAGGAAAAGTGTATTTTGACTTTTTGGGGGATAGCCCTTGGAATAAGGTTTCTAACGCCGCTTGAATCGGCCAAATCGGACAAATAGCCTAGAAGTTATGACAAAAATAGTGGAACTGCGCAAAACGGGACCCGACGCAAAAACTATTTTGGCCATAACTTCTTCGTTTCTCGCCCGATTCGGTCGATATTTATGTCCACGGAAACCTTATCTAAAGGCCCAAAAACCCTCATGATTGGAATTCCTATCAATCGTGCTGAACAAAGAGCTCCAATTTTTGGGCGTGACCCTAGGGGTAACCCCTAGGGGCCTGGGCTAAAAACTATTTTGGCCACAACTTCTTCGTTTCTCGTCCGATTCGGTCAATCTTTATGTCCACAGAATCCTAATCTAAAGGCCTAAGACCAGTCATGATCGGAATTCTTGTCCATCAAGCCTAACAATAAGTTCCAATTTTTGGGCCGGGCCCTATAGGTACCCCTAAAGGCCTGGGCTAAAAACTATTTTGGCCAAAACTTCTTCGTTACTCGTCCAATTTGGTCGATCTTTATGTCCACAGAATCCTTATCTAAAGGCCGAAGACCACTCATGATCGGAATTCCTGTCCATCGAGCCGAATAATAAGTAACAATTTTTGGGTCGGGCCCTATGGGTACCCCTAGGGGCATAGGCTAAAAACTATTTTGTCCATAACTTCTTCGTTACCCACCTGATTCGCTCGATCTTTATGACTATAGAATCCTTATCTAAAGGCCTAAACTCCTAATGATTGGAATTCTTGTCCATCGTGCCGAACAAAGAGTTTCAATTTTCGGGTCGGGCCCCATGGATACCCCTAGGGCTCGGGGCTGAAAAATCATCCGAAATGAAATGTTGATTTTTGTGCACATTAGCAGATACACATGTATTTATGGCATTTTAAAGTGAGCTTGCATAATTTGAAAGCTCAGATCGCAGGTAAATCGGCCGAATACGCCCCAAAATAGTCATTTTTTCGCTTATTTTGGACTCTCACGAAGTTCTCGTAAAGTAAACTAATAGGAAAAGTGGATTTTGACTTTTTGGGGGATAGCCCTTGGAATAAAGTTTCTAACGCCGCTTGAATCGGTCAAATCGGACAAATCGTCTAGAAGTTATAACAAAAATAGTGGAACTGCGCAAAACGGGACCCGACGCAAAAACTATTTTGGCCATAACTTCTTCGTTTCTTGTCCGATTCGGTCGATCTTTATGTCCACAGAATCCTTATCTAAAGGCCTAAGACCACTCATGATCGGAATTCCTATCCATCGAGCCGAATAATAAGTTCCAATTTTTGGGCCGGGCCCTATAGGTACCCCTAGGGGCATAGGCTAAAAACTATTTTGTCCATAACTTCTTCGTTACCCACCCGATTCGCTCGATCTTTATGACTATAGAATCCTTATCTAAAGGCCTAAAACCCCTAATGATTGGAATTCCTATCCATCGTGCCGAACAAAGAGTTTCAATTTTCGGGCCGGGCCCCATGGATACCCCTAGGGGCTCGGGGCTGAAAAATCATCCGAAATGAAATGTTGATTTTTTTCGCACATTAGCAGATACACATGTATTTATGGCATTTTAAAGTGAACTTGAATAATTTGAAGGCCCATATCGCGTGTAAATCGGCCGAATACGCCCCAAAATAGTCACTTTTTCGCTTATTTTGGATTCTCACGAAGTTCTCGTAAAGCCAACTAATAGGAAAAGTGGATTTTGACTTTTTGGGGGATAGCCCTTGGAATAAGGTTTCTAACGCCGCTTTAATCGGCCAAATCGGAAAAATAGCCTAGAAGTTATGACAAAAATAGTGGAACTGCGCAAAACGGGACCCGACGCAAAAACTATTTTGGCCATAACTTCTTCATTTCTCGCCCGATTCGGTCGATATTTATGTCCACGGAAACCTTATCTAAAGGCCCAAAAACCCTTATGATTGGAATTCCTATCAATCGTGCTGAACAAAGAGCTCCAATTTTTGGGCGTGACCCTAGGGGTAACCCCAAGGGGCCTGGGCTAAAAACTATTTTGGCCATAACTTCTTCGTTTCTCGTCCGATTCGGTCGATTTTTATGTCCACAGAATCCTTATCTAAAGGCCTAAGACCACTCATGATCGGAATTCTTGTCCATCAAGCCTAACAATAAGTTCCAATTTTTGGGCCGGGCCCTATAGGTACCCCTAAAGGCCTGGGCTAAAAACTATTTTGGCCATAACTTCTTCGTTACTCGTCCAATTCGATCGATCTTTATGTCCACAGAATCCTTATCTAAAGGCCGAAGACCACTCATGATCGGAATTCCTGTCCATCGAGCCGAATAATAAGTTCCAATTTTTGGGCCGGGCCCTATGGGTACCCCTAGGGGCATAGGCTAAAAACTATTTTGTCCATAACTTCTTCGTTACCCACCCGATTCGCTCGATCTTTATGACTACAGAATCCTTTTCTAAAGGCCTAAAACTCCTAAAGATTGGAATTCCTGTCCATCGTGCCGAACAAAGAGTTTCAATTTTCGGGTCGGGCCCCATGGATATACCCCTAGGGGCTCGGGGCTGAAAAATCATCCGAAATGAAATGTTGATTTTTGTGCACATTAGCAGATACACATGTGTTTATGGCATTTTAAAGTGAGCTTGCATAATTTGAAAGCCCAGATCGCAGGTAAATCGGCCGAATACGCCCCAAAATAGTCATTTTTTCGCTTATTTTGGACTCTCACGAAGTTCTCGTAAAGTAAACTAATAGGAAAAGTGGATTTTGACTTTTTGGGGGATAGCCCTTGGAATAAGGTTTCTAACGCCGCTTGAATCGGCCAAATCGGACAAATCGCCTAGAAGTTATGACAAAAATAGTGGAACTGCGCAAAACGGGACCCGACGCAAAAACTATTTTTGCCATAACTTCTTCGTTTCTCGTCCGATTCGGTCGATCTTTATGTCCACAGAATCCTTATCTAAAGGCATAAAACCTCTAATGATTGGAATTCCTGTCCATCGTGCGGAACAAAGAGTTTCAATTTTCGGGCCGGGCCCCATGGATACCCCAGGGGCTCGGGGCTGAAAAATCATCCGAAACGAAATGTTGATTTTTTCGTACATTAGCAGATATACATGTATTTATAGCATTTTAAAGTGAGCTTGCATAATTTGAAGGCCCAGATCACGGGTAAATCGGCCGAATACGCCCCAAAATAGTCACTTTTTCGCTTATTTTGGACTCTCATGACGTTCTCGTAAAGCAAACTAATAGGAAAAGTGGATTTTGACTATTTGGGGGATAGCCCTTGGAATAAGGTTTCTAACGCCGCTTGAATCGGCCAAATCGGAAAAATAGCCTAGAAGTTATGACAAAAATAGTGGAACTGCGCAAAACGGGACCCGACGCAAAAACTATTTTGGCCATAACTTCTTCGTTTCTCGCCCGATTCGGTCGATATTTATGTCCACGGAAACCTTATCTAAAGGCCCAAGAACCCTCATGATTGAAATTCCTATCAATCGTGCTGAACAAAGAGCTCCAATTTTTGGGCCTGACCCTAGGTGGCCTAGGGGCCTGGGCTAAAAACTATTTTGGCCATAACTTCTTCGTTTCTCGTCCGATTCGCTCGATCTTTATGTCCACTGAATCCTTATCTAAAGGCCTAAGACCCCTAATGATCGGAATTCCTATCCATCGTGCCGAACAAAGAGTTTCAATTTTTGAGCCGGGCCCCATGGTTACCCCTATGGGGCTCGGGGCTGAAAAATCATCCGAAACGAAATGTTGATTTTTTCGTACATTAGCAGATACACATGTATTTATAGCATTTTAAAGTGAGCTTGCATAATTTGAAGGCCCAGATCACGGGTAAATCGGCCGAATACGCCCCAAAATAGTCACTTTTTCGCTTATTTTGGACTCTCATGACGTTCTCGTAAAGCAAACTAATAGGAAAAGTGGATTTTGACTATTTGGGGGATAGCCCTTGGAATAAGGTTTCTAACGCCGCTTGAATCGGCCAAATCGGAAAAATAGCCTAGAAGTTATGACAAAAATAGTGGAACTGCGCAAAACGGGACCCGACGCAAAAACTATTTTGGCCATAACTTCTTCGTTTCTCGCCCGATTCGGTCGATATTTTTGTCCACGGAAACCTTATCTAAAGGCTCAAGAACCCTCATGATTGGAATTCCTATCAATCGTGCTGAACAAAGAGCTCCAATTTTTGGGCCTGACCCTAGGTGGCCTAGGGGCCTGGGCTAAAAACTATTTTGGCCATAACTTCTTCGTTTCTCGTCCGATTCGCTCGATCTTTATGTCCACAGAATCCTTATCTAAAGGCCTAAGACCACTCATGATCGGAATTCCTGTCCATCGAGCCGAATAATAAGTTCCAATTTGTGGGCCGGGCCCTATGGGTACCCCTAGGAGCATAGGCTAAAAACTATTTTGTCCATAACTTCTTCGTTACCCACCCGATTCGCTCGATCTTTATGACTATAGAATCCTTATCTAAAGGCCTAAAACCTCTAATGATTGGAATTCCTGTCCATCGTGCCGAACAAAGAGTTTCAATTTTCGGGCCGGGCCCCAAGGATACCCCAGGGGCTCGGGGCTGAAAAATCATCCGAAACGAAATGTTGATTTTTTCGTACATTAGCAGATACACATGTATTATGGCATTTTAAAGTGAGCTTGCATAATTTGAAGGCCCAGATCGCGGGTAAATCGACCGAATACGCCCCAAAATAGTCACTTTTTCGCTTATTTTGGACTCTCATGAAGTTCTCGTAAAGCAAACTAATAGAAAAAGTGGATTTTGACTTTTTGGGGGATAGCCCTTGGAATAAGGTTTCTAACGCCGCTTGAATCGGCCAAATCGGACAAATAGCCTAGAAGTTATGACAAAAATAGTGGAACTGCGCAAAACGGGACCCGACGCTAAAACTATTTTGGCCATAACTTCTTCGTTTCTCGCCCGATTCGGTCGATATTTATGTCCACGGAAACCTTATCTAAAGGCCCAAAAACCCTTATGATTGGAATTCCTATCAATCATGCTGAACAAAGAGCTCCAATTTTTGGGCGTGACCCTAGGGGTAACCCCTAGGGGCCTGGGCTAAAAACTATTTTGGCCATAACTTCTTCGTTTCTCGTCCGATTCGGTCGATCTTTATGTCCACAGAATCCTGATCTAAAGGCCTAAGACCACTCATGATCGGAATTCTTGTCCATCAAGCCTAACAATAAGTTCCAATTTTTGGGCCGGGCCCTATAGGTACCCCTAAAGGCCTGGGCTAAAAACTATTTTGGCCATAACTTCTTCGTTACTCGTCCAATTCGATCGATCTTTATGTCCACAGAATCCTTATCTAAAGGCCGAAGACCACTCATGATCGGAATTCCTGTCCATCGAGCCGAATAATAAGTTTCAATTTTTGGGCCGGGCCCTATAGGTACCCCTAGGGGCATAGGCTAAAAACTATTTTGTCCATAACTTCTTCGTTACCCACCCGATTCGCTCGATCTTTATGACTACAGAATCCTTTTCTAAAGGCCTAAAACTCCTAATGATTGGAATTCCTGTCCATCGTGCCGAACAAAGAGTTTCAATTTTCGGGTCGGGCCCCATGGATATATCCCTAGGGGCTCGGGGCTGAAAAATCATCCGTAATGAAATGTTGATTTTTGCGCACATTAGCAGATACACATGTGTTTATGGCATTTTAAAGTGAGCTTGCATAATTTGAAAGCCCAGATCGCAGGTAAATCGGCCGAATACGCCCCAAAATAGTCATTTTTTCGCTTATTTTGGACTCTCACGAAGTTCTCGTAAAGTAAACTAATAGGAAAAGTGGATTTTGACTTTTTGGGGGATAGCCCTTGGAATAAGGTTTCTAACGCCGCTTGAATCGGCCAAATCGGACAAATCGCCTAGAAGTTATGATAAAAGTAGTGGAACTGCGCAAAACGGGACCCGACGCAAAATCTATTTTGCCCATAACTTCTTCGTTTCTCGTCCGATTCGGTCGATCTTTATGTCCACAGAATCCTTATCTAAAGGCCTATGACCACTTATGATCGGAATTCTTGTCCATCGAGCCGAATAATAAGTTCTAATTTTTGGGCCGGGCCCCATGGGTACCCTTAGGGGCATAGGCTAAAAACTATTTTGTCCATAACTTCTTCGTTACCCACCCGATTCGCTCGATCTTTATGACTATAGAATCCTTATCTAAAGGCCTAAAACCTCTAATGATTGGAATTCCTGTCCATCGTGCGGAACAAAGAGTTTCAATTTTCGGGCCGAGCCCCATGGATACCCCAGGGGCTCGGGGCTGAAAAATCATCCGAAACGAAATGTTGATTTTTTCGTACATTAGCAGATACACATGTATTTATAGCATTTTAAAGTGAGCTTGCATAATTTGAAGGCCCAGATCCCGGGTAAATCGGCCGAATACGCCCCAAAATAGTCACTTTTTCGCTTATTTTGGACTCTCATGACGTTCTCGTAAAGCAAACTAATAGGAAAAGTGGATTTTGACTTCTTGGGGGATAGCCCTTGGAATAAGGTTTCTAACGCCGCTTGAATCGGCCAAATCGGAAAAATAGCCTAGAAGTTATGACAAAAATAGTGGAACTGCGCAAAACGGGACCCGACGCAAAAACTATTTTGGCCATAACTTTTTCGTTTCTCGCCCGATTCGGTCGATATTTATGTCCACGGAAACCTTATCTAAAGGCCCAAGAACCCTCATGATTGGAATTCCTATCAATCGTGCTGAACAAAGAGCTCCAATTTTTGGGCCTGACCCTAGGTGGCCTAGGGGCCTGGGCTAAAAACTATTTTGGCCATAACTTCTTCGTTTCTCGTCCGATTCGCTCGATCTTTATGTCCACAGAATCTTTATCTAAAGGCCTAAGACCCCTAATGATCGGAATTCCTGTCCATCGTGCCGAACAAAGAGTTTCAATTTTTGAGTCGGGCCCCATGGTTACCCCTATGGGGCTCGGGGCTGAAAAATCATCCGAAACGAAATGTTGATTTTTTCGCACATTAGAAGATACACATGTATTTATGGCATTTTAAAGTGAGATTGCATAATTTGAATGCCCAGATCGCGGGTAAATGGGCCGAATATGCCCCAAAATAGTCACTTTTTCGCTTATTTTGGACTCTCATGAAGTTCTCGTAAAGCAAACTAATAGAAAAAGTGGATTTTGACTTTTTGGGGGATAGCCCTTGGAATAAGGTTTCTAACGCCGCTTGAATCGGCCAAATCGGACAAATAGCCTAGAAGTTATGACAAAAATAGTGGAACTGCGCAAAACGGACCCGACGCAAAAACTATTTTGGCCATAACTTCTTCGTTTCTCGCCCGATTCGGTCGATATTTTTGTCCACGGAAACCTTATCTAAAGGCTCAAGAACCCTCATGATTGGAATTCCTATCAATCGTGCTGAACAAAGAGCTCCAATTTTTGGGCCTGACCCTAGGTGGCCTAGGGGCCTGGCCTAAAACCTATTGATTGGAATTCCTGTCCATCGTGCCGAACAAAGAGTTTCAATTTTCGGGCCGGGCCCCAAGGATACCCCAGGGGCTCGGGGCTGAAAAATCATCCGAAACGAAATGTTGATTTTTTCGTACATTAGCAGATACACATGTATTTATGGCATTTTAATGAGCTTGCATAATTTGAAGGCCCAGATCGCGGGTAAATCGACCGAATACGCCCCAAAATAGTCACTTTTTCGCTTATTTTGGACTCTCTTGAAGTTCTCGTAAAGCAAACTAATAGGAAACGTGGATTTTGACTTTTTGGGGGATAGCCCTTGGAATAAGGTTTCTAACGCCGCTTGAATCGGCCAAATCGGAAAAATAGCCTAGAAGTTATGACAAAAATAGTGGAACTGCGCAAAACGGGACCCGACGCAAAAACTATTTTGGCCATAACTTCTACGTATCTCGCCCGATTCGGTCGATATTTATGTCCACGGAAATCTTATCTAAAGGCCAAGAACCCTCATGATTGGAATTCCTATCAATCGTGCTGAACAAAGAGCTCCAATTTTTGGGCCTGACCCTAGGTGGCCTAGGGGCCTGGGCTAAAAACTATTTTGGCCATAACTTCTTCGTTTCTCGTCCGATTCGCTCGATCTTTATGTCCACAGAATCTTTATCTAAAGGCCTAAGACCCCTAATGATCGGAATTCCTGTCCATCGTGCCGAACAAAGAGTTTCAATTTTTGAGCCGGGCCCCATGGTTACCCCTATGGGGCTCGGGGCTGAAAAATCATCCGAAACGAAATGTTGATTTTTTCGCACATTAGAAGATACACATGTATTTATGGCATTTTAAAGTGAGATTGCATAATTTGAATGCCCAGATCGCGGGTAAATGGGCCGAATATGCCCCAAAATAGTCACTTTTTCGCTTATTTTGGACTCTCATGAAGTTCTCGTAAAGCAAACTAATAGAAAAAGTGGATTTTGACTTTTTGGGGGATAGCCCTTGGAATAAGGTTTCTAACGCCGCTTGAATCGGCCAAATCGGACAAATAGCCTAGAAGTTATGACAAAAATAGTGGAACTGCGCAAAACGGGACCCGACGCAAAAACTATTTTGGCCATAACTTCTTCGTTTCTCGCCCGATTCGGTCGATATTTTTGTCCACGGAAACCTTATCTAAAGGCTCAAGAACCCTCATGATTGGAATTCCTATCAATCGTGCTGAACAAAGAGCTCCAATTTTTGGGCCTGACCCTAGGTGGCCTAGGGGCCTGGGCTAAAAACTATTTTGGCCATAACTTCTTCGTTTCTCGTCCGATTCGCTCGATCTTTATGTCCACAGAATCCTTATCTAAAGGCCTAAGACCACTCATGATCGGAATTCCTGTCCATCGAGCCGAATAATAAGTTCCAATTTGTGGGCCGGGCCCTATGGGTACCCCTAGGAGCATAGGCTAAAAACTATTTTGTCCATAACTTCTTCGTTACCCACCCGATTCGCTCGATCTTTATGACTATAGAATCCTTATCTAAAGGCCTAAAACCTCTAATGATTGGAATTCCTGTCCATCGTGCCGAACAAAGAGTTTCAATTTTCGGGCCGGGCCCCAAGGATACCCCAGGGGCTCGGGGCTGAAAAATCATCCGAAACGAAATGTTGATTTTTTCGTACATTAGCAGATACACATGTATTTATGGCATTTTAATGAGCTTGCATAATTTGAAGGCCCAGATCGCGGGTAAATCGACCGAATACGCCCCAAAATAGTCACTTTTTCGCTTATTTTGGACTCTCTTGAAGTTCTCGTAAAGCAAACTAATAGGAAACGTGGATTTTGACTTTTTGGGGGATAGCCCTTGGAATAAGGTTTCTAACGCCGCTTGAATCGGCCAAATCGGAAAAATAGCCTAGAAGTTATGACAAAAATAGTGGAACTGCGCAAAACGGGACCCGACGCAAAAACTATTTTGGCCATAACTTCTACGTATCTCGCCCGATTCGGTCGATATTTATGTCCACGGAAATCTTATCTAAAGGCCAAGAACCCTCATGATTGGAATTCCTATCAATCGTGCTGAACAAAGATCTCCAATTTTTGGGTCTGACCCTAGGGGTACCCCCTAGGGGCCTGAGCTAAAAACTATTTTGGCCATAACTTCTTCGTTTCTCGTCCGATTCGGTCGATCTTTATGTCCACAGAATCCTTATGTAAAGGCCTAAGACAACTCATGATCGGAATTCCTGTCCATCGAGCCTAACAATAAGTTCCAATTTTTGGGCCGGGCCCTATAGGTACCCCTAAAGGCTTGGGCTAAAAACTATTTTGGCCATAACTTCTTCGTTACTCGTCCGATTCGGTCGATCTTTATGTCCACAGAATCCTTATCTAACGGCCTAAGAACACTCATGATCGGAATTCCTGTCCATCGAGCTGAATAATAAGTTCCAATTTTTGGGCCGGGTCCTATGGGTACCCCTAGGGGCATAGGCTAAAAACTATTTTGGCCATAACTTCTTCGTTACTCACCCGATTCGCTCGATCTTTATGACTACAGAATCCTTATCTAAAGGCCTAAGACCCCTAATGATTGGAATTCCTGTCCATCGTGCCGAGCAAAGAGTTTCAATTTTCGGGCCGAGCCCCATGGATACCCCCTAGGGGCTCCTGGCTGAAAAATCATCCGAAACGAAATGTTGATTTTTTCGCACATTAACAGATATCCATGTATATATGGCATTTTAAAGTGAGCTTGCAGAATTTGAAGGCCCAGATCGCGGGTAAATCGGCCGAATACGCCCCAAAATAGTCACTTTTTCGCTTATTTTGGACTCTCACGAAGTTCTCATAAAGCAACCTAACAGGAAAAGTGGATTTTGACTTTTCGGGGGATAACCCTTGGAATAAGGTTTCTAACGCCGCTTGAATCGGCCAAATTGGACAAATAGCCTAGAAGTTATGGCAAAAATAGTGGAACTGCGCAAAACGGGACCCGACGCAAAAACTATTTTGGCCATAACTTCTTCGTTTCTCGCCCGATTCGGTCGATATTTATGTCCACGGAAATCTTATCTAAAGGCCCAAGAACCTTTATGATTGGAATTCCTATCAATAGTGATGAACAAAGAACTCCAATTTTTGGGCCTGACCCTAAGGGTACCCCCTAGGGGCCTGGGCTAAAAACTATTTTGGCCATAACTTCTTCGTTTCTTGCCGATTCGATCGATCTTTATGTCCACAGAATCCTTATCTAAAGGCCTAAGACCACTCATGATCGGAATTCCTGTCCATCGAGCCTAACAATAAGGTCCAATTTTTGGGCCGGGCCCTATGGGTAACCCTAAAGGCCTGGGCTAAAAACTATTTTGGCCATAACTTCTTCGTTTCTCGTCCGATTCGGTCGATCTTTATGTCCACATAATCCTTATCTAAAGGCCTAAGACCACTCATGATCGGAATTCCTGTCCATCGAGACTAACAATAAGGTCCAATTTTTGGGCCGGGCCCTATGGGTACCCCTAAAGGCCTGGGCTAAAAACTATTTTGGCCATAACTTCTTCATTACTCGTCCGTTTCGGTCGATCTTTATGTCCACAGAATCCTTATCTAAAGGCCTAAGACCACTTATGATCGGAATTCCTATCCATCAAGCCGAATAATAAGTTCCAATTTTTGGGCCGGGCCCTATGAGTACCCCTAGGGGCATAGGCTAAAAACTTTTTTTGCCATAACTTCTTCGTTACTCACCCGATTCGCTCGATCTTTATGACTACAGAATCCTTATCTAAAGGCCTAAGACCCCTAATGATCAGAATTCCTGTCCATCGTGCCGAGCAAAGAGTTTCAATTTTCGGGCCGAGCCCTATGGATACCCCCTAGGGGCTTGGGGCTGAAAAATCATCCTAAACGAAATGTTGATTTTTTCGCACATTAGCAGATATCCTTGTATTTATGGCATTTTAAAGTGAGCTTGCATAATTTGAAGGCCCAGATCGCGGGTAAATCAGCCGAATACGCCACAGAATAGTCACTTTTTCGCTTCTTTTGGACTCTCACGAAGTTCTCGTAGAGGAAACTAATAGGAAAAGTGGATTTTGACTTTTAGGGTGATAGCCCTTGGAATAAGATTTCTAACGCTACTTGAATCGTTCAAATCGGACAAATAGCCTAGAAGTTATAACAAAAATAGTGGAACTGCGCAAAACGGGACCCGACGCAAAAACTATTTTGGCCATAACTTCTTCGTTTCTCGCCCGATTCGGTCGATCTTTATGTCCACGGAATCCTTATCTAAAGGCCCAAGACCCCTCACGATTGAAATTCCTATCCATCGTGCTGAACAAAGAGCTCGAATTTTTAAGCCTGGCCCTACAGGGTACCCCTAGGGGCCTGGGCTAAAAACTATTTTGGCCATAACTTCTTCGTTACTCGCCCGATTCGGTGGATCTTTATGTCCACAGAATATTTATCTATTGGTTAAAGAACCCTCATGATCTGAATTCCTATCCATCGTGCCGAACAATATTTTCCAATTTTTGTGCCGGGCCGTAGGGGTACCCTAAGGGCCTGGGCTAAAAACTATTTTGGCCACAACTTCTTCGTTACTCAACCGATTCGGTCGATCTTTATGTCTACGGAATCCTTATGTAAAGGCCTAAGGCCACTCATGATCGGAATTCCTCTCCATCGTGCCGAATAAAAAATTCCAATTTTTGGGTCGGGCCCTAGGGGTACCCCTAGGGGCATGGTCTAAAAACTATTTGTCCATAACTTCTTCGTTACTCACCCGATTCGGTCGATCTTTATGTCCACAGAATCCTTATCTAAAGGCCTAAGACCTTTAATGATCGGAATTCCTATCCATCGTGCCCAACAAAGAGCTTCAATTTTCAGGCCGGGCCCTAAGGGATCGGGTGCTGAAAAATCACCCGAAACGAAATGTTTATTTTTTTGCACATTAGCACATAAAAATGTATTTATGGTATTTTAAATTGAGCTTGCGAAATTTGAAGGCCCAGATCGCGGGTAAATCGGCCGAATACGCCTCAAAATAGTCACTTTTTCGCTTGTTTTGGACTCTCACGAAGTTCTCGTAAAGACAAATAATGAGAAAAGTGGATTTTAACTTTTTGGGGGATAGCCCTTGGAATAAGGTTTCCAACGCCGCTTGAATCGGTCAAATCGGACAAATAGCCTATAAGTTATGGTAAAAATAGTGGAACTGCACAAAACGGGACCCAACGCAAAAACTATTTTTGCCATAACTACTTTGTTTCTCGCCCGATTTGGTCGATCTTTATGTCCACGGAATCCTTATCTAAAGGCCTAAGACCCTTCATGAATGGAATTCCTATCCATCATGCTGAACAAAGAGCTTTAATTTTTGGCCAGCCCTATGGGTACCCCTAGGGCATAGGCTAAAAACTATTTTGGCCATAACTTCTTCGTTACTCACCCGATTCGCTCGATCTTTATGTCAACAGAATCCTTATCTAAAGGCCTAAGACCCCTAATGATCGGAATTCCTGTCCATCGTGCCGAACAAAGAGTTTCAATTTTCGGGCCGGGCCCCATGGTTACCCCTAGGGGCTCGGGGCTGAAAAATCATCCGAAACGAAATGTTGATTCTTTTCGCACATTAGCAGATACACATGTATTTATGGCTTTTTAAAGTGAGCGTGCATAATTTGAAGGCCCAGATCGCGGGTAAATCAGCCGAATACGCCCCAAAATAGTCACTTTTTCTCTTATTTTGGACTCTCACGAAGTTCTCGTAAAGCAAACTAATAGGAAAAGTGGATTTTGACTTTTTGGGGGATATCCCTTGGAATAAGGTTTCAAACGCCGCTTGAATCAGCCAAATCGGACAAATAGCCTAGAAGTTATGACAAAAATAGTGGAACTGCACAAAACGGGACCCGACGCAAAAATTATTTTGGCCATAACTTCTTCGTTTCTCGCCCGATTCGGTCGATCTTTATGTCCACGGAAATCCTTATCTAAAGGCCTAAGAATCCTCAGGATCGGAATTCCTGTCCATCGTGCCGAACAATAAGTTCCAATTTTCGGGTCGGGCCCTAGGGGTACCCCTAAGGGCCTGGGCTAAAAACTATTTTGGCCATAACTTCTTCGTTACTCGTCGATTCTGTCGATCTTTATCTCCACAGAATCCTTATCTAAAGGCCTAAGACCACTCATGATCGGAATTCCTATCCATCGAGCCGAATAATAAGTTCCAATTTTTGGGCCGGGCCCTATGGGTACCTCTAGGGGCATAGGCTATAAACTATTTTGGCCATAACTTCTTCGTTACTCACCCGATTCGCTCGATCTTTATGTCCACAGAATCCTTATCTAAAGGCCTAAGACCCCTAATGATCGGAATTCCTGTCCATCGTGCCGAACAAAGAGTTTTAATTTTCGAGCCGGGCCCCATGGTTACCCCTAGGGGCTCGGGGCTGAAAAATCATCCGAAACGAAATGTTGATTTTTTCGCACATTAGCAGATACACATGTATTTATGGCATTTTAAAGTGAGCTTGCATAATTTGAAGGCCCAGATCGCGGGTAAATCGGCCGAATACGCCCCAAAATAGTAACTTTTTCTCTTATTTTGGACTCTCACGAAGTTCTCGTAAAGCAAACTAATAGGAAAAGTGGATTTTGACTTTTTGGGGGATATCCCTTGGAATAAGGTTTCAAACGCCGCTTGAATCAAGCCAAATCGGACAAATAGCCTAGAAGTTATGACAAAAATAGTGGAACTGCGCAAAACGGGACCCGACGCAAAAATTATTTTGGCCATAACTTCTTCGTTTCTCGCCCGATTCGGTCGATCTTTATTTCCACGAAATGCTTATCTAAAGGCCTAAGACCTCTCATGAATGGAATTCCTATCCATCATACTGAATGGTACCCCCTAGGGGCCTAGGCTAAAAACTATTTTAGCCATAACTTCTTCGTTACTGGCCCGATTCAATCGATCTTTATGTCTACAGAATCCTTATCTAAAGGCCTAAGACCCCTAATGATCGGAATTCCTGTGCATCGTGCCGAACAAAAAGTTTCGATTTTCGGTCCGGGTCCTAAGGATACACCTAGGGGCTCGGGGGCTGAAAAATCATGCGAAACGAAATGTTGATTTTTTCACTCATTAGCATATACACATGTATTTATGGCATTTTAAAGTGATCTTGCATAATTTGAAGGCCAGGATCGCGGGTAAATCGGCCGAAAACGCCAAAAAATAGTCACTTTTTAGCTTGTTTTGGACTCTCACGAAGTTCTCGTAAAGCAAAATAATAGGAAAAGTGGATTTTGACTTTTTAGAGGATAGCCCTTGGAATAAGGTTTTCAACTCCGCTTGAATCAGACAAATAGTCTAGAAGTTATGGCAAAAATAGTAGAACTGCGCAAAATGGGACCCAACGCCAAAACTATTTTGGCCATAACTTCTTCGTTTCTCGCCCGATTTGGTCGATATTTATGTCCACGGAAATCCTTATCTAAAGGCCTAAGAATCCTCAAGATCGGAATTCCTGTCCATCCTGCCGAACAATAAGTTCCAATTTTCGGGTCGGGCCCTAGGGGTACCCCTAAGGGCCTGGGCTAAAAACTATTTTGGCCATAACTTCTTCGTTACTCGTCCGATTCTGTCGATCTTTATGTCAACAGAATCCTTATCTAAAGGCCTAAGACCACTCATGATCGGAATTCCTATCTATCGAGCCGAATAATAAGTTCCAATTTTTGGGCCGGGCCCTATGGGTACCTCTAGGGGCATAGGCTAAAAACTATTTTGGCCATAACTTCTTCGTTACTCACCCGATTCGCTCGATCTTTATGTCCACAGAATCCTTATCTAAAGGCCTAAGACCCCTAATGATCAGAATTCCTGTCCATCGTGCCGAACAAAGAGTTTCAATTTTCGAGCCGGGCCCTATGGTTACCCCTAGGGGCTCGGGGCTGAAAAATCATCCGAAACGAAATGTTGATTTTTTCGCACATTAGCAGATACACATGTATTTATGGCTTTTTAAAGTGAGCTTGCATAATTTGAAGGCCCAGATCGCGGGTAAATCGGCCGAATACGCCCCAAAATAGTCACTTTTTCTCTTATTTTGGACTCTCACGAAGTTCTCGTAAAACAAACTAATAGGAAAAGTGGATTTTGACTTTTTGGGGGATATCCCTTGGAATAAGGTTTCAAACACGGCTTGAATCAGCCAAATCGGACAAATAGCCTAGAAGTTATGACAAAAATAGTGGAACTGCGCAAAACGGGACCCGACGCAAAAATTATTTTGGCCATAACTTCTTCGTTTCTCGCCCGATTCGGTCGATCTTTATGTCCACGAAATGCTTATCTAAAGGCCTAAGACCTCTCATGAATGGAATTCCTATCCATCATACTGAATGGTACCCCCTAGGGGCCTAGGCTAAAAACTATTTTAGCCATAACTTCTTCGTTACTGGCCCGATTCAATCGATCTTTATGTCTACAGAATCCTTATCTAAAGGCCTAAGACCCCTAATGATCGGAATTCTTGTGCATCGTGCCGAACAAAGAGTTTCAATTTTCGGTCCGGGTCCTATGGGTACACCTAGGGGCTCGGGTGCTGAAAAATCATCCGAAACGAAATGTTGATTTTTTCACTCATTAGCATATACACATGTATTTATGGCATTTTAAAGTGATCTTGCATAATTTGAAGGCCCAAATCGCGGGTAAATCGGCCGAAAACGCCAAAAAATAGTCACTTTTTAGCTTGTTTTGGACTCTCACGAAGTTCTCGTAAAGCAAAATAATAGGTAAAGTGGATTTTAACTTTTTAGAGGATAGCCCTTGGAATAAGGTTTCCAACTCCGCTTGAATTAGACAAATAGTCTAGAAGTTATGGCAAAAATAGTAGAACTGCGCAAAACGGGACCCAATGCAAAAACTATTTTGGCCATAACTTCTTCGTTTCTCGCCCGATTCGGTCGATATTTATGTCCACGGAAATCCTTATATAAAGGCCTAAGAATCCTCAAGATCGGAATTCCTGTCCATCGTGCCGAACAATAAGTTCCAATTTTCGGGTCGGGCCCTAGGGGTACCCCTAAGGGCCTGGGCTAAAAACTATTTTGGCCATAACTTCTTCGTTACTCGTCCGATTCTATCGATCTTTATGTCCACAGAATCCTTATCTAAAGGCCTAAGACCACTCATGATCGAAATTCCTATCCATCGAGCCGAATAATAAGTTCCAATTTTTTGGCCGGGCCCTATGGGTACCTCTAGGAGCATAGGCTAAAAACTATTTTGGCCATAACTTCTTCGTTACTCACCCGATTCGCTCGATCTTTGTGTCCACAGAATCCTTATCTAAAGGCCTAAGACCCCTAATGATTGGAATTCCTGTCCATCGTGCCAAACAAAGAGTTTCAGTTTTCGATCCGGGCCCCATGGTTACCCCTTGGGGCTCGGGGCTGAAAAATCATCCGAAACGAAATGTTGATTTTTTCGCACATTAGCAGATACACATGTATTTATGGCTTTTTAAAGTGAGCTTGCATAATTTGAAGGCCCAGATCGCGGGTAAATCGGCCGAATACGCCCCAAAATAGTCACTTTTTCTCTTATTTTGGACTCTCACGAAGTTCTCGTAAAGCAAACTAATAGGAAAAGTGGATTTTGACTTTTTGGGGGATATCCCTTGGAATAAGGTTTCAAACGCCACTTGAATCAGCCAAATCGGACAAATAGCCTAGAAGTTATGACAAAAATAGTGGAACTGCGCAAAACGGGACCCGACGCAAAAATTATTTTGGCCATAACTTCTTCGTTTCTCGCCCGATTCGGTCGATCTTTATGTCCACGAAATGCTTATCTAAAGGCCTAAGAACCCTCATGATCGGAATTCCTATCCATCGTGTCGAACAATAAGTTCTAATTTTTCTGCCAGGCCGTAGGGTTAAGGGCCTAAGCTAAAAACTATTTTGGCCATAACTTCTTCGTTACTCGCCCGATTCGGTCGATCTTTATGTCCACAAAATCCTTATCTAAAGGCCTAAGACAACTCATGATCGGAATTCCTTTCCATCGTGCCGAATAAAAAATTCTAATTTTTGGGTCGGGCCCTAGGAGTACCCCTAGGGGCATGGTCTAAAAACTATTTGTCCATAACTTCTTCGTTACTCACCCGATTCGGTCGATATTTATGTCCACAGAATCCTTATCTAAAGGTCTAAGACCCCTAATGATCGGAATTCTTGTCCATCGTGCCGAACAAAAAGCTTCAATTTTCAGGCCCGGCCCTAGGGGCTCGGGGGCTGAAAAATCATCCGAAACGAAATGTTGATTTTTTCGCACATTGGCATATATACATGTATTTATGGCATTTTAAAGTGATCTTGCATAATTTGAAGACCCAGATCCCGGGTAAATCGGCCAAAAACGCCAAAAAATAGTCACTTTTTAGCTTGTTTTGGACTCTCACGAAGTTCTCGTAAAGCTAAATAATAGGAAAAGTGGATTTTGACTTTTTAGAGGATAGCCCTTGGAATAAGGTTTCCAACGCCGCTTGAATCAGACAAATAGCTAGAAGTTATGGAAAAAGTAGTAAAACTGCGCAAAATGGGACCCGATGCAAAAACTATTTTGGCCATAACTTCTTCGTTTCTTGCCCGATTCGGTCGATATTTATGTCCACGGAAACCTTATCTAAAGGCCCAAGAACCCTCATGATTGGAATTCCTATCCATCGTACTGAACAAAGAGCTCCCATTTTTGGGCTTGGCCCTAGGACTACCCCTAGGGGCCTGGGCTAAAAACTATTTTGGCCATAACTTCTTCGTTACTAGCCCGATTCGGTGGTTCTTTATGTCAACGAAATTCTTATCTAAAGGCCTAAGAACCCTCATGATCAGAATTCCTGTCCATCGTGCCGAACAATAAGTTCCAATTTTTGGGCCGGGCCCTAGGGGTACCCCTAAGGGCCTGGGCTAAAAACTATTTTGGCCATAACTTCTTCGTTACTCGTCCGATTCGGTCGATCTTTATGTCCACAGAATCCTTATCTAAAGGCCTAAGACCACTCATGATCGGAATTCCTGGCGATCGAGCCGAATAATAAGTTCCAATTTTTGGGTCGGGCCCTATGGGTACCCCAAGGGGCATGGGCTAAAAACTTTTTCGTTACTCAAAGGATTCGCTCGATCTTTATGTCTACAAAATCCTTATCTTAAGGCCTAAGAACCCTAATGATCAGAATTCCTGCCCATCGTGCCGAACAAAGAGCTTCAATTTTCGGGCCGGGCCCTAGGGATACCCCAAGGGGCTCGGGGCTGAAAAATCATCCGAAACGAAAATGTTGATTTTTTCGCATATTAGCACATACACATGTATTTATGGCATTTTAAAGTGAGCTTGCGTAATTTGAAGGCCCAGATCGCGGGTAAATCGGCCGAATACGCCCCTAAATACTCACTTTTTCACTTATTTTGGACTCTCACGAAGTTCTCGTAAAGCAAAATAATAGGAAAAATGGATTTTAAATTTTTGGAGGATAGCCCTTTGAACAAGGTTTCCAACGCCGCTTTAAATGGCCAAATAGGACAAATAGCCTAGAAGTTATGGCAAAATAGTGGTACTGCGCATAACGGACCCGACGCAAAAACTATTTTGGCCATAACTTCTTCGTTTCTCGACAGATTTGGTCGATCTTTATGTCCACGGAAACCTTATCTAAAGGCCCAAGAACCCTCATGATTGGAATCCCTATCCATCGTGCTGAACAAAGAGCTCCAATTTTTGGGCCTGGCCCTAGGGTTACCCCTAGGCGCCTGGGCCAAAAACTATTTTGGCCATAACTTTTTCATTACTAGCCCGATTCGGTCGATCTTTATGTCCACGAAATCCTTATCTAAAGGCCTAAGAACCCTCATGATCGGAATTCATGTCCATCGTGCCGAACAATAAGTTCCAATTTTTGGGCCGGGCCCTAGGGGTACCCCTAAGGGCCTGGGCTAAAAACTATTTTGGCCATAACTTCTTCGCTACTCGTCCAATTCGGTCGATCTTTATATCCACAGAATCCGTATCTAAAGGCCTAAGACCACTCATGATCGGAATTCCTGTCCATCGAGCCGAATAATGAGTTCCATTTTTTGAGCCGGGCCCTATGGGTACTGTAATGCCCCGTAAATTCCTTACGTTCTTAATATTTAAAGTTAATTGAATAATGGCTTTGCACGCCTAAGTTTATAATTTTTGAATTCTAAGGCTAACGGTCGAATCCGTTATTGAAAATAAATTACAGAAGTCAGCTAGACGGCTACTGTATTTAAGGTTAGCGCGTACGAAAAGTTTTTAGTTCGTAAATTAAGAACGGAAAACCGCCTAATTTTTACAATCACAAAATTGCGATACGAACACGCCGAGAAAGTTCGTTTTTATGTTTTTCCGGACGAAACTCGGTTTTGTCGTCCCGAGTTTTTGTCAAAATAAATTTTGTAAATTTATTTTCTAATTAAGTTCATACGGTAGAATTTTAGGTCAAATCGAATCGCGACGATTTTGTACCGAACAACGTTTTTCGTCGTTCGTTTTTCCGTAACGTCGGATCGCGCCAGAAAAACCCATAACCCTTTAATTTTTCTGCATGCAGCCGATACACCTCTTAATTAGGTGTAACCATGCATGTTGACTTATTTAACTAAGTGACACCTAAATCTACTTTATACATCTTTCAACATTTTCATCATTTCATCAACTTGAACAAGACAATTTCATCTCTCTCTCTCTCTCACACTCTCTCGGCAACTCTCTCTCTCTCTCACCCCAATCTTCATCTTCTCCACTTCTTCATTCTCCATTGAAGCCTTCTCCAAGAACAAGAAGAGTTCATACAAGTCACAATTCATCCAACAAAACCTTCTACATCCTTTGTTAAATCTTAAGGTATTTCTATCCTCAACATTTCTATCCAATTAGTTTTCCTTTCTTTTCTTTTCCTCTTGATCGAAATATTAGAAGTGGTAATATAGATGTTGTGATCTTAGAATAATGAAATTGGATATATTAGATAGGATAATTGGAGATTAAAATGGAACAAAAACAAGAACCCTAAATCCTATGCTATTACCGAAATTTTTAGGCTTTTTGTAGGATTTTTTGTTTTCTTGTTTTGATGATTGATTCATGCTTAGTAGATGTTTAATTAATAATTAGAATGAAAAAGAATTGAAAGCCCTATGTGTTTGTAAGTTTTCAATTAGGATTTTGAATTGAATTTAGGGATTTTTGTATGTTAGTTGATTTTGGAATTGCAATTGATTAATAGTTGTTATAATAGGTTAATTAATGAATAAACGTAGTTAATTGGGAAAGAAAATCATCCCATTAACATATGTATAAAACCAGAAATTTATAGAGTAATTAGGGGTTTATACATGTTTAATATAAGTGATGATTTGTTAATGGAATATAGTTGCAAATCATGTTAGTTGGTTATAGAATTTAGGGTAAATTGCATCTAAAATCAAAACGTTTCGCCGAATTCGCAAATTGAACATTTTTTTAAAAAAACGTTTTATAAAATCAAAACGTTTTAATTTTTTGCAATTGATGGCCGATGACCGGTTTCCCCCAACTTAAAGCTTGCGTGGCAACCGGACATGACACGCTGGCTATCCCGGACGGTGAAACTCGACGACGACATTTTGTTCTAGGGGAAACGACGTCGTTTTACCCTCTTTGACTTTAATTAATCGATTCTCCCCATTTCCATCGAGCAATTAGGGCTCCTCCATCCCTTTCCCTCATTTTCCCACCCCTCCTTCAATTCCCGTCAAACCCCTTAATAAAAAAGGCGACAAAGAAGAAAACGACACCGGCGACTGTAGGAGAAAGAACAACCCATACAGTATGGATGAGGTGAAGGCATTTGCAGCCAAGTATGAAGCATTGTTGAGCGATTATCAAGCGAAATTAACTGATCTCGAGGAGCTTCTTGCCTTCACAAACGATCATCTCCACACTTGTAGTTTGAAGGATGAAAATCATGAAACATTGGCAGGCAAGTATGAACAATTGATGAATTGAATATGAGGTACAATGGGCAGAGGCCCAGGAGCTTCGCGACTTCATGAATAAGCATCTCCATTGCTGCCGATTGAAGCAGCAAAACCATGATGCATTGGCAGCCAAGTATGAAGAATTGATGATGGAATATGAAATAAAATGGGCAGATGCTGAGGAGCTTGAGGACTTCATAAATATGCATCTTGATTGTTGTCGATTGAAGGAGCAACAATACGACAAAATGGCAGCTAAGTATGAAGAATTTGAAGCGAAATGTGCAGAGAATGAAGAGCTTCGTGTCGTGACAAATGAGCAGTATAATGTAATTAGCAACCTACAGTTGGAACTTAGCTTCATCTATGTGATATTAGCCTTAGTTTGTGTTGTAATAGTGTTGGTTCTTGTTTAATTTATTTAGCTTCATCTATGTATAGATATTAGCCTTAGTTTGTGTTGTAATAGTCTTGGTTTTTGCAAGAGTTGCATGTGGTTCATGAATGAAGGAAGTTTTGAGATAATATGGCAGCTAAGTTTTTCATATTTTTGGTGGTGATAATATGTGGTCATTTTTGTGATGAAATGATGATTAAAAACCTGTGAACAAGTGAAACTACATAGTGCTCGATTGAAAAACATATTTCCATTCAAATATCACTAATGTTGTGAAACAAAATACACAACTTCAGCATCACCAAAATATAACAAAAATTTGAGTTTACAAATCTGTTTCTCATAACAAAAGTTTACAAAAAGAAGTTTTTGCTGGCCTATCTTTGATAACCAATCCCACTCTCTTGTGTTGCATTTCCCATTTGGTCTTGAGTTGAGGCAGAAGTTGATGCACCATCATTAGCATGGCCTGCTCTATGCACATGCTGGACTACATTGGAACCCACTCCATGATAGAACATGTCCCCTGACTCACCAACGAATACACCAACTCCTCCTCTCGCAATGTTTCTTTCTATAGCTATTCTTGCAGCCACATTGTGTCCTCCAGCTCCACCCCTACCAGTATCTCCACCTCTTGCACCCCTCCCTCTTGCACCTCCACCTCTGCCCCTAGATACATAAATCCCTCTACCAGCTAGCCTTGCAGCTCGACCTCTTGCAAGTCCTCCTCTTGTAACTCCTGAGTCACCAGCCCCAGCTGTTGAAGTTTCACCTTCTGTGGCATTTTTTTGTTTAGCAGACCTTCCCCTCTTGCGCTAAACAAGAGAAAAAATGAATTATTCGTGCACTATAACAACAAAATATAAGTAGTTGAGTGAGAATAAATACCTTTTGGACAGGAGGTTGCTCAACAGGAGGTTGTGAACAGGTCCTGCTGTTGTGATTTGTACCCTTGCAATTTGAGTAAAATTGTGCTTGACCCCTCTGACTCATCTTTCTTGGATTTCTTAAATTTCTTGTATTAGGCTCACCAGCAGATCGGATCCTCTTCTTTTTAGGCCTACCAGGCTGTTTCCTCACTCTTGGAGGCTTGACTGTGAAGCCACTTACATCTGGCCACATGTTTTCACCATTGACAGGTTCCAATCCATGCTCATATGCTTTCATAAACATCTCCACAGTGTAATATTCATGCACATACTCAACAGGATCCAAGCCTTTATAACTATATGCTGCTATTGCATGTGGACATGGTATTCCAGTAACATCCTAATCTCTACATGTGCATGTTTTAGTTGGCAATGAAACTGAATACTGATGCTCATTATGATGCACTTCAAATTTATCATACAGAGCAGCTTTGGTATTACAGTTTGCACTCTCAATCCTGGCCTCTTCAAGTTTATCCCTAATGCTTGGACATATTCTATCATTTACCCTACCCACAGCCTCTTTCAACTTCACTTGCCTACTCATCAGACTACATCTAATTTCCTCACACATATGTATCACATGCTTGCCTCTTGCATTCAAAATATAGCCATTAAAAGTCTCAGAGATGTTGTTGGTGTAAGCATCACTTTTGCAAGTGGTAGAAAAGAATACCTTACAGAATTTTTTTGTATCTTTGTTGATGAAGTCTTGGTATGCATCAACACTTTCCCTTTTCAACTCATCCAAAGCCTGCTTGTATGCCTCTGGATATGTGCTTCTCACAATCTTCATGAAGCAGTTTTTCAAGGTTTGGCCAGTATGCTTCTTCCTCCAGTTCATCCAAACATGCCTTGCACAGTTTCTATGCTCGGCAAGAGGAGTCAATGACTTCACTGCATTCTCTAGACCCTGACAATAAACAGAAATAAGAGGGTAGTCTACTCTTTGACTAAACAAATTAACCAAAAAAACATAAAGAACTACCTTCTGTTGATCACTTATCCAAGTGTAACCCTGGCCATCTCCAATACCAACATCATGCACTACCAACTTGATAAACCATTCCCAACAGTCCTCATTTTCCACCTCAACAACTGCCCACGCTATAGGATACATGTGATCATTGCCATCTTTCCCAATAGCACATAACAGGATCCCCCCCAGGTATGTTTTGAGATGGCAGCCATCAAGACTAATAATTGGTCTACAGCCCTGCCTAAAACCCTTCACCAAAGCACTAAACCCCACATAGAGGGCCTTAAACACATGATCATCTCCGAGTAATAGCTCAAACCTACCCTCTCTATCTACCCTCCTCAGCTCAGCAAGATACCTCCTAATCTGCCCATAATGGTGCACAACTGTACCTCTCACCATCTCATTTGCAAGAGACCTTGCCCCGTATAGTCTATCCTTAGGTATCTCATACCCATACCTATCACAAATATCCCTCCTCAACTCATCTATGGGCCAAAATGGCTTCTGTCTGTATTTGGCCAAGTATCTCATAGCAATCCATTTAGCAGTGAGCAGCTTGTTGCTCATATGCCTTGCACACTGATGATCTCCCCCATATGTTTTAATACAGAAAGAAAGGTTTTTCCTCACTACACTTGCATAAACCTTCCATGGACATGGTGGGGTACATCTAGCCTCACACTGACTTTTAGAAGTTCTCCTAAACCGTATAAATTTCCCCTTTTGTATTGAATAAGTGGTTAAAGCTCTCCTACACTCAAAACCACCCTGGAACCTCATCCCAACCTGCAGTTGTAATGTGTTATGATCACATTTAGGATCATAAACCACCCTACTCTTGCGCAATGCATTCCCATCATCATTCTCATCACTCTCCCCAGAATAAAAGTCTGCATCAGAATCTTCATATTCAGATGCTGCCTCTTCTTCTTCACCTTCACCATCTGCTGGTGGAATAAATTCACTCAACAGCCTCTCTAGTTCCTCATCTCTGGTCTCTCTAAGCTTCCTCCTAGATTCTATGTATTCCTCATCACCATCAGCTAATTCATGATCTGCCAAACCATCTTCCACCTTAGCCCATCATTCATCAAAATCAGCAACATCATACTCTGAATTTTCATTCTCCTCTTGCCCCTCATTCTCCTGCCCATCCAACTTTTCATTCTGCTCCAGCCCTATTTCATTATCCTCCTGCCCATCCAAGTTTTCATTCTGCTCCAGCCCTATTTCATTCTGCTCCAGCCTTATTTCATTCTGCTCCTGCCCATCCAAGTTTTCATTCTGCTCCTGCCCTATTTCATTATCCTCCTGCCCAATTTCATCATCCTCCTGCCCTTCCAAATTTTTATCCTGCCCCTCTTTCTCCTGCCCCTCATTCTCAGGCCCCTCTTCATTTCCCAATGCAGATGTACCCTGCTCAATCTCCATTTGAGCCACAAATCCATCAGCATCTATTGCTCCCTGACTCGGATCATCATAAGTTATACGTACAAATTTTTGGGTATTGACCATGTATGTTTGAAGTCTCTCTGACCCATCATCCACCCCATCCTGAACATACATATGAATAACTGAAATTCCATAGTCAGTTAAAACCTCCATCATACGGCCTAAACACCCCTCATCTTCAATCCATCTGAACAAATGAGTCCTAGGTAGTCTATACCATAATTTATGCCAAGAAGCATATCCTAACGCCTTAACAATCCTACTCAGTTTATCAACAGAAAATGTACTTCTTTTCAAGTCATACACACCCATGGAATATCCATCCATATAAACATCTCTCTCCTCATGAATCCCAAAATGACCTCCATAGTGAAAAAATATCGAGAACAAATCACTGCAAATAAGCATTCAAAACTACAGTTAATTGCATGCAAATTAACCCTAAGACTCACCAAATACAGAATCAACAACCTAAAAATACATAAATTACGGGACTGAGGAACAAACCTGTCACTCATGTTTGACACAGCCTCAATCAAGGGGATTTCGCCAGAAATGGAGCAATGAGGAGAAGCCCCCTTCTCCGTTGTCGTCGCCGAATTCGACGGTTGCCGTCGCCGAAATGGGAAAATGGGAGAGAAGGAAGGAAATTCGGGCAAAGGGAAATGGAAGAGCCCTAATTGCGAAATGGGGGGGAAATGGGGAAAATGGGGGAGAAATTAAAATTAAAACTGAAATTGATAAGTAAAATGACGTCGTTTCCCCTAGAACAAAACGTCGTCGTCGAGTTTCGCCGTCCGGGATAGCCAGCGTGTCATGTCCGGTTGCCATGCAAGCTTTAAGTTGGGGGAAACCGGTCATCGGCCATCAATTGCAAAAAATTAAAACGTTTTGATTTTATAAAACATTTTTTTAAAAAAATGTTCAATTTGCGAATTCGGCGAAACGTTTTGATTTTAGATGCAATTTACCCTAGAATTTAATTAGGAATTTTCTAAAAATGTTTAATGAAACATAAGAGATAAAGATCACCATATAAACTGAGTTATAATGATGTTATGATATATTTGCATGCATGAAAATGTTTCACGTTAGACGTAGTTTAACGTCGTAAAATTTGAATGAAATCCGACAACGTTGAAAAATCGCGTAAGAGACAAACATTTAGTTGTAACTAATAATTGAGAAGTCGGATGGGAATTCTAATTTGATATTACTGTTTATAATGAAATTTAGAACATCTTTCTAGTTGACGTCATAAGCTTTCGAGTTGATATAATATGGGATATAGTGATAATCGAGAACTAGAACGCGTTTGAAAGTTTTTGTTGGTTTAGTACTTGTTAGTTGAAATCCGACGTTAGAACGTCGTGCTTTTAAGCGAGTTGAGAAGGAATTTGTCACGTACGGAAGTACATGATGACTGCCTTGAGAGTCCAGTTTCTAAAAAAATGAATACGAGAGCTTAGAATGAACCTAAGACGTTATACGTCGAACCTACCAAGCAATTAGGGTTTTCACAGCAGTTTTGCGACCCTCGCCGGAAACTGTAATAACTTCCAGCTCGTTTATCGGATTTGTGATCCGTAAATTGGAGCGCGAACTAGACTTCCTAAGCTTTCTAGTGGTACAGGGCTCACCCCCTGTTTCCAAATCCTCTGTCCTGGACAGCCTCCAGAGTTACTGGGCTGTGCAGTGAAAATTCAGTTTCTTGTTTTCTAAGTTGTTTAGTTCACAACTTAGTTTCCTTCGATCGTTTAAGCCGTTTTATCTAACGAACATCTCCCTACTGACCCTAGAGTCAAGTACAGGACCTTGAGTGATGAAAACCAGTCGAGATCTTATGTCTTATCCTTTCAATAAAGAAGTAATAAACGAGAAATTTCATAAGTCGTTCAAAGAACTAAAACGTAAATCGACTAAGTTGATTCTTTCCAACTTAGTTTCTTATAATCTTTAAAGTCGTATTAAGATATCGACTACCTTCTCTACTGACCCGAGAGTCGAGTATGAGATCTTCCGAGTTCTAAACGAGATCTACGAGTCTTGTTTCCCGTTTAAGTAAAACAAATCTAGTAAGCGTGCAAATGCCTAAAGAATGAAACGACTAAAACCTTCTTCGATTCTCTTTCTTCGATTATCTTTTACAATCCATTTTTAAGTATGTTTATTTTACGATGAAGGAGGAAGCCAACTGTAAAGAAAGGACGAAAGATCCGAAGTTGGAAGCTTTTGGCTTATAAGTTCTGTAAATCAAGGTGGGCTTTTATATACAAATAAAACGAGCAATGCTCGGAAAATCTTTCTTTATCGCTTTGATATCTGTGTTTTCAAAGTGATATATGGCATGAACTGTTTTATGTTTTTATTTGAGTTCTCTTGTACCTATCTGAGTCAACATTCGTGTTTTCTAGATTTAGAGTTAGTCTATTTAGATTAACTAACGATCGGCTCTGAGTTAGCTGCTAAGTGCTTTCCAGAGTTAGTGCACTTTGTAACCTGTGGTGTATGTGATATCCTGTTGAGGGGTACCAGCCACGGTGAATTAGAATTGGTCAAGATTGAACGTAACATTAGTCAGAAAATGCTCGCGCGAGTGATTTATGAGAAAAAGTCAGAAAATGTTTAGTAGACACGGATTCTTTCAATAAAACTCCGATGTGCTACATTTATAAATGCCATTTTATCTATATTTATGATTATAATTTCGGCATCGTGCCCACTAAGTACGTTCGTACTTAGCCCTGCATTGTTTTCTAAATGTGCAGGTTGAAGCGACGGTGAGCGGCGACGGTTGATGTTGAGTAAAGGATAGGATGCTTAGTTAGAACCCTTCCGCTGCCAATCTCTGTATTTCTTTTTGAGATGTACTTTTTGAACTATACTTTGTAGTCTAAGTCTGTAATATGAACTTAGTTTCCTTTTGTACTTTTATCGAGTAATCCTTAGGGATTAACTCTTTCTTTTTATGTTAAAGTCTTGTTCATGGTTTATCGATGTTTAACATGTATGTTTAGTCAGTTAGCCCCCTTCTTCCCCGCTTCTTTAATCCAACCCTAGTCGTACCCCGGCTTCTGCCGTCCCTCGGGATTTGGGGCTGTGACAGGTACCCTTAGGGGCATGGGCTAAAAACTATTTTGGCCATAACTTCTTCGTTACTCACCCGAATCGGTCGATCTTTATGACTACATAATCCTTATCTAAAGGCCTAAGACCCCTAATGATCGGAATTCTTGCCCACCATGCCAAACAAAGAGCTTCAATTTTCGGGTCGGGCCCTAGGGATACCCCTAGGGGCTCGGGGCTGAAAAATCATCCGAAACGAAATGTTGATTTTTTCGCATATTATCACATACACATGTATTTATGGCATTTTAAACTAAGCTTGCGTAATTTGAAAGCCCAGATCGCGGGTAAATCGGCCGAATACGCCCCAAAATAGTCACTTTTTCACTTGTTTTGGAATCTCACGAAGTTCTCGTAAAGCCAAATAATAGGAAAAGTGGATTTTAAATTTTTGGAGGATAGCACTTGGAATAAGGTTTCCAACGCCGCTTGAATCGGCCAAATAGGGCAAATAGCCTAGAATTTATGGCAAAAATAGTGGAACTGCGCATAACGGGACTCGACGCAAAAACTATTTTGGCTATAACTTCTTCGTTTCTAGCCCGATTTTGTCGATCTTTTTGTCCCCGGAAACCTTATCTAAAGGCCCAAGAACCCTCATGATTGGAATTCCTATCCATCGTGCTTAACAAAGAGCTCCCATTTTTGGGCCTGGCCCTAGGGTTACCCCTAAGGGCTTGGGCTAAAAACTATTTTGTCCATAACTTCTTCGTTACTAGCCCGATTCGGTCGATCTTTATGTCCACGAAATCCTTATCTCAAGGCCTAAGAACCCTCATGATCGGAATTCCTGTCCATCCTGCCTAACAATAAGTTCCAATTTTTGGGCCGGGCCCTAGGGGTACCTAAGGGCCTGGGCTAAAAACTATTTTGGCCATAACTTCTTCGTTATTCGTCCGATCCGATCGATCTTTATGTCCACAAAACCCTTATCTAAAGGCCTAAGACCACTCATGATTGGAATTCCCATCCATCGAGCCGAATAATAAGTTCCATTTTTTGGGCTGGGCCCTATGGGTACCCTTAGGGGCATGGGCTAAAAACTATTTTGGCCATAACTTCTTCGTTACTCACCCGAATCGGTCGATCTTTTTTACTACATAATCCTTATCTAAAGGCCTAAGACCCCTAATGATCGAAATTTTTGCCCATCGTGCCGAACAAAGAGCTTCAATTTTCGGGCCGGGCCCTAGGGATACCCCTAGGGGCTCGGGGCTGAAAAATCATCTGAAACGAAATGTTGATTTTTTGCACATTAGCACATACACATGTATTTATGGCATTTTAAAGTGATCTTACATAATTTGAAGGCCCAGATTGTGGGTAAATCGGCAGAAAACGCAAAAAAATAGTCACTTTTTCGCTTGTTTGGGACTCTCACGAAGTTATCGTAAAGAAAAATAATAGGAAAAGTGGATTTTGACTTTTTCGGGGATACCCCTTGGAATAAGGTTTCCAACGCCGCTTGAATCGGCCTAATCGGACAAATAGTCTAGAAGTTATGGCAAAAATAGTGGAACTGCGCAAAACGGGACCCGACGCAAAAACTATTTTGGCCATAACTTCTTCGTTTCTCGGCCGATTCGGTCGATCTTTATGTCCATGGAAACCTTATCTAAAGGCCCAAGAACCATCATGATCGGAATTCCTGCCCATCGTGCCGAACAAAGAGCTTCAATTTTCGGGCCAGGCCCTAGGGATATACCGCTAGGGGCTCAAGGCTGAAAAAGCATCCGAAACGAAATGTTGATTTTTTTGTATATTAGCACATACACATGTATTTATGGCATTTTAATGTGAGCTTGCGTAATTTTAAGGCCCAGATCGCGGGTAAATCGGCCGAATACGCCCCAAAATAGTCACTTTTTCACTTGTTTTGGACTCTCACGAAGTTCTCGTAAAGCAAATAATAGGAAAAGTGGATTTTAAATTTTTGAAGGTTAGCCCTTGGAATAAGGTTTCCAACGCAGCTTGAATCGTCCAAATAGGACAAATAGCCTAGAAGTTATGGCAAAAATAGTGGAACTGCGCATAACGGGACCCGACGCAAAAACTATTTTGGCCATAACTTTTTCGTTTCTCGCCCGATTTGGTCGATCTTTATGTCTACAGAAACCTTATCTAAAGGCCCAAGAACCCTCATGATTGGAATTCCTATCCATCGTGCTGAACAAAGAGCTCCCATTTTTGGGCTTGGCCCTAGGGGTAACCCCTAGGGGCCTGGGCTAAAAACTATTTTGGCCATAACTTCTTCGTTACTAGCCCGATTCAGTCGATCTTTATGTCCACGAAATCCTTATCTAAAGGCCTAAGAACCCTCATGATCGGAATTCCTGTCTATCGTGCCGAACAATATGTTCCAATTTATGGGCCGGGCCCTAGGGGTACCCCTAAGGGCCTGGGCTAAAAACTATTTTGGCCATAACTTCTTCGTTACACGTCCGATTCGGTCGATCTTTATGTCCACAGAATCCGTATCTAAAGGCCTAAGACCACTCATGATCGGAATTCCTGTCCATCGAGCCGAATAATGATTTCCATTTTTTGGGTCGGGCCCTATGGGTACCCTTAGGGGCATGGGCTAAAAACTATTTTGGTCATAACTTCTTCGTTACTCACCCGAATCGGTCGAACTTTATGACTACAGAATCCTTATCTAAAGGCCTAAGACCCCTAATGATCGGAATTCCTTCCCATCGTGCCAAACAAAGAGCTTCAATTTTCGGGCCGGGCCCTAGGGATACCCCTAGGGGCTCGGGGCTGAAAAATCATCAGAAACGAAATGTTGATTTTTTCGCATATTAGCACATACACATGTATTTATGGCATTTTAAACTAACCTTGCGTAATTTGAAGGCCCAGATCGCGGGTAAATCGGCCGAATACGCCCCAAAATAGTCACTTTTTCACTTGTTTTGGACTCTCACGAAGTTCTCGTAAAGCAAAATAATAGGAAAAGTGCATTTTAAATTTTTGGAGGATAGCCCTTGGAATAAGGTTTCCAACGCCGCTTGAATCGGCCAAATAGGGCAAATAGCCTAGAATTTTTTGCAAAAATAGTGGAACTGCGCATAACAGGACCCGACGCAAAAATTATTTTGGCCATAACTTCTTCGTTTCTAGCCAGATTTGGTCGATCTTTTTGTCCTCTGAAACCTTATCTAAAGGCCCAAGAACCCTCATGATTGGAATTTCTATCTATCGTGCTGAACAAAGAGCTCCCATTTTTGGGCCTGACCCTAAGGTTACCCCTAGGGGCCTGGGCTAAAAACTATTTTGGCCATAACTTCTTCGTTACTAGCCCGATTCGATCGATCTTTATGTCCACGAAATCCTTATCTAAAGGTCTAAGAACCCTCATGATCGGAATTCCTGTCCATCGTGCCGAACAATAAGTTCCAATTTTTGGGCCGAGCCCTATGGGTACCCTAGGGGCATAGGCTAAAAACTATTTTGGCCATAACTTCTTCGTTACTTACCCGAATCGGTCAATCATTATGACTACAGAATCCTTATCTAAAGGCCTAAAACCCCTAATGATCGGAATTCCTGCCCATCGTGCCGAACAAAGAGCTTCAATTTTCGGGCCGGGCCCTAGGGATACATACCCCTAGGGGCTCGGGGCTGAATAATCATCCGAAACGAAAGTTGATTTTTTCACATATTAGCACATACACATGTATTTATGGCATTTTAAAGTGAGCTTGCGTAATTTGAAGGCCCAGATCGAGGGTAAATCGGCCGAATACGCGCCAAAATAGTCACTTTTTCACTTAATTTGGACTCTCACGAAGTTCTCGTAAAGCAAAATAATAGGAAAAGTGGATTTTAATTTTTTGGAGGATAGCCCTTGAAATAAGGTTTCAAACGCCGTTTGAATCGGCCAAATAGGACAAAAAGCCTAGAAGTTAAGGAAAAAATAGTGGAACTGCGCATAACGGACCCGACGCAAAAACTATTTTGGCCATAACTTCTTTGTTTCTCGCCCGATTTGGTCGATCTTTATATCCACGGAAACCTTATCTAAAGGCCCAAGAACCCTCATGATTGGAATTCCTATCCATCGTGCTGAACAAAGAGCTACCATTTTTGTGCCTGGCCCTAGGGTTACCCCTAGGGGCCTGGGCTAAAAACTATTTTGGCAATAACTTCTTCGTTACTTGCCTGAATCGGTCGATCTTTATGTCCACGAAATCCTTATCTAAAGGCCTAAGAACCCTCATGATCGGAATTCCTGTCCATCGTGCCGAACAATAAGTTCCAATTTTTGGGCCGGGCCCTAGGGGTACCCCTAAAGGCCTGGGATAAAAACTATTTTGGCCATAACTTCTTCGTTATTCGTCCGATTCGGTCGATCTTTATGTCCAAAAAATCCTTATCTAAAGGCCTATAACCACTCATGATCGGAATTCCTGTCCATCGAGCTGAATAATAAGTTCTATTTTTTGGGCGGGGCCCTAGGGGTACCTTGAGGGGCATGGGCTAAAAACTATTTTGGCCATAACTACTTCGTTACTTACCCGAATCGGTCGATCTTTATGACTACAGAATCCTTATCTAAAGGCCTAAGACCCCTAATGATTGGAATTCCTGCCCATCGTGCCGAACAAAGAGTTTCAATTTTCGGGCCAGGCCCTAGGGATACTCCTAGGGGCTTGGGGCTGAAAAATCATCTGAAACGAAATTTCTATTTTTACGCATATTAGCACATACACATGTATTTATGGCATTTTAAAGTGAGTTTGCGTAATTTGAAAGCCCAGATCGCGGGTAAATCGGCCGAATACGCCCCAAAATAATCACTTTTTCACTTGTTTTGGACTCTCACGAAGTTCTCGTAAAGGAAAATAATAGGAAAAGTGGATTTTAAATTTTTGGAGGATAGCCCTTGGAATAAGGTTTCCAACGCCGTTTGAGTCGGCCAAATAGGACAAATAGCCTAGAAGTTATGGCCAAAATAGTGGTACTGCGCATAACGGGACCCGACGCAAAAACTATTTTGGCCATAACTTCTTCGTTTCTCGCCCGATTTGGTCGATCTTTATGTCCAAGGAAACCTTATTTAAAGGCCCAAGAACCCTCAAGATTGGAATTCCTATCCATCGTGCTGAACAAAGAGCTCCCATTTTTTGGCCTGGCCCTAGGGTTACCCCTAAGGGCCTGGGCTAAAAACTATTTTGGCCATAACTTCTTTGTTACTCGTCCGATTCGGTCGATCTTTATGTCCACAAAATCCTTATCTACAGGCCTAAGACCACTCATGATCGGAATTCCTGTCCATCGAGCCGAATAATAAGTTCCATTTTTTGGGCCAGGCCCTATGGGTACCCTTAGGGGCATGGGCTAAAAATTATTTTGGTCATAACTTCTTCGTTACTCACCCAAATCGGTCGATCTTTTTGACTACATAATCCTTATCTAAAGGCCTAAGACCCCTAATGATCGGAATTCCTGCCCATCATGCCGAACAAAGAGCTTCAATTTTCGGGCCGGACCCTAGGGATACCCCTAGGGGCTCAGGGCTGAAAAATCATCCCAAACGAAATGTTGATTTTTTCGCACATTAGCACATACACATGTATTTATGGCATTTTAAAGTGAGCTTGCATAATTTGAAGGCCCAGATCACGGGTAAATCGGCCGAATACGCCCCAAAATAGTCACTTTTTCACTTGATTTGGACTCTCACGAAGTTCTCGTAAAGCAAAATAATTGGAAAAGTGGATTTTAAATTTTTGGAGGATAGCCCTTGGCATAAGGTTTCCAACGCCGCTTGAATCAGCCAAATAGGAGAAATAGCCTAGAAGTTATGGCAAAAATAGTGGAACTGCGCAAAACGGTACCCGACGCAAAAACTATTTTGGCCTTAACTTCTTTATGTCCACGGAAACCTTATCTAAAGGCCCAAGAACCCTCATGATTGGAATTCCTATCCATCGTGGTGAACAAAGAGCTCCAATATTTAGGCTTGGCCCTAGGGTACCCCTAGGAGCCTGAGCTAAAAACTATTTTGGCCATAACTTCTTCATTACTAGCCCGATTCGGTCGATCTTTATGTCCACGAAATCCTTATCTAAAGGCCTAAGAACCCTCATTATCGGAATACCTGTCCATCGTGCTGAACAATAAGTTCCAATTTTTTGGCCGGGCCCTAGGGTTACCCTAAGGGCCTGGGATAAAAACTATTTTGGCCATAACTTCTTCGTTACTAGCCCGATTCGGTCGATCTTTATGTCCACGAAATCCTTATCTAAAGGCGTAAGACCACTCATGATCGGAATTCCTGTCCATCGTGCCGAACAATAAGTTCCAATTTTTGGGCCGGGCCCTAGGGCTAAAAACTATTTTGGCCATAACTTCTTCGTATCTCGCCCGATTCGGTTGATCTTTATGTCCACGGAAACCTTATCTAAAGGCCCAAGAACCCTCATGATTGGAATTCTTATCCATTGTGCTGAACAAAGAGTTCCAATTTTTGGGCCTAGCCATAAGGGTACCCCTAGGGGCCTGGGCTAAAAACTATTTTGTCCGATTAGGTCGATCTTTATGTCCACAGAATCCTTATCTAAAGGCCTAAGACCCATAGTGATAGGAATTCCTGTCCATCGTGCCGAATAAAAAATGCTAATTTTTGGTCCGGGCCCTAGGGGTACCCCTAGGGGCATGGGCTAAAAACTATTTGGCCATAACTTCTTCGTTACTCACCCGATTCGGTCGATCTTTATGTCCACAGAATCATTATCTAAAGGCCTAAGACCCCTAATGATCGGAATTCCTGTCTATCGTGCCGAACAAAGAGCTTAAATTTTTGGGGCGGGCCCTAGGGGATCGTGGGCTGAAAAATCATCCGAAATGAAATGTTTATTATTTTGCACATTAGCACATAAAAATGTATTTATGGCATTTTAAAGTGAGCTTCCGTAATTTGAAGGCCCAGATCGCGGGTAAATCGGCCGAATACGGCCCAAAATAATCACTTTTTTGCTTTTTTGGACTCTCACGATGTTCTCGTAAAGAAAAATAATAAGAAAAGTGGATTTTAACTTTTTGGGGGATAGCCCTTGGAATAATGTTTCCAACGCTGCTTTAATCGGCCAAATCGGACAAATAGCTTAGAAGTTATGGCAAAAATAGTGGACCTGCGCAAAACGGGACCCGACGCAAAAACTATTTTGGCCATAACTTCTTCGTTTCTCGCCCGATTCGTCGATATTTATATCCACGGAATCCTTATCTAAAGGCCTAAGACCCTTCATGAATGGAATTTCTATCCATCGTGCTGAACAAAGAGCTCCAATTTTTTGGCATGGCCCTAGGGGTACCCCCTAGGGGCCTGGGCTAAATACTATTTTGGCTATAACTTCTTCGTTACTAGCCCGATTCGGTCGATCTTTATGTCCACGGAATCCTTATCTAAAGGCCTATGAACCCTCATGATTGGAATTCATGTCCATCATGCCGAACAATAAGTTCCAATTTTTGGGTCGGGCCATAGGGGTATCCCTAAGGGCTTGGGCTAAATACTATTTTGGCCATAACTTCTTCGTTACTCGTCCGATTAGGTCGATCTTTATTTCCACAAAATCCTTATCTAAAGGCCTAAGACCCCTAATGATCGGAAGTTATGTCCATCGTGCCGAATAAAAAATACCAATTTTTGGGTCGGGCCCTAGGAGTACCCCCTATGGGCATGGGCTAAAAACTATTTGGCCATAACTTCTTCGTTACTCACCCGATTCGGTCGATCTTTATGTCCACAGAATCATTATCTGAAGGCCTAAGACCCCTAATGATCGAAATTCATGTCCATCATGCCGAGCAAAGAGCTTAAATTTTTGGGGCGGGCCCTAGGGGATCGGGGGCTGAAAAATCATCCGAAATGAAATGTTTATTTTTTTGCACATTAGCACATAAAAATGTATTTATGGCATTTTAAAGTGAGCCTGCGTAATTTGAAGGCCCAGATCGTGGGTAAATCAGCCGAATATACCCCAAAATAGTCACTTTTTCGTTTTTCTGGACTCTCACGATGTTCTCGTAAAGAAAAATAATTAGAAAAGTGGATTTTAACTATTTGTGGGATAGCCCTTGGAATAAGGTTTCCAATGCCGCTTGAATCGGCCAAATCGGACAAATAGCCTAGAAGTTATGGCAAAAATAGTGGAACTGCGCAAAACGGGACCCGACGGAAAAACTATTTTGGCCATAACTACTTCGTTTCTCGCCCGATCCGGTCGATCTTTATGTCCACGGATTCCTTATCTAAAGGCCTAAGACCCCTCATGAATGGAATTCCTATCCATCATGCTGAACAAAAAGCTCCAATTTTTGGGCCGAGCCCTAGGGGTACCCCCTAGGGGCCTAGGGTAAAAACTATTTTGGCCATAACTTTTTCGTTACTTGCCTGATTCAGTCGATCATTTTGTCCACAGAATCCTTATCTAAAGGCCTAAGACCCCTAATGATCGGAATTCCTATCCATCGTGCCGAACAAAGAGTTTCAATTTTCGGTCCGGGCCCTAGGATTACACCTAGGGGCTCGGGGGCTGAAAAATCATCCGAAACGAAATGTTGATTTTTTCGCACATTAGTACATACACATGTATTTATGGTATTTTAAAGTGATCTTGCATAATTTGAAGGCCCAGATCGTGGGTAAATCGGCCGAAAACGCGAAAAAATAGTCACTTTTTCGCTTGTTTTGGCCTCTCACGAAGTTCTTGTAAAGCAAAATAATAGGAAAAGTGGATTTTAACTTTTTGGGGGATAGCCCTTGGAATAAGGTTTCCAACGCCGCTTGAATCGGCCAAATCGGACAAATAGCCTACATGTTATGGCAAAAATAGTGGACCTGCGCAAAACGGGACCCGACGCAAAAACTATTTTTGCCATAACTTCTTCGTTTCTCGCCCGATTCGGTCGATCTTTATACCCACGGAATCCTTATCTAAAGGCCTAAGACCCTTCATAAATGGAATTCCTATCCATCATGCAGAACAAAGAGCTCCAATTTTTGGGCCGGGCCATAGGGGTACCACCCCCTAGGGGCCTATGCTAAAAAATATTTTGGCCATAACTTCTTCGTTACTCGCCCGATTCAGTCGATCATTTTGTCCACAAAATCCTTATCTATAGGCCTAAGACCCCTAATGATCGGAATTCCTGTCCATCGTGCCGAACAAAGAGTTTCAATTTTTGGTCCGAGCCCTAGGGGTACACCTAGGGGCTCGGAGGCTGAAAAATCATCCGAAATGAAATATTTATTTTTTCGCACATTAGCACATACACATGTATTTATGGCATTTTAAAGTGATCTTGCATAATTTGAAGGCCCAGATCGTGGGTAAATCGGCCGAAAACGCCAAAAAATAGTCACTTTTTCGCTTGTTTTGGACTCTCACGAAGTTCTCGTAAAGCAAAATAATAGGAAAAGTGGATTTTAACTTTTTGAGGGATAGCCGTTGGAATAAGGTTTCCAACGCCGCTTGAATTGGCCAAATCGGACAAATAGACTAGAAGTTATGGCAAAAATAGTGGACCTGCGCAAAACGGGACCCGACGCAAAAACTATTTTTGCCATAACTTCTTCGTTTCTCGCCCGATTCGGTCGATCTTTATATCCACGGAATCCTTATCTAAAGGCCTAAAACCCTTCATAAATGGAATTCCTATCCATCATGCAGAACAAAGAGCTCCAATTTTTGGGCCGGGCCATAGGGGTACCACCCCCTATGGGCCTACGCTAAAAAATATTTTGGCCATAACTTCTTCGTTACTCGCCCGATTCAGTCGATCATTTTGTCCACAAAATCCTTATCTATAGGCCTAAGACCCCTAATGATCAGAATTCCTGTCCATCGTGCCGAACAAAGAGTTTCAATTTTCGGTCCGGGCCCTAGAGGTACACCTAGGGGCTCGGGGGCTGAAAAATCATCCGAAATGAAATGTTTATTTTTTCGCACATTAGCACATACACATATATTTATGGCATTTTCAAGTGATCTTGCATAATTTGAAGGCCCAGATCGTGGGTAAATCGGCCGAAAACGCCAAAAAATAGTCACTTTTTTGCTTGTTTTGGACTCTCATGAAGTTCTCGTAAAGCAAAACAATAGGAAAAGTGGATTTTAACTTTTTGAGGGATAGCCCTTGGAATAAGGTTTCCAAAGCCGCTTGAATCGGCCAAATCGGACAAATAGTCTAGAAGTTATGGCAAAAATATTGGAATTGCGCAAAACGGGACCCGATGCAAAAACTATTTTGGCCATAACTTCTTCGTTTCTCGCCCGATTGGGTCGATCTTTATATCCACGGAATCCTTATCTAAAGGCCTAAGACCCTTCATGAATGGAATTCCTATCCATCATGCAGAACAAAGAGCTCCAATTTTTGGGCCGGGCCCTAGGGGTACCCCTTAGGGCCTAGGCTAAAAATTATTTTGGCCATAACTTCTTCGTTACTCGCCCGATTCAGTCGATCATTTTGTCCACAGAATCCTTATCTAAAGGTCTAAGACCCCTAATGATCGGAATTCCTGTCCATCATTCCGGACAAGGAGTTTAAATTTTCGGTCCGGGCCCTAGGGGTACACCTAGGGGCTCGGGGGCTGAAAAATCATCCGAAGCGAAATGTTTATTTTTTGCACATTAGCACATACACATGTATTTATGGCATTTTAAAGTGATCTTGCATAATTTGAAGGCCCAGATAGTGGGTAAATCTGCCGAAAACGCCAAATAGTAGTCACTTTTTTGCTTGTTTTGGACTCTCACGAAGTTCTCGTAAAGAAAAATAAAAAGAAAAGTGGATTTTAACTTTTTGAGGGATAGCCCTTGGAATAAGGTTTCGAACGCCGCTTGAATCGGCCAAATCGGACAGATAGCCTAGAAGTTATGGCAAAAATAGTGGACCTGCGCAAAACGGGACCCGACGCAAAAACTATTTTGGATATAACTTCTTCGTTTCTCGCCCGATTCAGTCGATCTTTATATCCATGGAATGCTTATCTAAAGGCCTAAGACCCGTCATGAATGAAATTCCTATCTATCATGCAGAACAAAGAGCTCCAATTTTTGGGCCGGGCCCTAGGGGTACCCCCTAGGGCCTAGGCTAAAAATTATTTTGGCCATAACTTCTTCGTTACTCGCCCGATTCAGTCTATCATTTTGTCCACGTAATCCTTATCTAAAGGCCTAAGACCCCTAATGATCGGAATTCCTGTCCATCGTGCCGAACAAAGAGTTTCAATTTTTGGTCCGAGCCCTAGGGGTACACCTAGGGGCTCGGGGGCTGAAAAATCATCCGAAATGAAATATTTATTTTTTCGCACATTAGCACATACACATGTATTTATGGCATTTTAAAGTGATCTTGCATAATTTGAAGGCCCAGATCGTGGGTAAATCGGCCGAAAACGCCAAAAAATAGTCACTTTTTCGCTTGTTTTGGACTCTCACGAAGTTCTCGTAAAGCAAAATAATAGGAAAAGTGGATTTTAACTTTTTGAGGGATAGCCGTTGGAATAAGGTTTCCAACGCCGCTTGAATTGGCCAAATCGGACAAATAGACTAGAAGTTATGGCAAAAATAGTGGAACTGCGCAAAATGGGACCCGACGCAAAAACAATTTTGGCCATAACTTCTTCGTTTCTCGCCCGATTCGGTCGATCTCTATATCTAAAGAAATCTTATCGAAAGACCCAAGAACCCTCATGATTTGAATTTCTATCCATCGTGCTGAACAACGAGCTCCAATTATTAGGCCTGGCCCTAGGGGTACCCCTAGGGGCCTGGGCTAAAAACTATTTTGGCCATAACTTCTTCGTTTCTCGCCTGATTCGATCGATCTTTATGTCCACGGAAACTTTATCTAAAGACCCAAGAACCCTCATGATTGGAATTCCTATCGATCGTGCTGAACAAAGAGCTCCAATTTTTGGGCCTGGCCCAAGGGGCCTAGGCTAAAAACTATTTTGGCCATAACTTCTTCGTTACTAGCCTGATTCGGTCGATCTTTATGTCCATGGAATCCTTATCTAAAGGCCTAAGAACCCTCATAATCGGAATTCATGTCCATCGTGCCGAACAATAAGTTCCAATTTTTGGGCCGGGCCCTAGGGGTACCCCATAAAGGCCTGGGCTAAAAACTATTTTGACCATAACTTCTTCGTTTCTTGCCCGATTCGGTCGATCTTTATGTCTACGGAAACCTTATCAAAAGACCCAAGAACCCTCTTGATTGGAATTCCTATCCTTCGTGCTGAATAAAGAGCTCCAATTTTTGGGCCTTGCCCTAAGGGTACCCCCTAGGGGCCTGGGCTAAAAACTATTTTGTCCGATTAGGTCGATCTTTATGTCCACAGAATCCTTATCTAAAGGCCTATGACCCATAATGATTGGAATTCCTGTCCATCGTGCCGAATAAAAAATACCAATTATGGGCCGGGCCCTAGGAGTACCCCTAGGGGCATGGGCTAAAAACTATTTGGCCATAACTTCTTCGTTACTCACCCGATTCGGTTGATCTTTATGTCCACAGAATCATTATCTAAAGGCCTAAGACTCTAATGACCGGAATTCCTGTCCATCGTGGCGAACAAAGAGCTTAAATTTTTGGGGCAGGCCCTAGGGGATCGGGGGCTGAAAAATCATCCGAAATGAAATGTTTATTTTTTTGCACATTAGCACATAAAAATGTATTTATGGCATTTTAAAGTGAGCTTGCGTAATTTGAAGGCCCAGATCGCTGGTAAATCGGCCGAATACGGCCCAAAATAGTCACTTTTTCGCTTGTTTTGGACTCTCACGATGTTCTCGTAAAGAAAAATAATAAGAAAAGCGGATTTTAAATTTTTGGGGGATAGCCCTTGGAATAAGATTTCAAACACCTCTTGAATCGGCAAAATCGTACAAATAGCCTAGAAGTTATGGCAAAAATAGTGGACCTGCGCAAAACGGGACCCGACGCAAAAACTATTTTGGCCATAACTTCTTCGTTTCTCGCCCGATTCAGTTGATCTTTATATCCAAGGAATCCTTATCTAAAGGCCTAAGACCCTTCATGAATAGAATTCCTATCCATCATGCAGAACAAAGAGCTCCAATTTTTGGGTCGGGCCCTAGGGGCCTAGGCTAAAAACTATTTTGGCCATAACTTCTTCGTTACTCGCCCGATTCAGTCGATCATTTTGTCCACAGAATCTTTATCTAAAGGCCTAAGACCCCTAATGATCGGAATTCCTGTCCATCGTGCCGAATAAGGAGTTTCAATTTTCGGTCCGAGCCCTAGGGGTACACCTAGGGGTTCGAGGGCTGAAAAATCATCCGAAGCGAAATGTTTATTTTTTTTCACATTAGCACATACACATGTATTTATGACATTTTAAAGTGATCTTGCATAATTTGAAGGCCCAGATCGTGGGTAAATCGGCCGAAAACGCCAAAAAATAGTCACTTTTTCACTTGTTTTGGACTCTCACGAAGTTCTCGTAAAGCAAAATAATAGGAAAAGTGGATTTTAACTTTTTGGGGGATAGCCCTTGGAATAAGGTTTCCAACGCCGCTTGAATCGGCCAAATCGGACAAATAGCCTAGAAGTTATGGCAAAAATAGTGGACCTGCGCAAAACGGGACCCGACGCAAAAACTATTTTGGCCATAACTTCTTCGTTTCTCGCCCGATTCGGTCGATCTTTATATCCACGGAATTCTTATCTAAAGGCCTAAGACCCTTTCATGAATGGAATTCCTATCCATCATGCAGAACAAAGAGCTCCAATTTTTGGGCTGGGCCCTAGGGGTACCCCTTAGGGCCTAGGCTAAAAATTATTTTGGCCATAACTTCTTCGTTACTCGTCCGATTCAGTCGATCATTTTGTCCACAGAATCCTTATCTAAAGGCCTAAGACCCCTAATGATCGGAATTCCTGTCCATCGTGCCGAACAAAGAGTTTCAATTTTCGGTCCGGGCCCTAGGGGTACACCTAGGGGCTCGGGGGCTGAAAAATCATCCGAAATGAAATGTTTATTTTTCGCACATTAGCACATACACATGTATTTATGGCATTTTAAAGTGATCTTGCATTATTTGAAGGCCCAGAAAACGCCAAAAAATAGTCACTTTTTCGCTTGTTTTGGACTCTCACGAAGTTCTCGTAAAGCAAAATAATAGGAAAAGTGGATTTTAACTTTTTGAGGGATAGCCGTTGGAATAAGGTTTTTAACGCCGCTTGAATCGGCCAAATCGGACAAATAGTCTAGAAGTTATGGCAAAAATAGTGGAACTGCGCAAAACGGGACCCGACGCAAAAACTATTTTGGCCATAACTTCTTCGTTTCTCACCCGATTCGGTCGATCTCTATATCCACGGAAATCTTATCTAAAGACCCAAGAAACGTCATAATTTGAATTCCTATCCATCGTGCTGAACAAAGAGCTCCAATTTTTGGGCCTGGCCCTAGGGGGTACCCCTAGGGGCCTGGGCTAAAAACTATTTTAGCCATAACTTCTTCGTTTCTCGCCCGATTCGGTCGATCTTTATGTCCACGGAAACTTTATCTAAAGACCAAAGAACCCTCATGATTGGAATTCCTATCCATCGTGCTGTACAAAGAGCTCCATTTTTTGGGCCTGGCCCTAGGGGCCTAGGCTAAAAACTATTTTGGCCATAACTTCTTCGTTACTAGCCCGATTCGGTCGATCTTTATGTCCACGGAATCCTTATCTAAAGGCCTAAGAACCCTCATAATCGGAATTCATGTCCATCGTGCCGAACAATAAGTTCCAATTTTTGAGCCGGGCCCTAGGGGTACCCCCTAAGGGCCTGGGATAAAAACTATTTTGACCATAACTTCTTCGTTTCTCGCCCGATTCGGTCGATCTTTATGTCCACGGAAACCTTATCTAAAGACCCAAGAACCCTCTTGATTGGAATTCCTATCCATCGTGTTGAACAAAGAGCTCCAATTTTTGGGCCTTGCTCTAAGGGTACCCCCTAGGGGCCTGGGCTAAAAACTATTTTGTCCGATTAGATCGATCTTTATGTCCACAGAATCCTTATCTAAAGGCCTAAGACCCATAATGATCGGAATATCTGTCCATCATGCCGAATAAAAAATACCAACTATTTGGCCATAACTAATTCGTTACTCACCCGATTCGGTCGATCTTTATGTCCACAGAATCATTATCTAAATGCCTAACACCCCTAATGATCGGAATTCCTGTCCATCGTGGCGAACAAAGAGCTTAAATTTTTGGGGCGGGCCCTAGGGGATCGGGGGCTGAAAAATCATCCGAAATGAAATGTTTATTTTTTTGCACATTAGCACATAAAAATGTATTTATAGCATTTTAAAGCGAGCTTGCGTAATTTGAAGGCCCAGATCGCTGGTAAATCGGCCGAATACGGCCCAAAATAGTCACTTTTTTGCTTGTTTTGGACTCTCACGATGTTCTCGTAAAGAAAAATAATAAGAAAAGTGGATTTTAAATTTTTGGGGGATAGCCCTTGGAATAAGGTTTCCAACGCCGCTTGAATCGGTAAAATCGGACATATAGCCTAGAAGTTATGGCAAAAATAGTGGACCTGCGCAAAACGGACCCACGCAAAAACTATTTTGGCCATAACTTCTTCGTTTTTTGCCCGATTCGGTCGATCTTTATATCCACGGACTCCTTATCTAAAGGCTTAAGACCCTTCATGAATGGAATTCCTATCCATCATGCAGAACAAAGAGCTCCAATTTTTGGGCCGGGCCCTAGGGGCCTAGGCTAAAAACTATTTTGGCCATAACTTCTTCGTTACTGGCCCGATTCAGTCGATCATTTTGTCCACAGAATCCTTATCTAAATGCCTAAGACCCCTAATGATCGGAATTCCTGTCCATCGTGCCGAACAAAGAGTTTCAATTTTCGGTCCGGGCCATAGGGGTACACCTAGGGGCTCGGGGGCTGAAATCATCCGAAATGAAATGTTTGTTTTTTTGCACATTAGCACATAAAAATGTATTTATGGCATTTTAAAGTGAGCTTGCGTAATTTGAAGGCCCAGATCGCGGTTAAATCGGCTGAATACGGCCCAAAATAGTCAATTTTTCGCTTGTTTTGGACTCTCACGATGTTCTCGTAAAGAAAAATAAAAGAAAATTAGATTTTAACTTTTTGGGGGATAGCCCTTGGAATAAGGTTTCCAACGCCGCTTGAATCGGCCAAATCGGACACATAGCCTAGAAGTTATGGCAAAAATAGTGGACCTGCGCAAAACGGGACCTGACGCAAAAACTATTTTGGCCATAACTTCTTCGTTTCCCGCCCGATTCGGTCAATCTTTATATCCACGGAATCCTTATCTAAATGCCAAAGACCCTTCATGAATGAAATTCCTATCCATCATGTAGAACAAAGAGCTCCAATTTTTGGGCCGGGCCCTAGGGGCCTAGGCTAAAAACTATTTTGGCCATAACTTCTTCGTTACTCTCCCGATTCAGTCAATCATTTTGTCCACAGAATCCTTATCTAAAGGTCTAAGATCCCTAATGATCGGAATTCCTGTCCATCGTGCCGAACAAAGAGTTTCAATTTTCGGTCCGGGCCCTAGGGGTACACCTAGGGGCTCGGGGGCTGAAATCATCCGAAATGAAATGTTTATTTTTTTGCACATTAGCACATAAAAATGTATTTATGGCATTTTAAAGTGAGCTTCCGTAATTTGAAGGCCCAGATCGCGGGTAAATCGGCCGAATACGGCCCAAAATAGTCACTTTTTCGCATGTTTTGGACTCTCACGATGTTCTCGTAAAGAAAAATAATAAGAAAAGTGGATTTTAACTTTTTGGGGGATAGCCCTTGGAATAAGGTTTCCAACGCCGCTTGAATCGGCCAAATCGGACAAATAGCCTAGAAGTTATGGCAAAAATAGTGGACCTGCGCAAAACGGGACCCGACGCAAAAACTATTTTGGCCATAACTTCTTCGTTTCCCGCCCGATTCGGTCAATCTTTATATCCACAGAATCCTTATCTAAAGGCCTAAGACCCTTCATGAATGGAATTCCTATCCATCATGTAGAACAAAGAGCTCCAATTTTTGGGCCGGGCCCTAGGGGTACCCCCTAAGGGCCTAGGCTAAAAACTATTTTGGCCATAACTTCTTCGTTACTCTCCCGATTCAGTCAATCATTTTGTCCACAGAATCCTTATCTAAAGGTCTAAGATCCCTAATGATCGGAATTCCTGTCCATCGTGCCGAACAAAGAGTTTCAATTTTCGGTCCGGACCCTAGGGGTACACCTAGGGGCTCGGGGGCTGAAATCATCCGACATGAAATGTTTATTTTTTTGCACATTAGCACATAAAAATGTATTTATGGCATTTTAAAGTGAGCTTCCGTAATTTGAAGGCCCAGATCGCGGGTAAATCGGCCGAATACGGCCCAAAATAGTCATTTTTTCGCTTGTTTTGGACTCTCACGATGTTCTCGTAAAGAAAAATAATAAGAAAAGTAGATTTTAACATTTTGGGGGATAGCCCTTGGAATAAGGTTTCCAACGCCGCTTGAATCGGAAAAATTGGAAAAATAGCCTAGAAGTTATGGCAAAAATAGTGGACCAGGGCAAAACGGGACCCGACGCAAAAACTATTTTGGCCATAACTTCTTCGTTTCTCGCCCGATTTGGTCAATCTTTATATCCACGGAATCCTTATCTAAAGGCCTAAGACCCTTCACGAATGGAATTCCTATCCATCATGTAGAACAAAGAGCTCCAATTTTTGGGCCGGGCCCTAGGGGTACTCCCTAGGGGCCTAGGCTAAAAACTATTTTGGCCATAACTTCTTCGTTACTCTCCCGATTCAGTTGATCATTTTGTCCACAGAATCCTTATCTAAAGGTCTAAGACCCCTAATGATCGGAATTCCTGTCCATCGTGCCGAACAAAGAGTTTCAATTTTCGGTCTGGGCACTAGGGGTACACCTAGGGGCTCGGGGGCTGAAATCATCCGAAATGAAATGTTTATTTTTTTGCACATTAGCACATAAAAATGTATTTATAGCATTTTAAAGTGAGCTTGCGTAATTTGAAGGCCCAGATCGCGGGTAAATCGGCCGAATACGGCCCAAAATAGTCACTTTTTCGCTTGTTTTGGACTCTCACGATGTTCTCGTAAAGAAAAATAATAAGAAAAGCGGATTTTAACTTTTTGGGGGATAACCCTTGGAATAAGGTTTCCAACGCCACTTGAATCGGCAAAATCGGACAAATAGCCTAGAAGTTATGGCAAAAATAGTGGACTTGCGCAAAACGGGACCCGACGCAAAAACTATTTTGGCCATAACTTCTTCGTTTCTCGCCCGATTCGGTCGAACTTTATATCCACGGAATCCTTATCTAAAGGTCTAAGACCCTTCATGAATGGAATTCCTATCCATCATGCAGAACAAAGAGCTCCAATTTTTGAGCCGGGCCCTAGGGGTACCCCCTAGGGGCCTAGGCTAAAAACTATTTTGGCCATAACTTCTTCGTTACTCGCCCGATTCAGTCGATCATTGTGATACCCCGAGTTTTATCCCTTTAAGAGAGCGTCTAATTAACTGAGTAGTTCAAAGATGAGAATTTAGGAGTAAAATTTTTCTTTTCTAATCGATGAGTTTTGAATAAAACGTTTAAATTGCCTTATGAATCTTGTGTGAATTTATCTGTTCTATTTATCTGAGATGATGATGATGTGATATGTTTGTTGAGTCGTTTGTATGAAAATGAGTATGAGATTAACTTCTGGAAAAATCCCGAGAAGTTTGTTTAATTAAGATAACATAGCGTTAATCGCCGAGGAATATGTTTACGCCGATGAACCTAGAATAGAATTAAATTAGAACCTTCGAACTTAGAATTTCTTTTAAGATCACTGAGATAGGATAAGAACTTATCCGAGAATTGAGAAGAGAAATGAGGCATTAGTCTTGAAAAGGATTAATAAACGAATTAATAAGCCGATTAATTTCTTTTAAGAATTAAAGGACTAGAATGATCGAAGCCTTTAATCTTTTAATTTGAGACGTGACATAGGATTGGGACGAGTTAGTGTCAAAAGTGAAACGAGAAGAGGTTAGACCCGTTAATAGAACAAAACGGAATTAATACGAATCGTTTTACCCGAAAAACCTTTACGACCGGATAATTAATACCCGTAACGACACGACGACGACATGTGTCAACCACCTCTCTCGCCACCTCACAACCCTCTCCCATCAACCCTCAATTTCCAAGACCAACAAGACATAGTGGTGTCTTGTACATAGCTTGCTTGAATTATACAAACAAGTTAAGTTCAAATCAAACCATCAAATCTTGTCTTATGCAATTTCCAACAAGTTTAATTCTTTTTCACTTTGTTGAATTTTGAATCCTATTCATCCAAGACAAGAGAGGAATGCAGCAACTTATTCATAACATTCCATCTCTCTCTCATTTCGATCTCTCTCTCTCAAAAACAAAAAGAAAAACTCTCTCAACCTCTCAAGCTCTCTCTACTCTCGGCACTCCCTCTCTACACACACACTTTGATTTTTCTTCACATGCAACTATAGATTCAAGCTTATCCTCCATGGAAATGAAGTAGAAGCCATTAATCCTCCATCAATTCCATCCATATTTTCAAAGAAAGGTACAAATTTCCAAGTTCTTGAAGTTGAATTCAAGAATTTTCCAATATTTTTCTTTATTTTGATTCCTAAAACCTATGGATGATTAATCCTATATTCTTCTTTTTCTTTGAGGATTCAAGAAGATATTCTTCTTTCTTTCAAGATCCAAGCTTTGAAGCTACCATTTCCATCCATTTCAATCCCAAGAGCCAAGAGAAGAATTTCCTTTTATTTAAGTATGATTTCATTTGATTAGTTGTAAAATGTATGTCTATAAGTCCTAAAGAAAAGATCTATGCATGCATGTTATTTAATTTATGTTTAGGCAAACTTAGGATATGCATGTGCTAATCGAGTGAGAAGAATTCGTTAGGAGAATCGAGCACTAGATGTTAATCGATGAAATAAGAAAAGAAAAAGAAACTAAAACCCTAAAAAAATGATGAATGCCGAAAAATATAAGGAAAATAGGAAAAATGTGAATCTTTGAGTTATTTTTATTTTTATCATGTTAGTAATGAGATTAATTGCATGAAAAATTGAGAAATAAAATGCACAAAAAGTACATGTGTGTGCCGTGTGTTTTTTAAGAAAATGGAGAAATTATTTTGTTGATTTTGTTGATGAATTGAGTGATGTTTTGATCTATGAAATGATTGTATGTTGTGTTGATATTATCATACATGTGTTTAAGTGAAGAAAATGAGATTGCATGTTAATTTTTGAAAGAAATTAAATGTAGAATTAATAAAAATAATTGGATGTTTAAGTATTTCAATGTATGTATGAATGATAGTTTGAATATAGAATAAAGATAGAAGTTTTGATAAAAAGACTTAAAATTGAAAAGCTTTTAATTAAATAAAAGATGAAAAGATGTATGAAAAGATTTATTAATTAAATACCTTATATTAAAATTTTAAAGACTTGAAATTTTACTAAAAATACAATAAAAAGATCTTCTATAATAAAGTGAAGAAATTCATAAAAATGTTTATCAAAAGATAAAGAAATCATTAAGTAAGAAATAGCTTAAAGGTTTAAAACAAATAAAGAAGAAATTATTAAAAAAATAAACAAAAATAGAGAAAACCGAGTTAAGAAGAATTAATCGATAAGAAATAACAAGGAAGATAAATTGAATAAGAAAAGATGCTAGACGAGTTAAGATAGATACTCGTATAAGTTGATCGGGAAAATGAGAATAAAATAAGATACCGAATATTAAGTTGAAAGAACATTAATTAAATAATTAATTTAGGAACGTCGTTCCAATCAAGCGAAGAAAAGATAAACCGAGATAATAATTAACGAAATAATATTCGAGTTAAGAAATGAGAATCAATTTAGAATTGAATAAGAATTTATAATTTCAAAAGAGTTTATTAAAAGCTAAGAGAATTTTTGTTAAATAAATAAGAGTTATAAAATACCTTATAAGATAGCGGATGTAGAACGAAGCGTTGTCTATATAAATAAGAAAGATAGAATTAATAGTTTAAGCCTCTATAAAAGGAAATGCATAATCGAGTTAGATTTTAAGATCTAAATTGAATGAATGTTAATGTATCTTGAAGTGTATTTGATTTATTTAAATTTATTATATGTTTGAATAAATGTTTAAATGCATGATAGTATTATAATGTGAAATATGATTGAAATTGTATGCAAGATAATTGATTGTTAATTTAAGAATGAACTAAAGTCTTTGATTGTTAATTTAAGACTTTAATTAGAACGAGAAAAGTATACGATGTTAAGTAGTAGAGTTAACCTTTTCGAATAGAATTAATGAAATAAAGACGAGAACGTGAGATCCTTTAGAAAAGTTAGAACGAAGAGAGCGACGACTCAAATAGAAGTCCGTCAGTTAAAGTCCAACGCCTTTGTGTCCGTCTTTCATATATCTTATCTATCGATGTCGACCTATGAAGGATCGAGCCGGACGGATCGGTAAGCGAGGACAAATAGCCCTAGACCACCTAGCTAGTTCTTCGGAAGTCAGGTGGGCTTTTCTGAACCAAAATCTATCGATGAAATTTAGTATGCTATTGAATATTATGATATGATTTTCAAATGTGATTGACTTGCCATTTTATTGAAGTTAGTATGTGTTATCATCTATTTATATGAAGATGTGATTATCCTGTGAAAGCAGGAACCCACGTGTGGTATATGTTGAGGTGACTGTGAGCCTTGCTTTGGTTGGGCCGGTCACAGTGTTTGAGAAGGAGGCCTACTTCTCGGCACATGAAGTTAATTGTGATAGATGATACATGCTATTATATTATATGTTATTTGACTGCGCAGTCCGTTTTAAATAAAAATGTTTTGACATGCACAAGTAAAACCGTTTTTAAAACTGCTTATATACTTGTGATGTTTGGCAAGGCAAGTTCAATTAATATAGCTTTAAGAAGCATCTTTATTCAAATGTTTTGGCTTGTGTTCACTGAGTACGAAGTACTCAACCCTGCGTGTGTTTCTAAACATGCAGGTTGACTGGATGGCGATGGCGTGGATACTTGGTGGTGTGGTTTGGTTTTGTTGGTTAAGTTTAGTAGAATTTCAGACTGGCATTTGTACGTCTTCATACGTGCAAGTGTTGGGAGTTGATGCTAATTTCCGCTGCTATCTTTTTGAGCTAATGTCTGTTGAAGTTAACACTCTAATATTCATGTTTTTGATTCCGAGCGTTGTGCTCGAAGACTTTGAATGCTTGTTGAATTCGTAACCCCTTTATCTTGTAATCCCGAGCGATGGGCTCGTAACTTGGTTGTTGTTGAACATGAACCCTTACCTTGATGTATATATTCGTATGATTCCTCTTTTTGTTGGAATTCCCTTCCCATCAGCATGATTTTCTTGTTTGAATTCCCGTTCAAAGTGAAGTTGAGATGCTCGGTTATTATTTCATTATGCTTTTGAAAACCAAATTCGATTGCTTCATATTCTGCCTTTGTTTTCCCCGAGCATGTTCCCTTTATTTGAGTTAGTTGTTAGTTGTTTAGGTTTGTTGTTGTTCGTAAGTCGCACCCTGAGAGTCGGGGCGTGACAATCATTTTGTCCACAGAATCCTTATCTAAAGGCCTAACACCCCTAATGATCGAAATTCTTGTCCATCGTGCCGAACAACGAGTTTCAATTTTCGGTCCGGGCCCTAGGGATACCTAGGGGCTCGGGAGCTGAAAAATCATCCGAAGCGAAATGTTTATTTTTTTGTACATTAGCACATACACATGTATTTATGGCATTTTAAAGTGATCTTGTATAATTTGAAGGCCCAGATCGTGGGTAAATCGGCCGAAAACGCCAAAAAATAGTCACTTTTTCGCTTGCTTTGGACTCTCACGAAGTTCTCGTAAAGCAAAATAATAGGAAAAGTGGATTTTAACTTTTTGGGGGATAGCTCTTGGAATAAGGTTTCCAACGCCGCTTGAATCGGCCAAATCGGACAAATAGCCTAGAAGTTATGGCAAAAATAATGGACCTGCGCAAAACGGGACCCGACGCAAAAACTATTTTGACCATAACTTCTTCGTTTCTCGCCCGATTCGGTCGATCTTTATATCCACGGAATCCTTATCTAAAGGCCTAAGACCCTTCATGAATTGAATTCCTATCAATCATGAAGAACAAAGAGCTCCAATTTTTGGGCCGGGCCCTAGGGGGTACCCCCTAGGGGTCTAGGCTAAAAACTATTTTGGCCATAACTTCTTCGTTACTCGCGTGATTCAGTCGATCATTTTGGCTACAGAATCCTTATCTAAAGGCCTAAGACCCCTAATGATCGGAATTCTTGTCCATCGTGCCGAACAACAAGTTTCAATTTTCGATCCGGGCCCTAGGGGTACACCTAGGGGCTCGGGGGCTGAAAAATCATCCGAAGCGAAATGTTTAATTTTTCGCACATAAGCAAATACACATGTATTTATGGCATTTTAAAGTGATCTTGCATAATTTGAAGGCCCAGATCGTGGGTAAATCGGCCGATAACGCCAAAAAATAGTCACTTTTTCGCTTGTTTTCGACTCTCACGAAGTTCTCGTAAAGCAAAATAATAGGAAAAGTGGATTTTAACTTTTTGGGGGATAGACCTTGGAATAAGGTTTCCAACGCCGCTTGAATCGGCCAAATCGGACAAATAGCCTAGAAGTTATGGCAAAAATAATGGACCTGCGCAAAACGGGACCCGACGCAAAAACTATTTTGACCATAACTTCTTCGTTTCTCGCCCGATTCGGTCGATCTTTATATCCACGGAATCCTTATCTAAAGGCCTAAGACCCTTCATGAATGGAATTCCTATCAATCATGAAGAACAAAGAGCTCCAATTTTTGGGCCGGGCCCTAGGGGGTACCTCCTAGGGGTCTAGGCTAAAAACTATTTTGGCCATAACTTCTTCGTTACTCGCGCGATTCAGTCGATAATTTTGGCTACAGAATCCTTATCTAAAGGCCTAAGACCCCTAACGATCGGAATTCTTGTCCATCGTGCCGAACAACAAGTTTCAATTTTCGATCCGGGCCCTAGGGGTACACCTAGGGGCTCGGGGGCTGAAAAATCATCCGAAGCGAAATGTTTATTTTTTCGCACATAAGCACATACACATGTATTTATGGCATTTTAAAGTGATCTTGCATAATTTGAAGGCCCAGATCGTGGGTAAATCGGCCGATAACGCCAAAAAATAGTCACTTTTTCCCTTAATTTCGACTCTCACGAAGTTCTCGTAAAGCAAAATAATAGGAAAAGTGGATTTTAACTTTTTGGGGGATAGACCTTGGAATAAGGTTTCCAACGCCGCTTGAATTGGCCAAATCGGACAAATAGCCTAGAAGTTATGGCAAAAATAATGGACCTGCGCAAAACGGGACCCGACGCAAAAACTATTTTGACCATAACTTCTTCGTTTCTCGCCCGATTCGGTCGATCTTTATATCCACGGAATCCTTATCTAAAGGCCTAAGACCCTTCATGAATGGAATTCCTATCAATCATGAAGAACAAAGAGCTCCAATTTTTGGGCCGGGCCCTAGGGGGTACCCCCTAGGGGTCTAGGCTAAAAACTATTTTGGCCATAACTTCTTCGTTACTCGCGCGATTCAGTCGATCATTTTGGCTACAAAATGCTTATCTAAAGGCCTAAGACCCCTAATGATCGGAATTCTTGTCCATCGTGCCGAACAACAAGTTTCAATTTTCGGTCCGAGCCCTAGGGGTACACCTAGGGGCTCGGGGGCTGAAAAATCATCCGAAGCGAAATGTTTATTTTTTCGCACATAAGCACATACACATGTATTTATGGCATTTTAAAGTGATCTTGCATAATTTGAAGGCCCAGATAGTGGGTAAATCGGCCGATAACGCCAAAAAATAGTCACTTTTTCGCTTGCTTTGGACTCTCACGAAGTTCTCGTAAAGCAAAATAATAGGAAAAGTGGATTTTAACTTTTTGGGGGATAGCTCTTGGAATAAGGTTTCCAACGCCGCTTGAATCGGCCAAATCGGACAAATAGCCTAGAAGTTATAGCAAAAATAGTGGACCTGCGCAAAACGGGACCCGACGCAAAAACTATTTTGGCCATAACTTCTTCGTTTCTCGCCCGATTCGGTCGATCTTTATATCCACGGAATCCTTATCTAAAGGCCTAAGACCCTTCATGAATGGAATTCCTATCCATCATGCAGAACAAAGAGCTCCAATTTTTGAGCCGGGCCCTAGGGGTACCCCCTAGGGGCCTAGGCTAAAAACTATTTTGGCCATAACTTCTTCGTTACTCGCCCGATTCAGTCGATCATTGTGATACCCCGAGTTTTATCCCTTTAAGAGAGCGTCTAATTAACTGAGTAGTTCAAAGATGAGAATTTAGGAGTAAAATTTTTCTTTTCTAATCGATGAGTTTTGAATAAAACGTTTAAATTGCCTTATGAATCTTGTGTGAATTTATCTGTTCTATTTATCTGAGATGATGATGATGTGATATGTTTGTTGAGTCGTTTGTATGAAAATGAGTATGAGATTAACTTCTGGAAAAATCCCGAGAAGTTTGTTTAATTAAGATAACATAGCGTTAATCGCCGAGGAATATGTTTACGCCGATGAACCTAGAATAGAATTAAATTAGAACCTTCGAACTTAGAATTTCTTTTAAGATCACTGAGATAGGATAAGAACTTATCCGAGAATTGAGAAGAGAAATGAGGCATTAGTCTTGAAAAGGATTAATAAACGAATTAATAAGCCGATTAATTTCTTTTAAGAATTAAAGGACTAGAATGATCGAAGCCTTTAATCTTTTAATTTGAGACGTGACATAGGATTGGGACGAGTTAGTGTCAAAAGTGAAACGAGAAGAGGTTAGACCCGTTAATAGAACAAAACGGAATTAATACGAATCGTTTTACCCGAAAAACCTTTACGACCGGATAATTAATACCCGTAACGACACGACGACGACATGTGTCAACCACCTCTCTCGCCACCTCACAACCCTCTCCCATCAACCCTCAATTTCCAAGACCAACAAGACATAGTGGTGTCTTGTACATAGCTTGCTTGAATTATACAAACAAGTTAAGTTCAAATCAAACCATCAAATCTTGTCTTATGCAATTTCCAACAAGTTTAATTCTTTTTCACTTTGTTGAATTTTGAATCCTATTCATCCAAGACAAGAGAGGAATGCAGCAACTTATTCATAACATTCCATCTCTCTCTCATTTCGATCTCTCTCTCTCAAAAACAAAAAGAAAAACTCTCTCAACCTCTCAAGCTCTCTCTACTCTCGGCACTCCCTCTCTACACACACACTTTGATTTTTCTTCACATGCAACTATAGATTCAAGCTTATCCTCCATGGAAATGAAGTAGAAGCCATTAATCCTCCATCAATTCCATCCATATTTTCAAAGAAAGGTACAAATTTCCAAGTTCTTGAAGTTGAATTCAAGAATTTTCCAATATTTTTCTTTATTTTGATTCCTAAAACCTATGGATGATTAATCCTATATTCTTCTTTTTCTTTGAGGATTCAAGAAGATATTCTTCTTTCTTTCAAGATCCAAGCTTTGAAGCTACCATTTCCATCCATTTCAATCCCAAGAGCCAAGAGAAGAATTTCCTTTTATTTAAGTATGATTTCATTTGATTAGTTGTAAAATGTATGTCTATAAGTCCTAAAGAAAAGATCTATGCATGCATGTTATTTAATTTATGTTTAGGCAAACTTAGGATATGCATGTGCTAATCGAGTGAGAAGAATTCGTTAGGAGAATCGAGCACTAGATGTTAATCGATGAAATAAGAAAAGAAAAAGAAACTAAAACCCTAAAAAAATGATGAATGCCGAAAAATATAAGGAAAATAGGAAAAATGTGAATCTTTGAGTTATTTTTATTTTTATCATGTTAGTAATGAGATTAATTGCATGAAAAATTGAGAAATAAAATGCACAAAAAGTACATGTGTGTGCCGTGTGTTTTTTAAGAAAATGGAGAAATTATTTTGTTGATTTTGTTGATGAATTGAGTGATGTTTTGATCTATGAAATGATTGTATGTTGTGTTGATATTATCATACATGTGTTTAAGTGAAGAAAATGAGATTGCATGTTAATTTTTGAAAGAAATTAAATGTAGAATTAATAAAAATAATTGGATGTTTAAGTATTTCAATGTATGTATGAATGATAGTTTGAATATAGAATAAAGATAGAAGTTTTGATAAAAAGACTTAAAATTGAAAAGCTTTTAATTAAATAAAAGATGAAAAGATGTATGAAAAGATTTATTAATTAAATACCTTATATTAAAATTTTAAAGACTTGAAATTTTACTAAAAATACAATAAAAAGATCTTCTATAATAAAGTGAAGAAATTCATAAAAATATTTATCAAAAGATAAAGAAATCATTAAGTAAGAAATAGCTTAAAGGTTTAAAACAAATAAAGAAGAAATTATTAAAAAAATAAACAAAAATAGAGAAAACCGAGTTAAGAAGAATTAATCGATAAGAAATAACAAGGAAGATAAATTGAATAAAGAAAAGATGCTAGACGAGTTAAGATAGATACTCGTATAAGTTGATCGAGAAAATGAGAATAAAATAAGATACCGAATATTAAGTTGAAAGAAGATTAATTAAATAATTAATTTAGGAATGTCGTTCCAATCAAGCGAAGAAAAGATAAACCGAGATAATAATTAACGGAATAATATTCGAGTTAAGAAATGAGAATCAATTTAGAATTGAACAAGAATTTATAATTTCAAAAGGGTTTATTAAAAGCTAAGAGAATTTTTGTTAAATAAATAAGAGTTATAAAATACCTTATAAGATAGCGGATGTAGAACGAAGCGTTGTCTATATAAATAAGAAAGATAAAATTAATAGTTTAAGCCTCTATAAAAGGAAATGCATAATCGAGTTAGATTTTAAGATCTAAATTGAATGAATGTTAATGTATCTTGAAGTGTATTTGATTTATTTGAATTTATTATATGTTTGAATAAATGTTTAAATGCATGATAGTATTATAATGTGAAATATGATTGAAATTGTATGCAAGATAATTGATTGTTAATTTAAGAATGAACTAAAGTCTTTGATTGTTAATTTAAGACTTTAATTAGAACGAGAAAAGTATACGATGTTAAGTAGTAGAGTTAACCTTTTCGAATAGAATTAATGAAATAAAGACGAGAACGTGAGATCCTTTAGAAAAGTTAGAACGAAGAGAGCGACGACTCAAATAGAAGTCCGTCAGTTAAAGTCCAACGCCTTTGTGTCCGTCTTTCATATATCTTATCTATCGATGTCGACCTATGAAGGATCGAGCCGGACGGATCGGTAAGCGAGGACAAATAGCCCTAGACCACCTAGCTAGTTCTTCGGAAGTCAGGTGGGCTTTTCTGAACCAAAATCTATCGATGAAATTTAGTATGCTATTGAATATTATGATATGATTTTCAAATGTGATTGACTTGCCATTTTATTGAAGTTAGTATGTGTTATCATCTATTTATATGAAGATGTGATTATCCTGTGAAAGCAGGAACCCACGTGTGGTATATGTTGAGGTGACTGTGAGCCTTGCTTTGGTTGGGCCGGTCACAGTGTTTGAGAAGGAGGCCTACTTCTCGGCACATGAAGTTAATTGTGATAGATGATACATGCTATTATATTATATGTTATTTGACTGCGCAGTCCGTTTTAAATAAAAATGTTTTGACATGCACAAGTAAAACCGTTTTTAAAACTGCTTATATACTTGTGATGTTTGGCAAGGCAAGTTCAATTAATATAGCTTTAAGAAGCATCTTTATTCAAATGTTTTGGCTTGTGTTCACTGAGTACGAAGTACTCAGCCCTGCGTGTGTTTCTAAACATGCAGGTTGACTGGATGGCGATGGCGTGGATACTTGGTGGTGTGGTTTGGTTTTGTTGGTTAAGTTTAGTAGAATTTCGGACTGGCATTTGTACGTTTTCATACGTGCAAGTGTTGGGAGTTGATGCTAATTTCCGCTGCTATCTTTTTGAGCTAATGTCTGTTGAAGTTAACACTCTAATATTCATGTTTTTGATTCCGAGCATTGTGCTCGAAGACTTTGAATGCTTGTTGAATTCGTAACCCCTTTATCTTGTAATCCCGAGCGATGGGCTCGTAACTTGGTTGTTGTTGAACATGAACCCTTACCTTGATGTATATATTCGTATGATTCCTCTTTTTGTTGGAATTCCCTTCCCATCAGCATGATTTTCTTGTTTGAATTCCCGTTCAAAGTGAAGTTGAGATGCTCGGTTATTATTTCATTATGCTTTTGAAAACAAAATTCGATTGCCTTATATTCCGCCTTTGTTTTCCCCGAGCATGTTCCCTTTATTTGAGTTAGCTGTTAGTTGTTTAGGTTTGTTGTTGTTCGTAAGTCGCACCCCGAGAGTCGGGGCGTGACAGGTTGGTATCAGAGCATGGCTCTTATTTGTTCAAAAGTCTGTTATTCTTTGATGAGTCGAGTCTAGATTTAATTCCTAGACTTATTTAAGTCAGTAAACCACACCAAGTTATCCTCCATCTCATCCGGCAACCAGGTATGTCTTTTTCTAAAAGTTTTCTTTCAAGTTAAAATGATGTTTGAGTTATTAAATGTTGAGAATTTTCTTTAAAGTTATTTTGTTGAGTTATGATGTTTTAAGATAATTTGTTAAGTTGTTTAATAGTTAGATTGCTTTAGAATGTCTACCCCTTTGCGAGTGCGTGTGAAAAGATCGGAAAGAATAAGGCGTGTGTGAGATTGGTTACGTGATTTGGAATTACCCAAAAATCCCTCTTTGGAACGCAGAAATGAGTATGTAGTAGAATTCGTAATATGTTCGATAGTCTGTTAAGTATGCTTATGCGTTTAAAATTCGTATAGGATGGACAACATTGATTGGATGCAAGAGTATTTGCACGCGAGAATGGAAAATAACGAATCTTTAGCAGAATTCTTAGCACGATACCATACGATTTGGGGAAAAGTTCAATATATGGACGTAGGACCGTTAGAAGGTATGACGCACCTGATTCAAGCGCTACCACAAGAGTGGAAGGACTGGGTAGCATCTCTTGTCTCTCGATTTCTAGGCTACCGTTACTTCGACCGAACCCTTTACGGCGACGTAAATGCTTTTATCTCCGCGATTTCAGCTCGTTTTATGTCCTATGGTGCTCCTCCGCCCGAACCTTATGAAAATGATACCCCAAGCTTGTTGAATAACTTTGTTCGTAATCCTTCACCAATTCCTCCAAGTGGAACTGTTTCTCTCCACATCAATTCGCCGCCACGAACTAATCTTCAACCTCAGAATCCTCTTGCAGATTACCCATTTGTGAGTGGTGTGTTTTTAACTTAATTTTCTTGATTCCCTTGTTTTTCTGACTTATCAACATTGCAGCCAAATGGATGTGATGAAAATTCTTCTTCAAATGAAAACCAAATAGCTGCTTATATGAATCATTCGCAAGCAACCTTTGTAAGCCATCCTAGAGCAGAATCCTCTAGCCAAACCCGCTAAAGCGACGATAAAGAGAATGGAAGCGAGCCAGTTGATGCAGCGACTGTAGGAACCGGAAATCTTCAGCCTCTACCTAACAATGTTTTTCCTACCCAGCCACGGATCGAATCTAAGCTAGCTGCGATGAATTATACCCTAGAAGAGTGTGAAGAAGCCTTGAGAGAAGCCGAACGCGAGTGTTTCGCCATAGAAGATGATAATGTCGAGGAAGATGACGTGCTGTTTGAAGGACAAATGCGTGAAGAGGAAGAAGAAGAGGAGGAAGAAGACCCGGAAGAAGATGAGGAAATTGTAGAGCCCTACGGAGTGGATTCCGAAGCGGAACAATATGATGATAGTGGACCAAGTGAAGATGACTGCTACGTATAGGAATGTTCCAAGAAAGTAGTTGAATTCAATCGTTTTTAAATCGAGTGTGTTGAGAGTTGAACTCTTTTATTTTTCTTTTAGTTGTGTTGTAACCTGTGATGAAGACTATCATAATTTGACTAGGAAAAAGGGAAATGTTTTCCAAAGTAAATTCCCTAAGTGTTATAAGTCCTAGAGAATGCCGCTGTTAAGCGTTTGGAAGTTAAAATATTTAGATCTTTGAATTGAAGTTGAAATTTTCTGAGTTATTGAATCGAATTGAATATTTGAATATGAAGTGATGATATTTGCTCTGTGATTATGACTGATCGTTTCAAGAATCTATGATGATGATATGAATATATGATGATATGAATACATGATGATATGAATATATGATGATATGAATATATGATGATATGAGTATGTGACAATTATTAGAAACTGAATGTGATGTATGTATATATGAGAAATTGAAATGATGAATTGCTTAAGAAAGTTTTAAATTGTTTTTAAATATCTAAGTACCGATTAGAATCGTGTTTCTCCCAAAAGAGAAATGTGTTCAGAATCGAGAAAGGTTCCCTGTAAGCTAAAAATCTAGAGTGGTTAAAGTTTTTCCCTCGTTTTAATCTTTAGAATGCCGCCAAGACGTAGAAATGTTAGGATTCCTGAAGATAATGCAGAAGGGCAGCGTGATCCTACTCCGCCCCCTCAAAATGAAAGACGAGTCGAAGAGTTGTTTCTCTGACAAAATCCCCCGACGTTCGACGGTAAAGGCAGTCCGGCTGATGCCGAAGACTGGATTCGTTCTTTAGAGCGAATTTTTCGTTTCCTTCGTTGTTCCGATCGCGAGCGTTTGGAATGCATGGCGTATCAGCTCAAAGGAACAGCCGATTATTGGTGGGAAGCAAAGCAAAGGATGTATTCTCCCGAAGAACGCGAAGAGTTGTCATGGGATCAGTTTAAGGAAGCGTTGTACGAAAAGTTTGTGCCAAGAAGTTACTGTAAGCAGAAATCCAACGAGTTTACCAATCTGATGCAAGGAAAAAGATCCGTAGCCGAGTACGACCGAGAATTTTGTGAGTTTGCTCGTTTTGTGCCCGATATGGTCGACACCGACGAGAAGATGTGCGAGTTGTTTAGAGCAGGACTTAGGCAAGATATTCGAGTAGTTCTCGCCAGCTAAAGTGGTTTGACGTACGCCGAAGCTTTAAACCGAGCCTTAGATATGGAATTAGCAATGCAACCGGAAAAAGGATCGCAACTCCCAGCGAATCCCCAACCCCAAAGCCAGATAATCACGACCGCGTCTGCTCAACAACCCCAGTTCGGCCAATACGGATAAAGGAAAGGAAAATGGATTAGTGGAACCCAACCAACCAAGAAGCAATGGCAAGGAAAGAGCCAACCGCAGCCACAGAAGGGAAAGGCACCACAAACGAACCGAAGCAACCTACCCATCGGACCTTTAGGATTCCCTCCCTGTGCGAAATGCGGAAAGATGCATCAAGGCGTTTGTAAGAGTGGAAGCAACGTTTGCTACACTTGTGGTCAGCCTGGTCATTTCTCGAACCAGTGCCCAAGTAAGCAACAAGGGTTTAGAAGCGGAAGGCCAAACCAGTTCCAGCCATCGCAGATGAAAGCTATCGAGGCAGCCCCTCTCCAGAAGTTTGTTCCACGTCAACGTAAGCTGCCGCAGCCAAGGCAGCAACCTCCTCAGCAAGAACCGCCGCTTTTTCAAAGAACGTACGCGATTGAACAGAAACCGCAGGAGAAGGAGAAAGGAAATCTGACAGGTATGGGAAAGCTTAACAACGTACCTGTTATTGTTTTGTTTGATACCGGAGCTTCACATTCGTTTATATCTAGTATCTGCGTAGAAAACCTAGAACTAGAAGTAGAAGAATCGAATCAAATACTTAGTGTCGCAACCCCTTTAGGAAAGTCTGCGTTAGTTTCGCATGTTTGCTCGAACCTAGAATTTGAAGTCGGAAACCGTAAGTTAGTCCCGAAATCCCTGAATGTAATCCAGATGCGTGACGTCGATATAATCCTAGGAATGGATTGGTTAACCGAGAATTTTGCGACGATTCGATGCAATTTGAGACAGATATCGTTTAAATCCCCTGGAGAAGAGTCAACCATAGATTTCGGAGTGGAAAAGAGAGTGAAAAAGAGCGTGCCGATAATTTCAGCCATGAAAGCGCAGAGATTGATGCGGAAGAAAGGAACCCAAGCGTACCTAGTCTATCTGAATAAGGACAAAAATCACGAGTTAAGTATCGACGATGTTCCAGTCGTAAGAGAATTCAAGGATGTGTTTCCTGAAGTGTTACCAGGATTACCCCCTGATCGTCAGCTAGAGTTTTCAATCGATTTAGAACCAGGATCAGCCCCGATATCCAAGGTACCGTATCGAATGGCCCCAAAGGAACTTCAAGAGTTGAAGATCCAACTGCAAGAATTGTTGGACTTAGGCTACATTCGACCGAGTGTATCGCCTTGGGGTGCTCCGATTTTGTTCGTGAAAAAGAAAGATGGTAGTTTAAGGATGTGCATAGACTACCGAGAGTTAAACAAGATTACGTTGAAGAACAAATATCCTTTGCCAAGGATAGATGATTTGTTTGACCAGTTAAAAGGAGCCGGTGTTTTCTCCAAGATTGACTTAAGATCTGGATACCACCAACTGAAGATCAAGCAAGAAGATATTCCGAAGACTGCTTTTAGAACAAGATATGGACATTAAGAATTCATAGTAATGCCATTTGGATTAACAAATGCCCCGGCAGTGTTCATGGATATGATGAATAGAGTTTTTCAAGAATATTTGGACAAGTTTGTGATTGTGTTTATAGACGATATTCTGGTGTATTCAAGGAATGAAGCTGAGCATGAAGAGCATTTAAGAATCGTGTTAGAAACGCTTAGAACGGAAAAACTGTATGTCAAATTCAGTAAGTGCGAATTTTGGTTAAAGGCAGTGAATTTCTTAGGACACGTAGTTTCGTCCGAAGGCATCCAAGTGGATATGGAGAAGGTGAAAGCTGTGCAGGATTGGAAGTCCCCGACGTCAGTACATGAAATCCGTAGTTTCCTTGGTTTAGCAGGATACTACCGGAGATTCATTGAAAGATTTTCTAAGATCTCGAAACTGATGACAAGCCTGTTGAAGAAAGAAACGAAGTTCACATGGACGGAAGAGTGTGAGAAAAGTTTTCAAGAACTCAAGACGAGATTAACGACAGCCCCAATTCTAGCCCTACCCGAGCCAAATAAAGATTATGTTGTTTATACCGATGCATCTGCTCAAGGACTAGGATGCGTGTTAATGCAAAATGGAAAAGTAATTGCATATGCGTCCAGACAGCTCAAACCTCACGAAGAGAAGTATCCAACCCACGATCTAGAATTAGCCGCCGTCGTTCATGCTTTGAAGATATGGCGACATTACCTTTATGGAGCGAAGTGTGAAATATTCTCCGATCACAAAAGTCTGAAGTACTTCTTCGAGCAGAAGGAATTAAACATGAGACAAAGGAGATGGCTTGAGTTAGTGAAAGACTACGATTGCAAGATATCTTACCATCCCGGTAAAGCGAACGTAGTAGCCGACGCGTTAAGTAGAAAAGGAAGGAAGGAAAAGTCGAATAGGATCGAGTTAGGATTTCTTTTAGCCGATGAAGTCGAGTTGATCGAAGAGTTTGTGAAGATGAAGATTGAAGTAATCGTACCTCCAGCGACAGTAGATCAAGTAATTGCTACCTTAGTAGTGATGCCTGACTTAAGAACCCGTATCATAGAAGGCCAAAGAAGAGACGAAGAGTTAGAAAAGCTACGAAGGAAGGTGAGAAGTGGAGAAGTTAAAGATTTTGCCGAATCAAGCGATAATGCGTTGTTGTATCAAGGAAGAATTTGTGTACCTAGCGATGACAAGTTGAAGAACGAGATAATGAGTGAAGCTCATGAAACCCCGTATACAGCTCATCCCGGCAGCACGAAAATGTACCAAGACCTAAAGAACCAGTTTTGGTGGAATGGAATGAAGACGGATGTAGCATTATTCGTTGAAAGATGTTTAGCTTGCCAGCAAGTGAAGTCCTTACATCAAAGACCGTATGGACCTCTACAACCGTTACCCGTCCCAGAGTGGAAGTGGGATGGAATCACAATGGATTTTGTGACAGGATTGCCAAGATCAAGAAAAGGAAATACAGTAGTATGGGTAATAGTGGATAGGTTGACGAAGTCTGCTCATTTCATACCTATTCCACATACCTATGGATCAGCCAAGTTAGCCGAGATCTACATCAAAGAAATTGTGAAGTTGCACGGAATTCCGAAGACGATCACCTCTGATAGAGATTTGAAGTTCACCGCCCGTTTTTGGGAAAGTTTCCATAAAGAGTTAGGAACCCAATTGCAGTTCAGCACTGCTTACCACCCTCAAACCGATGGTCAGTCCGAGCGAACGATTCAAATTCTCGAAGATATGTTGAGAGCCGTCTTGTTAGATAAAAGAGTCGAGTGGGAAAAAGTTTTACCTCTTGTTGAGTTCGCATACAACAATAGCTATCAGAATACGATAGGAATGGCCCCGTATGAAGCTCTTTACGGAAAGAAGTGTAGATCGCCATTGTATTGGAATGAAGTAGGTGAAAGGAAAGTGTTAGGGCAAGAAGCGATTGAGGAAATGATAGAATCTGTACGTCAGATCCGTGAGAAGATTAAGGAAGCTCAAAGTCGACAGAAGTCGTATGCCGATAATCGAAGATCTAAGTTAGAATTTAAAGAAGGAGATAAGGTGTTTTTGAAAGTATCCCCCTCGAAAGGAGTTTATCGTTTTGGAGTTAAAGGAAAGCTTAGACCTCGTTTTATAGGACCGTACGAGATCCTTGAGAGGATTGGATCCGTATCGTATCGTTTAGCGTTATCGCCTAGTTTCGGAAGTTCGCATAACGTGTTTCACGTATCGCAGTTGAGAAAATATGTCTTTGACCCGAAGCATGTAATACGTCAAGAAGATGTCGAGATGAAGCCCGATCTAAGCTACGAAGAGAAACCCGAAGAGATTTTAGATTATAAAGTCCAGCAGCTTAGAACGAAATCGATTCCCTTAGTGAAAGTCAAGTGGTGTCATCACGATCTAGAAGAAGCCACATGGTCGAAGAAAAGATGAAAGCAAAGTATCCCGAGTTATTTTCTTAAGGTCAGTAAATTTCGGGACGAATTTTTTTTTAAGAGGGTGAGGATGTGATACCCAAAGTTTTATCCCTTTAAGAGAGCGTCTAATTAACCGAGTAGTTCAAAGATGAGAATTTAGGAGTAAAATTTTTCTTTTCTAATCGATAAGTTTTGAATAAAACGTTTAAATTGCCTTATGAATCTTGTGTGAATTTATCTGTTCTATTTATCTGAGATGATGATGATGTGATATGTTTGTTGAGTCGTTTGTATGAAAATGAGTATGAGATTAACTTCCGGAAAAATCCCGAGAAGTTTGTTTAATTAAGATAACATAGCGTTAATCGCCGAGGAATATGTTTACGCCGATGAACCTAGAATAGAATTAAATTAGAACCTTCGAACTTAGAATTTCTTTTAAGATCACTGAGATAGGATAAGAACTTATCCGAGAATTGAGAAGAGAAATGAGGCATTAGTCTTGAAAAGGATTAATAAACGAATTAATAAGCCGATTAATTTCTTTTAAGAATTAAAGGACTAAAATGATCGAAGCCTTTAATCTTTTAATTTGAGACATGACATAGGATTGGGACGAGTTAGTGTCAAAAGTGAAACGAGAAGAGGTTAGACCCGTTAATAGAACAAAACGGAATTAATACGAATCGTTTTACCCAGAAAACCTTTACGACCGGATAATTAATACCCGTAACGACACGACGACGACATGTGTCAACCACCTGTCTCCCTCTCTCGCCACCTCACAACCCTCTCCCATCAACCCTCATTTTTCAAGACCAACAAGACATAGTGGTGTCTTGTACATAGCTTGCTTGAATTATACAAACAAGTTAAGTTCAAATCAAACCATCAAATCTTGTCTTATGCAATTTCCAACAAGTTTAATTCTTTTTCACTTTGTTGAATTTTGAATCCTATTCATCCAAGACAAGAGAGGAATGCAGCAACTTATTCATAACATTCCATCTCTCTCTCATTTCGATCTCTCTCTCTCAAAAAAAAAAGAAAAACTCTCTCAACCTCTCAAGCTCTCTCTACTCTCGGCACTCCCTCTCTACACACACACTTTGATTTTTCTCACATGCAACTATAGATTCAAGCTTATCCTCCATGGAAATGAAGTAGAAGCCATTAATCCTCCATCAATTTCATCCATATTTTCAAAGAAAGGTACAAATTTCCAAGTTCTTGAAGTTGAATTCAAGAATTTTCCAATATTTTTCTTTATTTTGATTCCTAAAACCTATGGATGATTAATCCTATATTCTTCTTTTTCTTTGAGGATTCAAGAAGATATTCTTCTTTCTTTCAAGATCCAAGCTTTGAAGCTACCATTTCCATCCATTTCAATCCCAAGAGCCAAGAGAAGAATTTCCTTTTATTTAAGTATGATTTCATTTGATTAGTTGTAAAATGTATGTCTATAAGTCCTAAAGAAAAGATCTATGCATGCATGTTATTTAATTTATGTTTAGGCTAACTTAGGATATGCATGTGCTAATCGAGTGAGAAGAATTCGTTAGGAGAATCGAGCACTAGATGTTAATCGATGAAATAAGAAAAGAAAAAGAAACTAAAACCCTAAAAAAATGATGAATGCCGAAAAATATAAGGAAAATAGGAAAAATGTGAATCTTTGAGTTATTTTTATTTTTATCATGTTAGTAATGAGATTAATTGCATGAAAAATTGAGAAATAAAATGCACAAAAAGTACATGTGTGTGCCGTGTGTTTTTTAAGAAAATGGAGAAATTATTTTGTTGATTTTGTTGATAAATTGAGTGATGTTTTGATCTATGAAATGATTGTATGTTGTGTTGATATTATCATACATGTGTTTAAGTGAAGAAAATGAGATTGCATGTTAATTTTTGAAAGAAATTAAATGTAGAATTAATAAAAATAATTGGATGTTTAAGTATTTCAATGTATGTATGAATGATAGTTTGAATATAGAATAAAGATAGAAGTTTTGATAAAAAGACTTAAAATTGAAAAGCTTTTAATTAAATAAAAGATGAAAAGATGTATGAAAAGATTTATTAATTAAATACCTTATATTAAAATTTTAAAGACTTGAAATTTTACTAAAAATACAATAAAAAGATCTTCTATAATAAAGTGAAGAAATTCATAAAAATGTTTATCAAAAGATAAAGAAATCATTAAGTAAGAAATAGCTTAAAGGTTTAAAACAAATAAAGAAGAAATTATTAAAAAAATAAACAAAAATAGAGAAAACCGAGTTAAGAAGAATTAATCGATAAGAAATAACAAGGAAGATAAATTGAATAAGAAAAGATGCTAGACGAGTTAAGATAGATACTCGTATAAGTTGATCGGGAAAATGAGAATAAAATAAGATACCGAATATTAAGTTGAAAGAACATTAATTAAATAATTAATTTAGGAACGTCGTTCCAATCAAGCGAAGAAAAGATAAACCGAGATAATAATTAACGAAATAATATTCGAGTTAAGAAATGAGAATCAATTTAGAATTGAATAAGAATTTATAATTTCAAAAGAGTTTATTAAAAGCTAAGAGAATTTTTGTTAAATAAATAAGAGTTATAAAATACCTTATAAGATAGCGGATGTAGAACGAAGCGTTGTCTATATAAATAAGAAAGATAGAATTAATAGTTTAAGCCTCTATAAAAGGAAATGCATAATCGAGTTAGATTTTAAGATCTAAATTGAATGAATGTTAATGTATCTTGAAGTGTATTTGATTTATTTAAATTTATTATATGTTTGAATAAATGTTTAAATGCATGATAGTATTATAATGTGAAATATGATTGAAATTGTATGCAAGATAATTGATTGTTAATTTAAGAATGAACTAAAGTCTTTGATTGTTAATTTAAGACTTTAATTAGAACGAGAAAAGTATACGATGTTAAGTAGTAGAGTTAACCTTTTCGAATAGAATTAATGAAATAAAGACGAGAACGTGAGATCCTTTAGAAAAGTTAGAACGAAGAGAGCGACGACTCAAATAGAAGTCCGTCAGTTAAAGTCCAACGCCTTTGTGTCCGTCTTTCATATATCTTATCTATCGATGTCGACCTATGAAGGATCGAGCCGGACGGATCGGTAAGCGAGGACAAATAGCCCTAGACCACCTAGCTAGTTCTTCGGAAGTCAGGTGGGCTTTTCTGAACCAAAATCTATCGATGAAATTTAGTATGCTATTGAATATTATGATATGATTTTCAAATGTGATTGACTTGCCATTTTATTGAAGTTAGTATGTGTTATCATCTATTTATATGAAGATGTGATTATCCTGTGAAAGCAGGAACCCACGTGTGGTATATGTTGAGGTGACTGTGAGCCTTGCTTTGGTTGGGCCGGTCACAGTGTTTGAGAAGGAGGCCTACTTCTCGGCACATGAAGTTAATTGTGATAGATGATACATGCTATTATATTATATGTTATTTGACTGCGCAGTCCGTTTTAAATAAAAATGTTTTGACATGCACAAGTAAAACCGTTTTTAAAACTGCTTATATACTTGTGATGTTTGGCAAGGCAAGTTCAATTAATATAGCTTTAAGAAGCATCTTTATTCAAATGTTTTGGCTTGTGTTCACTGAGTACGAAGTACTCAACCCTGCGTGTGTTTCTAAACATGCAGGTTGACTGGATGGCGATGGCGTGGATACTTGGTGGTGTGGTTTGGTTTTGTTGGTTAAGTTTAGTAGAATTTCAGACTGGCATTTGTACGTCTTCATACGTGCAAGTGTTGGGAGTTGATGCTAATTTCCGCTGCTATCTTTTTGAGCTAATGTCTGTTGAAGTTAACACTCTAATATTCATGTTTTTGATTCCGAGCGTTGTGCTCGAAGACTTTGAATGCTTGTTGAATTCGTAACCCCTTTATCTTGTAATCCCGAGCGATGGGCTCGTAACTTGGTTGTTGTTGAACATGAACCCTTACCTTGATGTATATATTCGTATGATTCCTCTTTTTGTTGGAATTCCCTTCCCATCAGCATGATTTTCTTGTTTGAATTCCCGTTCAAAGTGAAGTTGAGATGCTCGGTTATTATTTCATTATGCTTTTGAAAACCAAATTCGATTGCTTCATATTCTGCCTTTGTTTTCCCCGAGCATGTTCCCTTTATTTGAGTTAGTTGTTAGTTGTTTAGGTTTGTTGTTGTTCGTAAGTCGCACCCTGAGAGTCGGGGCGTGACAATCATTTTGTCCACAGAATCCTTATCTAAAGGCCTAACACCCCTAATGATCGAAATTCTTGTCCATCGTGCCGAACAACGAGTTTCAATTTTCGGTCCGGGCCCTAGGGATACCTAGGGGCTCGGGAGCTGAAAAATCATCCGAAGCGAAATGTTTATTTTTTTGTACATTAGCACATACACATGTATTTATGGCATTTTAAAGTGATCTTGTATAATTTGAAGGCCCAGATCGTGGGTAAATCGGCCGAAAACGCCAAAAAATAGTCACTTTTTCGCTTGCTTTGGACTCTCACGAAGTTCTCGTAAAGCAAAATAATAGGAAAAGTGGATTTTAACTTTTTGGGGGATAGCTCTTGGAATAAGGTTTCCAACGCCGCTTGAATCGGCCAAATCGGACAAATAGCCTAGAAGTTATGGCAAAAATAATGGACCTGCGCAAAACGGGACCCGACGCAAAAACTATTTTGACCATAACTTCTTCGTTTCTCGCCCGATTCGGTCGATCTTTATATCCACGGAATCCTTATCTAAAGGCCTAAGACCCTTCATGAATTGAATTCCTATCAATCATGAAGAACAAAGAGCTCCAATTTTTGGGCCGGGCCCTAGGGGGTACCCCCTAGGGGTCTAGGCTAAAAACTATTTTGGCCATAACTTCTTCGTTACTCGCGTGATTCAGTCGATCATTTTGGCTACAGAATCCTTATCTAAAGGCCTAAGACCCCTAATGATCGGAATTCTTGTCCATCGTGCCGAACAACAAGTTTCAATTTTCGATCCGGGCCCTAGGGGTACACCTAGGGGCTCGGGGGCTGAAAAATCATCCGAAGCGAAATGTTTAATTTTTCGCACATAAGCAAATACACATGTATTTATGGCATTTTAAAGTGATCTTGCATAATTTGAAGGCCCAGATCGTGGGTAAATCGGCCGATAACGCCAAAAAATAGTCACTTTTTCGCTTGTTTTCGACTCTCACGAAGTTCTCGTAAAGCAAAATAATAGGAAAAGTGGATTTTAACTTTTTGGGGGATAGACCTTGGAATAAGGTTTCCAACGCCGCTTGAATCGGCCAAATCGAACAAATAGCCTAGAAGTTATGGCAAAAATAATGGACCTGCGCAAAACGGGACCCGACGCAAAAACTATTTTGACCATAACTTCTTCGTTTCTCGCCCGATTCGGTCGATCTTTATATCCACGGAATCCTTATCTAAAGGCCTAAGACCCTTCATGAATGGAATTCCTATCAATCATGAAGAACAAAGAGCTCCAATTTTTGGGCCGGGCCCTAGGGGGTACCTCCTAGGGGTCTAGGCTAAAAACTATTTTGGCCATAACTTCTTCGTTACTCGCGCGATTCAGTCGATAATTTTGGCTACAGAATCCTTATCTAAAGGCCTAAGACCCCTAACGATCGGAATTCTTGTCCATCGTGCCGAACAACAAGTTTCAATTTTCGATCCGGGCCCTAGGGGTACACCTAGGGGCTCGGGGGCTGAAAAATCATCCGAAGCGAAATGTTTATTTTTTCGCACATAAGCACATACACATGTATTTATGGCATTTTAAAGTGATCTTGCATAATTTGAAGGCCCAGATCGTGGGTAAATCGGCCGATAACGCCAAAAAATAGTCACTTTTTCCCTTAATTTCGACTCTCACGAAGTTCTCGTAAAGCAAAATAATAGGAAAAGTGGATTTTAACTTTTTGGGGGATAGACCTTGGAATAAGGTTTCCAACGCCGCTTGAATTGGCCAAATCGGACAAATAGCCTAGAAGTTATGGCAAAAATAATGGACCTGCGCAAAACGGGACCCGACGCAAAAACTATTTTGACCATAACTTCTTCGTTTCTCGCCCGATTCGGTCGATCTTTATATCCACGGAATCCTTATCTAAAGGCCTAAGACCCTTCATGAATGGAATTCCTATCAATCATGAAGAACAAAGAGCTCCAATTTTTGGGCCGGGCCCTAGGGGGTACCCCCTAGGGGTCTAGGCTAAAAACTATTTTGGCCATAACTTCTTCGTTACTCGCGCGATTCAGTCGATCATTTTGGCTACAAAATGCTTATCTAAAGGCCTAAGACCCCTAATGATCGGAATTCTTGTCCATCGTGCCGAACAACAAGTTTCAATTTTCGGTCCGAGCCCTAGGGGTACACCTAGGGGCTCGGGGGCTGAAAAATCATCCGAAGCGAAATGTTTATTTTTTCGCACATAAGCACATACACATGTATTTATGGCATTTTAAAGTGATCTTGCATAATTTGAAGGCCCAGATAGTGGGTAAATCGGCCGATAACGCCAAAAAATAGTCACTTTTTCGCTTGCTTTGGACTCTCACGAAGTTCTCGTAAAGCAAAATAATAGGAAAAGTGGATTTTAACTTTTTGGGGGATAGCTCTTGGAATAAGGTTTCCAACGCCGCTTGAATCGGCCAAATCGGACAAATAGCCTAGAAGTTATAGCAAAAATAGTGGACCTGCGCAAAACGGGACCCGACGCAAAAACTATTTTGGCCATAACTTCTTCGTTTCTCGCCCGATTCGGTCGATCTTTATATCCACGGAATCCTTATCTAAAGGCCTAAGACCCTTCATGAATGGAATTCCTATCCATCATGCAGAACAAAGAGCTCCAAAGTTTTGGCCGGGCCCTAGGGGTACCCCCTAGGGGCCTAGGCTAAAAATTATTTTGGCCATAACTTCTTCGTTACTTGCCCGATTCAGTCGATCATTTTGTCCACAGAATCCTTATCTAAAGGCCCGATTCAGCTCGGGGGCTGAAAAATCATGCGAAACGAAATGTTTATTTTTTCACACATTAGCACATACACATGTATTTATGGCATTTTAAAATGATCTTGCATAATTTGAAGGCCCAGATCGTGGGTAAATCGGCCGAAAACGCCAAAAAATTCACTTTTTCGCTTGTTTTGGACTCTAACGAAATTCTCGTAAAGCAAAATAATAGGAAAAGTGGATTTTAACTTTTTGAGGGATAACCGTTGGAATAAGGTTTCCAACGCCGCTTGAATCGGCCAAATCGGACAAATAGTATAGAAGTTATGGCAAAAATAGTGGAACTACGCAAAACGGGACCCGACGCAAAAACTATTTTGGCCATAACTTCTTCGTTTCTCGCCCGATTCGGTCGATCTCTATATCGACGGAAATCTTATCTAAAGACCCAAGAATCCTCATGATTTGAATTCCTATCCATCGTGCTGAACAAAGAGCTACAATTTTCGGGCCTGGCCCTAGCGGTACCCTAGGGACCTGGGCTAAAAACTATTTTGGCCATAACTTCTTCGTTACTAGCCCGATTCGGTCAATCTTTATGTCCACGGAATCCTTATCTAGAGGCCTAAGAACCCTCATAATCAGAATTCATGTCCATCGTACCGAACAAAGAGTTTCGATTTTCGGTCCGGGCCCTAGTACACCTAGGGGCTCGGGGGCTGAAAAATCATCCGAAATGAAATGTTTATTTTTTTGCACATTAGCACATAAAAATGTATTTATGGCATTTGAAAGTGAGCTTGCATAATTTGAAGGCCCAGATCGCGGGTAATCGGCCGAATACGGCCCAAAATAGTCACTTTTTCGCTTGTTTTGGACTCTCACGATGTTCTCGTAAAGAAAAATAATAAGAAAAGTGGATTTTAACTTTTTGGGGGATAGCCCTTGGAATAAGGTTTCCAACGCCGCTTGAATCGGCAAAATCGGACAAATAGCCTAGAAGTTATGGCAAAAATAGTGGACTTGTGCAAAACGGGACCCGACGCAAAAACTATTTTGGCCATAACTTCTTCGTTTCTCGCCCGGTTCGGTCGATCTTTATATCCACGGAATCCTTATCTAAAGGCCTGAGACCCTTCATGAATGGAATTCCTATCCATCATGCAGAACAAAGAGCTCCAAATTTTTGGCCGGGCCCTAGGGGTACCCCCTAGGGGCCTAGGCTAAAAATTATTTTGGACATAACTTCTTCGTTTCTTGCCCGATTCGGTCGATCTTTATGTCCACGGAAACTTTATCTAAAGACCCAAGAACCCTCATGATTGGAATTCCAATCCATCGTGCTGAACAAAGAGCTCTAATTTTTGGGCCTGGCCCTAGGGGTACCCCTAGGGGCCTAGGCTAAAAACTATTTTGGCTATAACTTCTTCGTTACTAGCCCGATTCGGTCGATCTTTATGTCCACGGAATCCTTATCTAAAGGCCTAAGAACCCTCATAATCAGAATTCCTGTCCATCGTGCCGAACAATAAGTTCCAATTTTTGGGCCGGGCCCTTGGTGTACCCCCTAAGGACTTGGGCTAAAAACTATTTTGACCATAACCTCTTCGTTTCTTGCCCGATTCGGTCAATCTTTATATCCACAGAAACCTTATCTAAAGACCTAAGAACCTTCTTGATTGGAATTCCTATCCATCGTGCTGAACAAAGAGCTCCAATTTTTGGGCCTGGCCCTAAGGGTACCCCCTAGGGGCTTGGGCTAAAAACTATTTTGTCCGATTAGGTCGATCTTTATGTCCACGGAAACTTTATCTAAAGACCCAAGAACCCTCATGATTAGAATTCCTATCCATCGTGCTTAACAAAGAGCTCCAATTTTTGGGCCTGGCCCTAGGGGTACCCCTAGAGGCCTAGGCTAAAAACTATTTTGGCCATAACTTCTTCGTTACTAGCCCGATTCGGTCGATCTTTATGTCTACGGAATCCTTGTCTAGAGGCCTAAGAACCCTCATAATCAGAATTCATGTCCATCGTACCAAACAAAGAGTATCGATTTTCGGTCCGGGCCCTAGTACACCTAGGGGCTCGGGGGCTGAAAAATCATCCGAAATGAAATGTTTATTTTTTTGCACATTAGCACATAAAAATGTATTTATGGCATTTGAAAGTGAGCTTGCGTAATTTGAAGGCCCAGATCGTGGGTATATCGGCCGAATACGGCCCAAAATAGTCACTTTTTCGCTTGTTTTGGACTCTCACGATGTTCTCGTAAAGAAAAATAATAAGAAAAGTGGATTTTAACTTTTTGGGGGATAGCCCTTGGAATAAGGTTTCCAACGCCGCTTGAATCGGCAAAATCGGACAAATAGCCTAGAAGTTATGGCAAAAATAGTGGACCTGTGCAAAACGGGACCCGATGCAAAAACTATTTTGGCCATAACTTCTTCGTTTCTCGCCCGATTCGGTCGATCTTTATATCCACGGAATCCTTATCTAAAGGCCTAAGACCCTTCATGAATGGAATTCCTATCCATCATGCAGAACAAAGAGCTCCAAATTTTTGGCCGGGCCCTAGGGGTACCCCCTAGGGGCCTAGGCTAAAAATTATTTTGGCCATAACTTCTTCGTTTCTTGCCCGATTCGGTCGATCTTTATGTCCACGGAAACTTTATTTAAAGACCCAAGAACCCTAATGATTGGAATTCCAATCCATCGTGCTGAACAAAGAGCTCTAATTTTTGGGCCTGGCCCTAGGGGTACCCCTAGGGGCCTAGGCTAAAAACTATTTTGGCTATAACTTCTTCGTTACTAGCCCGATTCGGTCGATCTTTATGTCCACGGAATCCTTATCTAAAGGCCTAAGAACCCTCATAATCAGAATTCCTGTCCATCGTGCCGAACAATAAGTTCCAATTTTTGGGCCGGACCCTAGGGGTACCCCCTAAGGACTTGGGCTAAAAACTATTTTGACCATAACCTCTTCGTTTCTTGCCCGATTCGGTCAATCTTTATATCCACAGAAACCTTATCTAAAGACCCAAGAACCTTCTTGATTGGAATTCCTATCCATCGTGCTGAACAAAGAGCTCCAATTTTTGGGCCTGGCCCTAAGGGTACCCCCTAGGGGCTTGGGCTAAAAACTATTTTGTCCGATTACGTCGATCTTTATGTCCACAGGATCCTTATCTAAAGGCCTAAGACCCATAATGATCGGAATTCCTGTCCATTGTGCCAAATAAAAAATACCAATTATTTGGCCGGGCCTTAGGGGTACCCCTAGGGGCATGGGCTAAAAACTATTTGGCCATAACTTCTTCGTTACTCACCCGATTCGGTCGATCTTTATGTCCACAGAATAATTATCAAAAGGCCTAAGACGCCTAATGATCGGAATTCCTGTCCATCGTGCCAAACAAAGAGCTTAAATTTTTGGGGCAGGCCCTAGGGTATCGGGGGCTGAAAAATCATCCGAAATGAAATGTTTATTTTTTTGCACATTAGCACATAAAAATGTATTTATGGCATTTTAAAGTGATCTTGCGTAATTTGAAGGCCCTGATCGCGGGTAAATCGGCCGAATACGGCCCAAAATAGTCACTTTTTCGCTTGTTTTGGACTCTCACGATGTTCTCGTAAAGAAAAATAATAAGAAAAGTAGATTTTAACTTTTTAGGGGATAGCCCTTGGAATAAGGTTTCCAACGCCGCTTGAATCGGCCAAATCGGACAAATAGCCTAGAAGTTATGGCAAAAATAGTGGACCTGCACAAAACGGGACTCGACGCAAAAACTATTTTTGCCATAACTTCTTCGTTTCTCGCCCAATTCGGTCGATCTTTATATCCACGGAATCCTTATCTAAAGGCCTAAGACCCTTCATGAATGGAATTCCTATCCATCATGCAGAACAAAGAGCTCCAATTTTTGGGCCGGGTACCCTAGGGGCCTAGGCTAATATTTATTTTGGCCATAACTTCTTCGTTACTCGCACGATTCAGTCGATCATTTTGTCCACAGAATCCTTATCTAAAGGCCTAAGACCCCTAATGATCGGAATTCCTGTCCATTGTGCCGAACAAAGAGTTTCAATTTTCGGTCCGGGCCCTAGGAGTACACCTAGGGGCTCGGGGGCTGAAAAATATCCGAAACAAAAAGTTTATTTTTTCGCACATTAGCACATACACATGTATTTATGGCATTTTAAAGTGATCTTGCATAATTTCAAGGCCCAGATCGTGGGTGAATCAGCCGAAAACGCCAAAAAATAGTCACTTTTTCGCTTGTTTTGGACTCTCACGAAATTCTCGTGAAGCAACATAATAGGAAAAGTGGATTATAACTTTTTGAGTGATAGCCCTTGGAATAAGGTTTCCAACGCCGCTTGTATCGGCCAAATCAGACAAATAGTCTAGAAGTTATGGCAAAAATAGTGGAACTGCGCAAAACGGGACCCGACGCAAAAACTATTTTGGCCATAACTTCTTCGTTTCTCGCCCGATTCGGTCGATCTCTATATCCACGGAAATCTTATCAAAAGACCCAAAAACCCTCATGATTGGAATTCCTATTTATCGTGCTGAACAAAGAGCTCCAATTTTTGGGCCTGGCCCTAGGGGTACCCCTAGGGGCCTGGGCCAAAAACTATTTTGGCCATAACTTCTTCGTTTCTCGACCGATTCGGTCGATCTTTATGTCCACGGAAGCCTTATCTAAAGAGCCAAGAACCCTCATGATTGGAATTTCTATCCATCGTGCTAAACAAAGAGCTTCAATTTTTGGGCCTGGGCTAAAAACTATTTTGGCCATAACTTCTTCGTTACTCGTCTGATTCGGTCGATCTTTATGTCCACAAAATCCTTATCTAGTGGCCTAAGACCACTCATGATAGGAATTCCTGTTCATCAAGCCAAATAATAAGTTCCAATTTTTGGGCCAGGCCTTATGGGTACCCCCTAGGGGCATGGGCTAAAACTATTTTGGCCATAACTTCTTTGTTACTCACCCGATTCGGTCGATCTTTATGTCTACAGAATCTTTATCTAAAGGCATAAGACCCCTAATGATCGGAATTCCTGCCCATCGTGCCGAACAAGAGATTCAATTTTCGGGCCGGGCCCTAGGGATACCCCTAGGGGCTCGGGGCTGAAAAATCATCCGAAACGAAATGTTAATTTTTTCGTACATTAGCAAATACACATGTATTTATGGCATTTTAAAGTGATCTTGCATAATTTGAAGGCCCAGATCATGAGTAAATCGGCCGAAAACGCCAAAAAATAGTCATTTTTTTGCTTGTTTGGGACTCTCACAAAGTTCTCGTAAAGCAAAATAATAGGAAAAGTGAATTTTAACTTTTTCGGGGATAACCCTTGGAATAAGGTTTCCAACGCCGCTTGAATCGGCCAAATCGGACAAATAGTCTAGAAGTTATGGCAAAAATAGTGGAACTGCGCATAACGGGACTCGACGCAAAAGCTATTTTGGCCATAACTTCTTCGTTACTCTCTAGGTTTGGTCGATCTTTATGTCCACGGAATCCTTATCTAAAGGCCTAAGAACCCTATCCATCGTGGCGAACAGTAAGTTCCAATTTTATCCATCCTTATCTAAAGGCCTAAGAACCCTATCCTTATCATGATCAGAATTCCTATCCATCGTGGCGAACACTAAGTTCCAATTTTTGGGCCGGGCCCTAGGGGTACCCCTAAAGGCATGGGCTAAAAACTATTTTGGCCATAACTTCTTCGTTTCTCGCCCGATTCGGTCGATCTTTATATCCACGGAATCCTTATCTAAAGGCCTAAGACCCTTCATGAATGGAATTCCTATCCATCATGCAGAACAAAGAGCTCCAATTTTTGGGCTGGGCCCTAGGGGCCTAGGCTAAAAACTATTTTGGCCATAACTTCTTCGTTACTCGCCCGATTCGGTCGATCTTTATGTCCACAGAATCCTTATCTAAAGGCCTAAGACCGCTCATGATCGGAATTCCTGTCCATCGTGCCGAACAATAAGTTCCAATTTTTTGGCCGGGTCATAGGGGTACCCCTAGGGGCTTGGGCTAAAAACTATTTTGGCCATAACTTATTCGTTACTCGTCCGATTCGGTCGATCTTTATGTCCACAGAATCCTTATCTAAATGCATAAGACCACTCATGATCGGAATTCCTGTCCATCGAGCCGAATAACAAGTTCCAATTTTTGGGCCAGGTCCTAGGGGTACCCCTAGGGGCATGGGCTAAAAACTATTTTGGCCATAACATCTTCATTACTCACCCGATTCGGTCGACTTTATGTCTACAGAATCCTTATCTAAAGGCCTAAGACCCCTAATGATCGGAATTCCTGCCTATCTTGCCGAACAAAGAGCTTCAATTTTCGGGCCGTGCCCTAGGGATACCCCTAGGGGCTCCAGGCTGAAAAATCATCCGAAACGAAATGTTGATTTTTTCGCACATTAGCTAATACACATGTATTTATGGCATTTTCAAGTGAGCTTGCGTAATTTGAAGGCCCAGATCGCGGGTAAATCGGCCGAATACGCCCCAAAATAGTCACTTTTCACTTGTTTTGAACTCTCACGAAGTTCTCGTAAAGCAAAATAATAGGAAAAATGGATTTTGATTTTGGGGGATCCCTTGGAATAAGGTTTCCAACGCCTCTTGAATCGGCCAAATCAGACAAATAGCCTAGAAGTTATGACAAAAATAGTGGAACTGTGCAAAATGGGACCCGACGCAAAAACTATTTTGGCCATAACTTCTTCGTTTCTCGCCCGATTCGGTCGATCTTTATGTCCACGGAATCCTTATCTAAAGGCCTAAGAACTCTCATGATCGGAATTCCTATCCATCATGCCGAACAATAAGTTCCAATTTTTGTGCCGGGCCCTAGGGGTACCCTTAAGGGCCTGGGCTAAAAACTATTTTGGCCATAACTTCTTCGTTACTCGCCCGATTCGGTCGATCTTTATGTCCACGGAATTCTTATCTAAAGGCCTAAGACCACTCATGATCGGAATTCCTGTCCATCATGCCGAATAAAAAATTCCAATTTTTGGGCCGTAGCCTAGGGGTACCCCTAGGGGCCTGGGCTAAAAACTATTTTGGCCATAACTTCTTCGTTACTCGTCCGATTCGGTCAATCTTTATGTCCACAGAATCCTTATCTAAAGGCCTAAGACCACTCATGATCGGAATTCCTGTTCATCGAGCCGAATAATAAGTTCCAATTTTTGGGCCGGGCCCTAGGGGTACATTAATCTCCATGTGATCAAACAAGCCCTCATCCTATCTATTGTGTCTTCATATGTTTAAAAGAACAAATAATGGAACACAAAACGCATCAACAAGAAACTGCAGGATAAAAGAGAAAGAAGATATTGAATTCAAGAAATACTATATTTCAAACATGTTCAAGTATACTAATTATGAAGTTCTAATAGTAGAATGGTAAATACTATTTAGAGAGAGAAAGCGAACCTCAATGGAGAATTCATTTAGTGTGAGCTTTTCAACATGGGAGAGGCTTAGAAAAGCTTGTCTGAACATTTCCTCAACAATTGTGTGGTGTGCATTTAACGCATAATGTTGGTGATTAAAAAACAAGAGTTGGCACTAGTCAAGGAAGGGACATTTAACATACAGCTCGTGGGCCAAATTCCTGAAATTCGCAAACTCTCCAGATTAGGAGCAAATATTTTCAGAACTGACGCATTTTCTATAGAATGAACAAACATGTTGATGTTGAGCATCTTCAAACTAGAGGATTGGATGTCTAGTTTTTCACTAATATCCCAATATAGCAACTCCAACTCTTCCAAGAGAGGAGCACCAAAAAGAATTTGGCTCACGGCGCCTTTACTCAAGAAACTAGGCTGTTCAATTCTGAAACTCTTGAGTTTAAACCACTACACATTCTCCTTAATTTTCAGATTAAAGTAAATAAGTGATAATTTAGTAAGGGAGAAGCATGAATAGAAACACGGGGGTGCGCAGTATTCAGACAAAGCATTATACAACTACATTATAAAGCAAAGCATTAGAATTTAATTTATTAGACAAACACAAACTAAACAAACACAAAAAGTTATACTAATCAACATAAGAAAGAAGCCAGAGCATAAAAAACCTGTGCGGCCTTCTGAATCCTTCGAATCCAGACAAACACCAGCAGATAATATACTTTTGATATCGTCTATATCATCATACCTAGCAGCCCGTTCATAAAATGTACGAAGTTTATAAGCAACTCAAAAATCCAACAATAAAAACGAGAGGACAAAACACAAAACACAATAACAATTTTCTACAAAATTCAAAGAAATCATGACAGCTAAAACTTGTAGTAGATCAAAATTACACTAAGAATGACTTGTTGCTTCATTAACAGAATTGGTCTAATGTGTAGCAGTCTTGCTTCAGATGAAGTTTGAAGAAATGTGGAGTAATGGAGCAACTATTCCAGAGAGAGAGAGAGAGGCTAACCTTGCCCTTCGGAGAAAAGAAGGAGGAAGAGGCGTTGAAGGAGCGGCAGCGGACGACGATGATTTTCTGCCGGGAGTGGTGGCGAACGGCGGCAATTTTCTACCAGGAATGGTGGTGGTCAGCGAGGAAGGGATAGCGAGTAGTGGTGTTGGGCGACGCGGAAAAGTAGGAGGAAGAGAGGTGGAATAGGATAGCTAGCGGGCGGCAGCGATTTTCCGCTGGGGACTGGTGGCAAGAGGCGGCGATTTTCTGCCGGGAATGGTGGTGGTCAGCGAGGTGTGGGAGAGCGAGTGGTGGTGTTGGGCGAAACGGAAAAGTAGGAGGAAGAGAGGCGGAGTAGAATAGGTGGCGGGCGGTGGCGATTTTCCGCCCGGGAGTGGTGGCAGGAGGCGGCAAGAGGGGGAGAGAGGTGGAGAAGAGAGAGAAGAAGAGAGGAGGGGCGATTAGTATTTAGGGGTTTAATATTTCATATAGACGACAACCATTTTAATACCGCGTTGTCTATAACTGCCAAAAATAGGTGGTAATAGACGACGGGGGAAGTAACGTCGTCTATTGTATATTAGACGACCGGGAATTTTAACCGTTGTCTATATCTGTTAGAAAGCGCTCATAGACGATGAGGTTTTAGCCACGTTTTCTATTTTAAAAGCTTATAGACGACGGGAATAGTAAATACCGTCTTCTATATTAATATAGACTACAAGAATAGAATCCCTGTGTCTATTATGTGTAGTGTATTTCTGCTTTTCTTGTAGTGTCGTGTGAGGTTTCTGTCATCTTCTCACAATGTGGAGACCTCTAACTATAGAGAGGGAGATCAATTAGGCGTGGGAAAGAGTCGTTTGACCTCTGCCAAAAAGTATGGTACTCCACCTACTCCTTTGTAAACTTTCCCAAAATGGTAACTGTGAGCCTTGCTTTATGCATGTCTCTACAGTCGGTCCATTTTAGGAAAATTCCAGGTTGTCTTGTACATTGAGTAAATTTAAATTTTAAATTCGAAGTCTTCTTCTTCCTTTTCTTCCAAGTCTTCTTTTTTTACTTTGGGACGTCTAACTTCCACAGAACTGCTCGACATGCATGAACAATATGGTTCAGTCCCGAAGTCAGTCGAGTTTTGGTATGACTGACCATCTTGATCTTGAACTACCTTCTCAGTCGAGCTGACTTCTTCTGTTTGAAACTGTATAGATAAAATCCCTACGTTCAAACAGTGAGCTCTAGCTAACTTCAGACTGATGGCTCATCTACTCAGTTGGGGTCAGTTGGGCTTTAGTATAAATCAAAACCTTTTCTAATTTTCCCAACAATTTCCCCCTTTTTGATGATGCCAAAACCTAAACTGACACCACCTAGCTTAAAGACGAACTGAGTTACAGTCTATAAGAAACAGAGGGCTGGTACAAGCAAAAATATTATAAGTTAACTCCGAACTTGGACCACGAGATGGTAGTCATCAAGCAGAGTTAATGATTCACTTAATTTCAAAAACCAACAACTCATTATTATTTATAATAAGTTGGGGAGAATACATTACAACTGATTTTAAGAATTTACAAGTAGAGAACAAAACCCATCAATTGCAATATCTTCTCTTCATGTCTTCACTTCTTTTACTCATCCGGAAGTGTTAGACCGTACTTCTCATAAATGAGTTTCCTGATCTTTTGTAGTTTGTCCAGCTTCTCCAAAATGTTGATCCTCAGCTTTACTGCAAACATCTCTGTCTCCTTGTTGATCAGACGGTAGGCTATTTGACTTGAACCTTGCACTCTGGGATAAGGATAAGTTCTCTTCGCTAGGGCAGTTGGCGGATAATGACCTATTTTTTATTCAATACATCCAGCAGACGTCTTCTAACAACATCTTCAGTTGCCAACATTTGAAGGTGCATCAGCCATGCCTCATTAGCCTCCATGTTTCGGAACTCAAACTCGTAGTAGAACTCACAAGCGAATTCTGCCTTCAAGTATTCCCAATGGTTGCTCAGTTCCTCTGGCATCCACTTGTCAACATGTGGGTACAGAGTTGAGGATCTCTTATTTCTTCTCGTCTCTCTCCTCCTTTCAGTCATCACTTGCCTGGAGTGCCTTCTAGTTTCAGCCTGATGACGTCTGTGCTGGTAGACAGTATGCTTATGACCCTCAGGGTAACTGGCTTCCAAGCTCTTCTCCATCTCTTTCTTAAACTTTTCAAGTTCATCTTTCTGAGATTTCTCGAACTTTCTCAGCCACTTAGGATTGCACAACTGCTTCTCAGTTGCGCCGGTCAGTTTGGCAAGTTCTATCATTTCTTCGCTTGTAGGAGGAGCATCCTCTGCAGCGGCTTGAGCTTCTTCTTCTTCTTCTTCTTCTTCTTCTTCTTCTTCTTCTTCTTCTTCTTCTTCTTCTTCTTCTTCAGTAGCCAGTTCCTGTGTGAAGAGCTCAGCTTCTTGATCTTCTAACTGCTCTTTGATCTGTAGCAGTTCTTTCAGAATTTGATCTTTGGGAGTCTTGGTCCTCAAAGCAAGCTCCACAGCTTTGGCTTCCTTTTCTGACTACTCTGCTTAAACCTCAGCTTGTTGTGTCAGTTTCTCCTCTTCCCCCTTTTTGGCAGCATCAAGGAGGGAGGCAACTGCGTCCTTTAGATTGGAGACTTCAGTGTCAAGACGGGAGTTGGTGGAAGCCAAGTCTTGAATCAACTGTTGGGAGGACTCATGTTCAGTCTTGAAAGAGGAGTTCTGAGCTTTGAGCTCATTTACTTCCTTTTGAAGTACAACAATTTGGCCATCGATCAAAAATCTGGGCTCGCTGTCATCAATGGACTTCTTGTTAGCAAAGAACTTGTCAGTCAGGCCTTGGAAAACTTCATTCGTCACAAAGGTTCCTCGATAGTCAGTGAATCCTTTGGCAATAACAGCCATCTATTGTGCATGCTTGGTATTAATGTCGGCTATATGATTGTTGTGAGTTTCTGCCATGTCATCAGCGGTCTTCTCGGTATGAGCCTTAAGCTGAGTCTTGATCTCATTCAACAGCTGGGTAGTCTTCTGCAAAGAGGCGAACTTCTTTACAAAGTCCTTCTGCACTTCAGCTTTTGTAGAGAAAAGCTCTTCCTTGATTTCAGTCTTCTGGGCAGCTAGCTCCTCAACAGACTTTTGGAGTTCGGCAATCTCCTAAGTCAAAGTCTGGAGATCATTGACACGCACCCGTCGTGTGGTACGATCAAAATACCAGTGTATGCCCCAGACGGACAGTACACGCTCCTATGCCCACTACCAGACTGGCTAGTCTTAGCGGCAAGCTAGGGTCGATCCCACGGAGAGTGATGAACCACCTTACTCTTCAGTATACAAATCGAGTTGTCACGATCTTAATCTGTGTATCTGCACAATAAAATAGACGGAAATCAAATATAAAAAGGGGGTAAGATTTGGGGTAGGTCATGATCATTGTTGATATGTTTATTCGGTCATGGGCATACTAAAGATCCGTCCATGCTTCATATAAACTCAAGGCGTGGCCCAAAGACATTGGGGCGTTTCAAGAATTCATACTCCACACTTGGGATGGTTGAATCCCTTGTTGTTCTCCTGGTCCGAAGGTCACGCTTCACCCCGGTCACAAGGCCGTGCTTCACTCCTCCTTAGATAGTAGTCATACCCAATCTCTCCAAGTATGACCCTCACCAACCTTCTCTTCCAAACTTCCCATGTCCGCACCTACAGAGTAGACATAACTCGCGGGATACTCATTTCCGGGACCACGTCCAACCGGTCATTGGAATGCCTACGATACGCGAGATGAGTCCTTTGGTCGATAACCATGGCTTGATGCCTCGTCACAGTTGATGGGTGATTGTTAGAGAAGCCAAAGACTGAAGAAGGACGCAGTATCCCCTTGTCCAATCCTCACCATCCAGATCTACAGCACCATGCCAGGTGCTGCTTAGCTACTCGGTCCTGGGCACATCAAACGCTGCCGTTTGTCATGCCCTGCCTTTGCTTGACATGGTACAGCTCCAACCGAACGGAGATCACCCGTTAGGTTAGGACTGCCCACGAGTTCTGCTCCAGTCCTTCCGGAACTACTGGACTCAACCGATGGCACAAGTGCCTCGCGAATATTTCACACATCAATAATCAATCATTTCCATACCCAAATCTCACCGAGTAAACTACTCACACGTAATTGAATTTAATATGATAAGCGAAAAAGAATACATGAATAGAAGAAATACGAAATACTCGGATTAAGCGTACCTAAGGCATCAGCCTTGGATTTGTTCTTCACAGCGGAATGTAAATAAAAGCAGATAAAGATTGTTTTGAACAGAAAATATAAAAGTGTTTTCTTCGGACTAAGAACTGTAGACTGATCAATTCACCAACATTGTGCCAGCCGCTTTGGCTGGACTTTTATAGCTGTAGTGGCAGCGAGCAAACCCTAGGCGGGTAGATTGAAATGGCGTGATTGGCAGTTTCCATGTTGAGCGAGATTCTGAATATCTGCGATTGGCTGGATTGATGATTGGCAATCTCCGATTGATTGGTTTATTTAGGGTAGGGCGCTGACCTCCAAATCCTTCCTTTCATAGATGCTTGGCAGATATTGGGTGAATCTTCTCTACGCGGCTTTCCTGCTTGAGCTTTGGCGACTGACTGGCAATCTTTGTAGTGGTCAAACTGGTTGCATGCTTCATAATTGGATTCCTCGTAGGCAAGGCAGCTGCAAAATCTTCTTTGTTGTTGGGTGCATTGCGTTAATACCACGAATGCGAATGATGAACAGCAACTTAGCTTCAGGGTTCACATGGAATCCTCCTTTCAACCTCGTCTCTTGCTTCAATTCATTTCCTGCTCTGCATACTCCTTTGGGTAGTCCTTACAACCGACTGGATTCGCTCTAGTTCTGCTCATTCTGACCACCTTTCCTCTGTTTGACTTGGACTGAGCTTCCTTCCTTCGAACAACAGTTCCTTCCCCTGGACAGACTCTAATAACACAAAAAGACATGAAAAATAGGGCCAAAAGGCCCAAAAGTTCAAGACGCATCACACCTACACACTTAAACCATACTTGCCCTCAAGTATGTTGGTGGATTCACAAAGACACCAAAAAAAAGAAAATGAACGAAAAAGAAAGAAATAAAACTACAAGACTCGAAAGTGCGCAATCAAATGAATCAGTTCGTGCATGCATGTATCCACTTGTTACGTTCCACATCCCATTGAGCAATTACACCACATGTTCATATTAGCAGTATTCCTCACACACACTCAAGTGTTTGGCTAGTGTTTACTCTCATTTCATGCTGCATTAGCTTTCCTATTAGCTTGTTCGAGGATTTATGGCTATTAGTTAATCTAGTGCAAATTATCAAAAGGTCTTTATTTGGCTGTAATGGGGCATACGGAGCAGGGTGAGGATTTCTGGGTAGTGGGTTAAGACTTGATTCCAGCCACATGGACTGCTCTTTAATAAAAGTGCTCCCACTAATCCTAATTCTATTTTTTTCCTGAGGCATGTATTGATCTTTGATCACACTTAGAATTTTCATTTTTTTTTTCATTGCTGCCCCTCTTCTTAAACATTGAACACCCCCCTTTTCTTTTTTTATATTATTACCCCTCTTTCACTTTTGTCTTTCCGCTTAGAGTATCTATGTGCCATTCTTATTTGTATAGTGTGGGAGACACACTCTTAATCAAATGTCATTACAATGGCTTATGAAAGAAAGATTTCTTCAGCTCAAAGCGGTTAGCAATGGTTTATCATGCTCAGCTAGATCATTCTGGGGCTTCTAATTATGAACAAATTGCCTTTATCCTTTAATCTACACCACCAGCTAAAATCCACTAACAAGTTCTAGGATTACTAAGCAGCATGAACACACAAAAGATAGAAACACACGGGCTCAATTCTCAAAGGCGTGGATTTCTGTATTCCTTCTACTGCTATACATGTAATGCTGCTCAACATACCATTCAAAACAGTCAAACCAAACAACATGCACACATTCCCTAATCCATATATCATGCGCACACACAGACTCAAGACTCAATGCACACTAGACTACAACTGACACAAAACATAAAAAACAGAAATGAAAAGAACAAAAAAAGAAAAATAAAACCTAAACTAAAGATAAGGGAAAGCAAACTTATTCGTCCTGGTCGGAGGCATCTTCCTCCTCTCCATCCGCTTTCGCCATCAACTTCTCAAAGCCCTTCTTCATGTTGGTATGGATTGCCGTCATCTCCGCCTTCAACGTCGCTACTTCTGCACGTAGTTCCTTCAACTCTGCCAGTATAGCCACCATCTCGCTATTCGAGCGGCGCGAAACCGCCTGCTCATTCTCCTTACTCGGTTTTGCTCTGCCCATTGCACCTTCTGGATGAACCAGCGAGTAATTTCCATGCTCGTCCACCTCAACAATCCTCCACCTCACGAAGCGCCCTTGGTCCAGAAACCTTGTATCAGTAGCTGCGAGATCATCTGGCTCCTCCAAGTCGAAATTGGTGAGATTCTTTGCAAGAATCGTCGCCAAAGGGCAGAGTGAGAGGAACTTGTTGTGGTGGGTCACGCCAAACTGAAACTGCTGCGCTGCTACGAACCCAAAGTTCACCCATCTCTTCTCCATCATGCACCATAAAATGAACAGTTCCTGCTGAGTCACCACGTTAGACCCCTCCAACCGCCCGTAGATGTTGTAAGCCAACCACCTGTGGCAAATCTGTAGCGCTGGATCTCTGATCTCATTGGACTTGCTGCTATTCTTCACATAGCGATCCCTGATGGAGATGATTGACCAGTAGTGGTCAATCTGAGACTTTCACTCATCCGAGGCCACCGTCTCTGCCTCCTTATACTCTTTCTCATACACCTCCCGCGGTTCGAGTACTCCGAGTTGGATGTTCAACTCATTGATGGAGAGAGGGAACATCCTGCCCCTCAGTTGAAAGCGCAGGGTGCCCGGAGTCTCGATGCCGTATTTGCCGCGGGGTTTGAATTCCACTGTCCCCATGAATTCTTCCGATAGCTTCTTGAACGCAGGGTAATTCCATTCCAAAACCTTTCCCCAGCCGATACCCTTGAATTATCCTTCCACTCTCTCTTTGATTCCAAGTGCTTCCAAGCTTTCTGTCAACAGGTAGTACCAAGGGAGGATCTCCCTGTTCTGCAAGATGGCATACCGCTGGCTGTCTCGTGGTATGGTTGCTCCAGATGTTGCAGGTCGTAGTAAGCCTTTCCTCTTGGCTCCTGATTTCGTGGCAGTGACACTGGGTGTAGACTTCACAGGTGCTTGAATCTCCCCCGAGTTAGAGCTGTCGATGATCTCCACTCTCTCTATTTCTTCCTCTTCGATCTCCTATGCTTCTTCTTCTTTTCCCTTGCCTTTTTCCTCAGCTGTAACCCTCCTCACCGTGCTCCTAGTACCCACCTTGCTCCCTAATTTGCTCTGTTTGGACTTCTGCGATAGAGGAGGTTTCGAGGTTTCGAGCTTCCTCTTTGCTCCCACCCCTTTCTCCTTACTCTGTGGGGTAACATCTTCCTGGGCCCGCACTGGAATGCTCTTCTCTGTCTCCTCCTCTTGTTCCTTCTCCTCGTGGTCAGAAGCGGTCAGACCACCCTCCTTTGATTGAGATTGAGAACGGAAAGAACTGGGAACTGGAGTAGGCGCCTTTGGTGGAGGGCTAGCTGCTTTCTTTCCGGTGGTCTTCTTCTTCGCTGCTGCTGCGGTAGTGGTGCCCTTGACCGCAGGCTTCTTCTTTTCTTTCTTCCTAGGCGGTTGGACATCTGGTTCTTCCTCGACCTGTACTTGCTCCTGGTCACCCGCAGCACCTCTTTCTCCGGTGGTTTGCTTCTCCGGTGAGGGAATCCTTTCTTGTTCCTCTTCGTCCAACACCCGAGTGGGTGTGGTCTTTTCTGAACTGTGCACCGGAGTTTTCTCTGATGTGGTGCTGCGAGTTTTCCTCTTCTCCCCCACCGGTATAGATTTTGTAGCGGTTGGGCTTTTGGTTTGAGTACTGGGGACGGCGACGCCTTTGTTAGTTCTTTTGTGGGCGGCTTTCTTGATTCTGACCATGGTGACGGTTGGAATTTTAGGGTTTTCAGAAAGACAGCGAGGGTTGGTGAAGTATGTGGGATTAGAACTGGGTTTCTGTGCTTAAATGGCAGATTGTGGGTGACGGTTATGGCGAAGTGGAGGAAGTGGCTGAGTGTAGGGCGGTTATGGAGGCTGTGAGGGTTAATGGAGAAGGGTTTTCTCTTTCTGGCTGATGTAGAGGTGAAATGACAGTTATGGGAAGTCGAAACAATCAAGGGAATAAAATCATTACCAAATTTTGAAATTCAAATTTCGTGCGAAATCCCAAGCGCCGCAATTATACCAGCCATCCTTGTCAGATGCGCCTCCACGTCACTCATTGGTTAGACCGTCTCCATTCCACACACCGGTCTGCCACCTACACACTTTGCATCGCAAAGTGGGTTTGCAATCTACCTCGGACTTCCACCTACACACTTTGCATTGCAAAGTGGGTTCGAATTCCAAGATAGACTTTTAAAAACAAACTTGGCCCACATTCTCCAGTTCTGACTTAGTCAAATATTCACTTACTCAAAACAACTAATTAATAACTAATTAAAGAGAAAGCGGTTCTAGTCTTACCGACGACCACTCCTGGGTTGCCTCCCAGTCAGCGCTCTTGTTTAATGTCTTGAGCTCGACTTCCAGCTTTTGCTCTTACTGATAAATAGGATCCAGTAAAGAGCATTTCTCCTTGGTTTTCTTCAACTCTGAATAATCGAAGTACGGTTTCAAACGATGACTGTTCACCACAAAAGTATCCTTTCTGTTCAAATCATAAACTTCGACACTTCCATTTGGGAACAACTCCTTCACGATGTATGGTCCTCCCCATTTTGATTTAAGCTTCCCACTCATCAACTTAAATCGAGAGTTGAATAACAACACCTTTTGACCAGACTAGAATTCCTTCTTCCTAAGCTTGGCATCGTGGATTCTCCTTGTTCTTTCCTTGTACAAAACTGCATTGTCATATGACTTCAACCGAAGTTCCTCCAATTCATTCATTTGCAACTTCCTTTCTTCTTCGGCCTTAGTCATACTGAAATTGATTCTCTTGATTGCCCAGTAAGCCTTGTGTTCCACTTCTACTGGCAAATGGCATCTTTTTCCGAACACAAGCCTGAATGGTGACATGCCAATTGGAGTTTTGTAGGCAGTGCGGTATGCCCATAACGCATCTTCCAGGTAATTGCTCCAATCCTTACGATTGGGATGAACCACCTTCTCCAATATGCCTTTGATCTCCCTGTTAGAAATTTCAGCCTACCCATTGGCCTGAGGGTGATATGCAGTTGTGACTTTATGTTTCACCCCCATTCTTTTGGTTAGTGCTCTAATGGTGGCATTGCAGAAATGAGATCCTTGGTCGCTGATGAGGATTTTTGGAACTCCGAATCTATTAAACACCTGCTCTCTCAAAAATTCAGCCACCGTATGAGCATCATTACTCGTTGTAGCCTTTGCCTCGACCCATTTGGATACGTAGTCGACTGCCACCAAAATGTATTCATAATTCCCCGACTTAGGGAGTGGTCCCATAAAATCGATTCCCCATACATCGAAGATTTCCACAAGCATAATAGGCATCTGAGGCATTTCATCTCTTGCGGTAATACCCCCTACCATCTGACACTTCGGGCAGCCCTGTACCCATTTCTTGGCATCAGCAAAGATGGTAGGCCAATAGAATCCACTTTTCTGTATTCTTTGTGCTGTTCTCCTTCCACCGAAATGGCCACTACATGCTGTGCTATGGCACATTTCTAATATCTGAGCATGTTCAAACTCTGGAACGCACCTCCGTATGATTTGATCTGTACCAACCTTCCATAAATGCGGTGCTTCCCAAAAATAGGAGCGATCATGTATTACCAATTTCTGTCTCTCGAACTTGGTCTTCCCTGGTGGTACTTCCTTGGTGAAAAGATAATTTGCTATGTCTGCAAACCAAGGCTCCTTCTCGGTTAGAGCATACAGAGTCTCCATCTCCATATGATCGCGTATGGCATATAGCTTTTCATCCGGAAAAGCGTCTTCTATTGGTTCGCCATCATTTTTTCCCATTTGTAGCCTGCTTAGATGATCAGCTACTAGATTGGCTGCTCCCTTCTTATCTCTTATTTCTAAGTCGAACTCCAGGAGTAGTAATATCCACCGGATAAGTCGTGGTTTTGATTCTTTCTTTGCCATGAGGTACTTCAAAGCGGCATGATCAGTGTAAATGATCACCTTTGTGCCCAGAAGGTATGATCTGAACTTCTCGATTGCAAAAACCACTGCTAACAATTCCTTCTCAGTTGTGGTGTAGCTACACTGAGCTGGATTCAAAGTCTTTGAGGCGTAATATATAACGTGGCTTTTCTTACCTTTCTTCTGTCCCAGTACTGCTCAAACCGCGTAGTTGCTGGCATCACACATGATTTCGAATGGTATCTCCCAATCTGGCGGTTGAATAATAGGGGCTGATACCAATTTATCCCGTAGATTCAGAAATGCCTCCTTACAGTCATCATCAAAGTCGAACTGTACATCTTGTTGCAACAAAGGGGTCATAGGTTGAGCAACCTTTGTGAAATCCTTTATGAATCTGCGGTAAAATCCTACGTGACCAAGAAATGCCCGTATGTGCTTGACCGTAGTTGGATATGGCAACTTGGCAATGGAATCGATCTTTGCCTTGTCCACTTCGATACCCCTCTCTGATATGACATGGCCCAGTACGATGCCTTCTTTCACCATAAAATGGCATTTCTCATAATTGAGTACCAGGCTTTTCTCCATGCATCTTTTCAATACTAGCTCCAAATGATTAAGACATGTGTCGAACGAATCACCATATACCGTGAAATCATCCATAAACACCTCTATGCAATTTTCCAACAAATCTGAAAAAATGCTCATCATGCACCGTTGGAAGGTTCCAGGTGCATTACAAAGACCAAATGGCATTCTTCGGTACGCGAAAGTCCCGTACACACAAGTGAACGTGGTCTTTTCTTGATCTTCTTGAGCTACGAATATTTGCATATATCCTGAATATCTATCCAGGAAACAGTAATAGGCATTACCAGCTAGTCGTTCCAGCATTTGGTCGATAAAGGGCAATGGAAAATGGTCCTTCCGTGTGACCATGTTCAGCTTCTGGTAGTCTATACAGACTCGCCACCCAGTTTGTAGCCTTGTTGGAACAAGCTCGCCTTTGTCATTCTCCACAACCTACACTCCAGATTTCTTCGGTACGACGTGAACCGGGCTGACCCATTGGCTGTCGGATATAGGGTAGATTATACCCAACTCCAAAAGCTTTAGGATCTCCTTAAGTACCACCTCTTTCATAACAGGATTCATTTTCCTCTGCAAATCCCATACTGGTCGTGCTCCTTCCTCCAAGTATATATGATGCATACACTCTGTTGGACTGATACCCTTTATATCTGCCAGAGTCCAACCAATGGCTTCCTTATTCTCTCTCAATACTCTGACTAGTCTTTCTTCCTATACCAGGGTTAGATCAGAACTGATAATCACTGGAAGAGTTTCCTCCGGTCCCAAGTAAGCATATTGCAAGTGCTTCGGCAGCTTTTTTAATTCCAAGACTGGGGCTTTCACAATCGAGGGCATCAGCTTCTCGTGTTGCCCATACTGAGAGAACAACTCCGGTTTGCCCTGCCCCGATCCTCCGATGGAGTACACTTCCAAGATAATATCTTTAATCTTCCTGTCAACTTCCATTGCTGCTTCCAAGGTGCTTTCCTTTAAAGAATACAACTCCATAATGGTCTCCTTCATCTCGAGGTCCTCCATTTGTACGACATCTCGATCGGTAAGACCGGCTTGTATAACCCTTTCTGTAGTGTCACTTGAGCTGAATGACAGGTTTTGCTCTTGTACCAATGGTTCAAATATGTCAATCATCTCTACAGATTCTAAATCGGGCTTCCGTCTCATGGCTTCATAAATGTTGAATTCTTCCACTACACCATCGAATTCACACGATAGAATTCCAGTCTTCATGTCCAATTTAGTCCCTGCAGTCATCATGAACGGTCTGCCTAGCAGGATGGAGTTCTCCTTTGCTTCCAAACCGGTATCCAACACGTAGAAGTCAGCAGGAAAAATCAGCTCTCCTACTTTGATAAGCACATCTTCGATAACGCCCTCTGGGTACGCGTTTGACCTGTCTACTAGTTGTATGACAACTCGGGTGTTCCGTAGTTCCCCCAAGCTGAGCCTGTTGAAAACTGCCAGGGGCATAACGTTTATAGATGCCCCCAAGTCCATCATGGCTTTGTCCATGTTCCTTCCTGCGATGTTGCAATGGATAGTGAACATCCCCGGGTCTTTCTTCTTAGGTGGCAGTTTCTGCTGTATGATGGCTGACACACTCTCCCCCATGATATATCGAACATCTTCATCAATCTTCACCTTCCTCGAACAAATATCTTTAAGGAACTTGGCATACTTTGGGATTTGCTTAATCGCTTCCAATAAGGGTAGGCTAAGTTCCAACTTTCGAAAGATTTTCATCATATCATTGGCTTTTTTCTCTTTGGCTTTTTGTCGAAGTCTACCCGGATAAGGGGGTTCGGTCTGCTCATCACCACCTATCTCTCTTGAAATTTTGTTGCTGGTTCCCTCCTCTCTTTGCCGGTTAACCTCTGCTTCTCTTCTACTTTTGCCAACGCCTTCGCCAGATGACCAATCTGCACGTTAGTTTGATTCATACCAGCTCGGATTTCATTGTGGAACTTCTCACTTTCCTTAGCCATGCTCTCCATGGCCTCTTCCCATGGTGCTCTCCTCTGATGAGGTGGTTGATATACCTGCGGCTGTTGTGGCTGGTAGTGTTGTTGTTGTGGTGGGCCTCCTTGATATCACTAATCAACTTGGACTTATGTTATCAAATAATTGAAAAATGTTCACTATCACACATAAAGCTTGGGAAAAAAATCCAAAACCGTCTAGCTAGTAAGATTAATTTTGTTCACCTAATTTATGAATTTTTCTTATCCTTGTTAGCATTTACAAGAATGAGTGATAATCGTCAGTGGATGTATGCGAGATATAACAATAGTCCTGCATTTGAACGGGGACTTGATTATTTTCTTGAGTATGCCATAAATCAGACACCCTATACAGATGGTGCCAATAAAATTAGGTGTCCTCGTAAGAAGTGTAAGCACGAGGCCTTCTTATCAGTGGATAAAGTTAGAGAACACGTTTGTAGGCGTGGGTTTGTATTGAATTATAAGACTTGTGTTTATCATGGGAAAGCAGATGTGCATAGGCCAACAAAAGCTAGTAGAATGGATGATGATCAATCATCTAATAACTACCAGCAGATGGTTTGGGATAATGCAGGTCCTAGTTATTTTGAACATCCACCTAATATCGAAGAACCACCGAATCCTGCAGCTCAGCAGATTTATGATATGTTGAATTCAGCTGATAAACCATTATTCCCTGGATGTGATACTTATTCACAATTATCTTTCATGACACAGTTCATGAGTATGAAGGTAGAAAATCACATCTCTGAGCGTGGTTTTAATCAGTTATCTGCCTTGATGAACAGCTCTACCTAAAGATAATGTGTGTTGGGAAATTTAAGTAAAGTTTTGATTGATTCCAAAACCAACTGACCCCAACCGAGTAGATGTTGCCAGATCCTAATGTTAGTATTTAGGCTCGCTGTTTGAGCAATGTTGAGATTTTATCTTTATAGGTCTCCAGCTGAAGACGGCAACATGGCGTTACTCGGATAGAACTACAGATGGAAATTCGGATGTGTAACATCAGTTGTAAAAAAGACAACTGAGCGTTCAAGGGGGAAGATGTAAGAAAGACAACTGAGCATTCAAGAGATAGAACATCAGATGTGAAAGACAACTGAGCGTTCAAGATACAGAACATCAGTTGCAGGACTCGAACTGATAAGATCGACAACATGAATTTCAAGGCAGCTGAGGGTTCAACTGTTCCTATTCAGACAGAAGGTTAGATAAAGATATCGATCAGATGGAACATCAGCTGAAGACCACTCGGTTGAAGACCAAAACTTCTCAACCGACTAAACAGGGTTGAAAGTCAAAGGTTGAAGATTTGAATTTGAAAAAGGAAGTCACGTGAAGGTTTGACGTTCTGTCATTACCTCATTTAGCCTAACACAAGGCTGTCTCAGATGGAAAGCAGAAGTTCACAGTTTCCAAATCGGGAAAATCTGCAGAGATGAGAGACAAGCCATCGCTTTCACAGAACAGAGATCAACGGTTCATCCAATGTCTAGTTGATTCTCTCCGCCTATAAATAGAGGAATTCATTCATTTACCAAGATGACCAACAAGACAAGTGCGAGAGCAGATAGACGAGCGAACATCACCAGTTGAGAGTTCATATCGCAAACGAGCTAAACTACAATCAATCTCTAAGAACATCACTAGTTGAGAGTTCATAGAGTGTAAGAATTTGTCTTGGTGTTTTTTATCTTAGTTTGAGTCTTCATTCATTCAAGCTTAGATTCTAGCTCACTTCTTTGTTCGAGCTAGCACTTGGAAAAACCCACCCTCATACACATCCCCTAAAAAGGATTGTTAGGACCCTGCTCTTCCCGAAATTGAGTAGATAGGTTGATAAGTACCCTTAAACTTATCTGTAAGGTTGATAAGTACCCTTAAACTTATCTTAACGGTTGCAAAGCCCGCATAAGCTTTGTGGTTGCAGTCCTAAAGAATTTGGACTGAGTTGTGTGGACTCACAACTCCCCGTGGACGTAGGAGTTCTCTCCGAACCACGTAAATCTTTGTGTGTTTTTGTTTTCTGTTTAGTTATTTATTGCATATCCAACTGACCAACTAACCAACACTCAAACTGCATTTTTACATTCTCAACTGACTTGGTTTTTGACCAACCTTGCATTCAAGCATGAGTTATTTTATACGAGTTATTTTCATCCACCACATTCCGCACAGCACCACTCTTCCAGCTGAGTATCCTTACTCAGTTGTGATTCCAGCTGAGTCGTACTACTCAGTTGTGATAATTTTCGGGGGTCATTTTTAAAATTCTTAACTGGTGTATCCCCCCCCCCTCAATACACCAGAACTCGTATCGGGACCATCAATGTGTGTCCTAGATAACTTCTATAGTCCGAAGAAACAGTTGAGTGGTCTGGGTTTGCCGGTAGAGAAGATTGATTGTTGTGTAAGTAATTGCATGCTTTATTGGGGAGATGATCATGCGTTGGAGAGCTGTAATTTTGTGGCACATCACGATACAAGGAGAACCTGTGTGCATTGGAAGCCGCCGAAAAAAACGTGTTCCCGCCAAGCAGATGCACTACTTTCCTTTGACGCCAAGATTGCAGCAGCTGTATGCATCTAAAGCAACAGCAGAGCATATGCGTTGGCATGCTACTTCTAAAGATGATGGGGTTATGCGCTATCCGGCTGACTCTCCGGCATGGAAACACTTGAATGGTGTTTATCCTGAGTTTGCTCAGGAGACGAGAAATGTGAGATTGGAACTTTCGACTGATGGGTTTGCGCCCTTCACGCAATCAGGGCGTCAGTATTCCTCTTGGCCAGTTATTATCACTCCTTATAACCTTCCACCTTGGTTGTGCATGAAGGAACAATTCATGTTTCTCACTGTACTCGTGCCAGGGCCTTCGAATCCAAAGATGAAGTTGGATGTTTTTTTGCAGCCGCTAATACAAGAGTTGAAATCTTTGTGGGAGGTGGGTGTGAATACGTATGACATATCTTTGAAGCAAAATTTTCAGATGTGAGCAGCTCTGATGTGGACCATTAGTGATTTTCCAGCTTACGCTATGTTGTCTGGGTGGGGAACAGCAGGAAGATTAGCATGTCCACATTGTATGGAAGATACAGAAGCGTTCACAATTAGACGACATTCTCCGCCTAGGTGCTAGTTCACAGTCGTCACAGGTTCCTGACACCCCACCGACTACTTCCTCTAGTCAACCTACTCGGGCCAAGAAGGGCTCGAAGATTGCCGACGATTCTATCACCTGGCCTAATAATCATGTGGTGAAATTACGTTTTGTGAGGGGTCCTGATGGGTATGTATTCGTTATTATTATTTAAATTAATTATTTCAGTATTAATGCTATGATAATGATATTTTTCTTTGACATGCGTTTCGTATTTGTATAGTGCGTTGCTGGAGACACGTGACATTTCAAAAACTAATACAAAGGTTTTTAGAAGGATTCCGAACACAGGAGGGTACAACTAGAAGTTGACTTCTAGTGACATCAAGGAAATATACTTTGATAAATTTAAGGTAATTGAATATATATATATATATATATATATATATAGTTTAATTTATATATTATTTTTTTCTCTACAGTTATTAACTTATCTATTTTTGTAGGATCGAAAAATAACATTTTATCATTCTATTATCAATAGTTATTAACTTATCTATTTTGTTCAACAGAAGAAATTTTGCTGGGAGCCAGATATGGAGTCTGAAGTGAAGCGTATGTGGGAGAAAAAGACGGCGAAGAGGTATAGCGACGCATTGAGTGAGGTGAAGAAACTTTGGCTAGACAAGGGAGAGGGAGACAACATGGAAAAACCATACCTCATGAGTAAGCGTTTTGGGATGGTGTGAGAGTGTATTGGAATCGGGAGGACGTGAAGGCTAAATCAAAACAAAACCGTGATAATCGGTTTTCTCAGCCTAATGGACCCGGTACGGGAAATGCTAAGCACTTTGGAGGATCTAGGTCAGCTCGTGTCACCCAACAAGTTATGGTTAGTAAATTGAAATTTTACTCTTTCCTTATGAAGTAATTAGTTATGATTGATATCTTTGAATATGTTCATTTACGTATGCTATATTTGTGTGTTTGAGAATCACAATATTTCTTTGAATATGTTCATTTGCGTATGCTATATTTGTGTGATTGAGACTTGCATGAGATTTGTGTGTAAGATAACATTTATTCTCCATTTCTTTTTTGTTTTTTATTGTTTCAATATAAAGGATTGGGGATATATTGTGAGGGCTTCCTTTTTCATTTTGCAAAAAACTTAAATATTTAGTGATGATAATAAAATAATAAAATATATCAATGTCTAATCCATGTTTACTTGTGCTTCATGCATCCATATGGAATTGGACTCATAAACAGTCCCAAGAGACTGGGTTATCGGCTCTTGAGCTGACCTACGAGCTTTTCCTCTATTATCACAAGAAGGATGGAAAATTTGCTACAGTGCAGGATGAAAAAATTGAAGTAAGTTTTAATCTTTTAATTAATATATATAATGATAAATATAATTGATAGTTTATTTATTTTCTAACATATTTTTATGTTTAAATTATGAGAGGATTCATCAGATTGCTGCTGAGGAAGGGCGATCGGACTTGGACAAGATTTATTTGGAAATCTGCCATCTGTTCAAGTCACGTCGCTATGGGACTGGAAGCGTTGAGGAAAGCCAGCTGAGTAGGAGTTCTACACGCAGCACCGGCGCTTCGGGCGTTCTTTCGCAGGATCTATTTCGGACCCAGCTGAGCACCTTACAAGAACAATTGGCGCAACAGCAAGAGGCGATGCAGAAAGTGGAAGAACAACGAGCTGCAGAACGAGAAGCAGAAAGAGCTGCACGTGAAGCAGAACGAGCGGCACGTGAAGCCCTCGAGGAACGAATGGCCATGTTTAAGAGGATGAAAACATCGGGTCAATTTCCTCCTCGTCCACCTTCAGCAGCAGATGCGTAGCTTTTAGTTTATCTCGATCTATATACTTTTGCTGTAGAACTACTTAAAAGTTATACTGTTTATTTGGTGAATTCGTTAACTTAATATTATTGAATGTTAAGATACAATTTTATGAATATTTGACTTCTTCAGTATTATTTGGCTATTAGGTGCTGTATATATTACATTTAAATTGAAACAGGTACAGAAAAAATAAAAAAAAAAATTAGTGGCGGAATTTCGCGGTAATTCCACCAGTAAACCGCACACATGTCGTCCACTTATATATTAAGAAATTCGAAAATTACCGGCGGAAAATTTCCGCCGGTGATTACTGGCGGAAATTATGCCGGTGATTCCGCCAGTAAAATACCGCCTTTACTACAAGGCAAAATTCGCCGGGTAATTTACCGACAGATCTTTCCGCTGGTAATCACCGGCGGAATTAATTTCCGCCGGTAATTTCATCACTGGTGCCCATTTTAAAGACGGAGATCGTCCGTCTGTAATTCTGCCGGTGATCCGATTACCGGCGGAAAATGGGTGATTACCGACGGAATTTTCCGCTGATAATTCGGCGAATTTTTGTAGTCATGAAGGTCTTTTGACAAGTTCCCACACGCAATTTCTAAGGAACTCATTCAACTCGTCTTGCATGGCCTGAGTCCAATGGATACAACCTAGAGCCTCCAACATATATTTGGGCTCCGGCATATCAGCTACGTAGCACGCTGTCATGGCTACATCTCCAACTTGCTCAAATTGTTCGAGCACTTTAAGTTCAGCAGCGTACTAAGCATGCACAGTTCGTTTGTCATTAGCTTTGTCTCCGGACTGAGTGGACTGAGTCGGAGCATCAGCTGTGGCATCAATAACTTATGCAGATTTTCTCATTCTGATGCCAGTTTCAAGATTTCCTATCACTGCTTCTCTGATATGATCTTCATACCATCTCTTATTTTTCCTTGCTTCTTTAGCAGCTTCTAACAGTGTGATGGAATAATCTTGTCTTTTTGGAGAACTTTGACATGCTAGACTCAACGGTCTGTCTTCTGGTGCGGGTCGATCCTCGGTTGGATACAGAGGCTGAGGTGTAGAGTCAGCTTGTCTAGGACCGGCGGGTCCTAGACTGCGTTGACCATCTATTACAGGCACAGTCGGTATGTCAGTTGGAGTTGACACATGACTGAGTGGATCTGAAGTTCCCCCTTGATTTGAGACGGGGTCTTTAGTCTCATCTTCTAAGGAGTAGACTTCTCCTTCTTCAGTTGACCAAATGAGCGGCTCTGCCAAGTTCTTCTATTGTTGGACTTGAAATCTTGTCTGAGTGGGCTGAGTGGTCGAACTGTCTTCGGTTGTCTGCATTTTTGCATGTTCCCTGCACTCAAAAGTAGACTCATCAAAACTAACATGAGGTGTTATTTCCACAACTTTGGAGCTATTGTTGAAAACTTTATAAGCCTTAATCTTCGCAGCATATCCTAAGAATCTACCTTTGACAGCTTTAGGCTCAAAAGTTTTCAACTGACCTTTCCCATTGTTGTGATATAACACTTAGAACCAAAAACACGAAGATGGGATAGATTAGGCTTTCTGTATCACCACAATTCGTATGGAGTTTTCCCTTGTCTCTTCGTCAGGAGGGAGCGATTCTGGGTGTATCACTCTGTGTTGACTGCCTCAGCCCAAAATCTTTTTGGCAAGGCTGAGCTTGTTGGCATGGATGGTGTAGCATCCTTCAGCGTTATATTCCTCCTATTAGCTACTCCGTTCTGTTGTGGAGTCCTTGCAGCTGAGGTCTGATGAGTTATGCCATTCTTCTCGCGATACTCAATGATAGTCTCATTAAGGAACTTAGTTCCACGGTCAGATCTGATGGATACTATGGATTTACCTTGTTGATTTGCTAGTCTGTCTATCAGCTTTGGCAACTCTTCTCTTGTCTCATTCTTGTGCGCTATGAAGATCACCCAAGCAGTCATCAGTGATTACAAGAGTATATTCATTTTCACTCATGCTCTTGGGGGTAATTGGACCGAAAATATCCATGTAGATTAATTGCAGAACACGATCTGTAGAGGGTGTCAATTTGAGATGGAATGAAGCTCTAGCCAACTTTCCTAGTTGACATACACTGCAGAGATGCGTCAGACTGAATTTTAAGTCTGGTATTCCATCTTCGTGTTGTTGGCGAGCTAGATGATTCATGGTTTTGAAGTTAAGGTGGTTGAGCCTTCTGTGCCACAACCAACTTTTCTCTGAGCTGCTCTTGGACACTAGGCAGGTATCTGGAGGACTACTCGACTAGTCTATGTAGTACACACCACCTGATGAAGATTTTTTACTAAATAAGAGAACTTGCTTGGTCTTTACATCTTACATCTTTCACCCTGCATCCTTGTGCATCAAACTTTACAGAAAAACTATTATCACAGAATTGGCCTATGGAGAGCAAATTATGCTTCAATCCATCGATCAAAGAAACATTTTTTATAGTCACTGAATCAGTTTCGAATGTACCAAGCCCTTTGGTTTTGCATGGGAGTTGTCACCAAAGGTAACAATCGATCTCTCTCGAAACTTGAAGTCTTTAAGTAGATTCATATGATGCATCATATGCTTAGAGCATCCACTGTCCATGATCCACACCGACTTTGCAGCCCTTCTTTTTCTCAGTTCATCCTGGTCCTACAAAACACAAGACGAACTTTAGGTACCCAAACTCAGTTGGGTCCTCGTTGGTTAGTGACTTCCTTGTAGACTCGAACTGATCGGTCAATCCATATCACTTTCCCTTCTATATCCACATAAATTGTTGACTGGGTAGGCTTTGGAACAGATGCAGTCTAATTCTTCGGTGGATAGCTTTATCTTTTAGGAGCTTAAGTTCAACCTTGCTGACTCGGTCGATTTTTTCTTGGTGGAACTGTTTGGGAGGGGACCCAAACTGTCTAGCTCCTTGTGCATACCCGTACTGTGGATAACTAGGACTATGATACTACTCTCCATAGCTTCCATGTCCTTGATATGCATGCCCATATTGGTGTTGAACTGGATATGTCTGATGATAGAAGTTGGGAATGTTCCAGTTCGGGTGCCTTTGAGACTGATGCTGAACTCTGTTGTTGGGCTTGCGCCTGAGCTGATTCTGCCTTGACTGCGTAGGTTCTTGTTGAGTCTTTCCCCTCGCTCTGCGACCTCGGGGTCTAAACTTCCTTATGGACTTCTCAGCATCTTTGGATGTACTAGCTTATGTTTCCTTAGGTTCATCTCATTGAACGTTCTTTCCTTAGTCAGTCACAAGAGTCTCGATAGTCTAAGGGACGACTGGAGTCTCTAGAATTGTGATCTCGACTGAGTCAGGTTGAACTTAAGGTGCCTCAGTCGGGTTCCGACATGCTTTGACGAACTGTCCTAGCTGCGATCCAGTGTCTGTCTCTGGATTATATCTAAGACCTTCTACACAGTTGGGAGGTCTTTGACTGATCATACTCTCCAGAGCAGTGCTCGAACCATGAAGGGACACTATCTTCTCATTTGCATGTTTGAGCTCCAATTGCAACTAAGAGATGTAGTCTGCTTGGGTCCTTGTCATGTTGGTCAGGTTGACTACTTGACCATTAGTAGACTGAGCAACTTCTTCACGGAGTTTTATCTATATGAGTCTTTCTATGTCTTGATCCTTTATGATCAACTTGTTTCTCATTGCGTCAAATTATTCTCTAAATGTCTTGCACTGAGCTGCTTGAGAATCACAAATTCTGCCCAACTGTTCTATCTCATCCCATGAAGGATTGATGTCTTTGTCTAGTTCTCCTACACATTGGTTAGCAATAGGAATAATATGAGACAGATGGAGAGAAGAGTTTACCTCGCCTGTAGACTCTTTAGGCAGTGCCATGAGATACTTGTCTTTTCCTTCGGAGCTCAATGGAGAGTCTGCTTCTTCTCCTTCGGAGTCAGTGTACAAGTCGGTGTCGTTGACTTCTTTATCAATGATCAAGGCTTTAGTCTTCTCCTTGGCCTTTGCACGGAGAGCATCTCTATCCTACTTGGAGAGGTCAGGACAATCTACTTTGAAGTGTCCTAGGTTCCCGCACTGAAAGCATCCATCGCCTTGAATGTTTGAGGGTGTTTCAGTAGAGCTTCGTCGGCTCTTGTTTCCTCTTTTATATCTTTCGAGCTTGGAATTCATATCTTCAAGCTGCTTTGTCATATCATCAATCTTTTTCTGAAGATCGCTCTGCTTCGTCGATCTTAACTAATGAATCAGTGGACCATGAGGGTCTGGCGAACTTTGATCGGCCAAAGTCAGCTCGAAGCGCAACAGACTTAGTCACTGAGCCTTGTTCCAATGGGTCTGGCTTCTGAAGCTTGGCTTGCTTCAGTCTCATGATGTCATACTGATTCGCCTTGAGCATGGAGAACAACTTCTCAGTCTTCATCGAACTGAGGCCATTCCTGTTCTGGTGGAAGAATCTGTGAACTGCCCAGTCTTCACCAAGTCCTGAGAGAACTTTTGTGAATCTCAACTCCATTTTGTCGACGGACTCGTTAGGAAGCTGAGCGAAGTTCTCATACTTCTAGTATGCCAGAGTGAACTTATTCTCCTTGATTTCATCGGAACCTTCACAGAGAGATGCTAGAGCATTCCACATCTCCTTGGAAGTCTCGTAGGAGATGATCTTTAGCAGGTAGGCCTTGCATACTGTAGCTGAGATGACACTCTTCGCAATGTCATCGAGCTGAGCTATATCTATCTCTTCTTTAGTGAATCCTTCACGATCCTTCAGCTCTATCTTCGTGGCAACAGTTCTATCTCCTAGAGTCGTGGAGGGAACTGTGACGGACTGAGTCACTTGCATGGGACCTTTTGTGATGGTCTCCCACATCCCGTGATGTTCAGTCTGAATTTCCAAGTAGAGTAGTTATCCGCGGTGAACTTCGGTAGGCTTCCTAGCAATGTTGGGTTCATAATTCCTGCACAAGCACAAAAGAAAAATAAGCAGATATGCCATAGAATGCACTAAGGAGGTTTTCAAAAGATCTGTTCAGTTGACCACTGAAAAATCTCGTCTCACACCTATTGAAACAGAGTCAGTAGTCATTTAAACCACTGCTCTGATACCACTTGATAGTCCTGGTAACGAGTAACTAGTGTACCAAGGAGAATGCATTAGTAGCAATTTTTGCTTTAAAAACTTTTTCTCTGAAAAGAACTGCTCAATTCGGTTACTCAACAACTGCGTAAGTCAGAACTGTCATATAGTTAGGTGCACAATTGACTTATTTGACTGAAGGTCAACTGAATAATCTTGACTGAGGTTTTAAAAGAGTTTTGGAATGCAGAAGTTGGTGGTTATTCTTAACTCGTTACTTAAACTGAAATCTTAACTTGGAAGGTCAAGTTCCCAAACACTTAGTGCAGAATTGTAAACACGTTTTATGCTTTGTTAGTTGGTTAGGAAATAGAAATAAATACTGAAAGTAAAAGACAACACAATACTTTTACGTGGTTTAGAGATGAACTCCATCGTCCATGACTACCTTTTCGGGATAGTAATCCACTAGATAAGTTCACGCGTACTTATCAAATGTTAGGTTTGGTTTGCGCGCGGGCACCAAACAACTTAACCAGTTCGATTACGAGTTCGAACAAAACTTTACAACACTTTTGCGGGCAAGTGTGAAGTTTATCTTAGATTTCGGGTTCTAAGGGACCTAGACTCTTTGATTACGGGTTCAAAGAACCTAGAAGGTGGGGTTGGTTGTTTTTCCAACTAGTGAAGCCTTCAACACTTAGAAAAGTGGAGGCTTCTTACTAAGGATTAGAGACTCAATCTGCAAGAGAAAATCTGCTTAGAAGGTATGCAAGAAACTAAGATTTTAGACTCAATCAAGAAAAAGGATTGGGTTATGGTGCATAAACACTCTTATACTTTATACTAAAGTGCATTTACACTCCTAAGAAAATGCTAGGGGTTGTCATGCCCCTAACGTACCATTAAGTGGTGCAGATTGGCCCCTAAAGTTACAAGTTGTCATGCCCCTAACATAATTTCCCATTTCTACAACTGTAAGACCTCTTGCCTCAATTATCAATTGTCCACGAAATTGATCTAGGTGCTTCGAATATTCTAATTTTCAAAAATCTTGTAATTAATTGAATATTCAGTGGTTGGGGTTCCTTATATTCAATTAGATAATTAAATTTGAGGATTTTGGTGTTGTTGGCGTGCGAAAGAAATGAGCTCAAATTTTCCTAGTGGATCATGGGCAAGCACTACGAAGCGATGCTCCAAATGAAATTTGCACTATGAAAGTGTTCCAAGATTTAATTTTTGTGAAATTAATGGAATGAATGTCGTCAAGACACTTAGATTAAGTTCGTAGATAGTTGAGAATTGGGGTTGGAGGTTTTATATTTGCAGAAATTGAAAGGTATGTTAAAAGCATGACAACAACAAATAATAGGGGCTGATCTGCACCACTTAATGGTACGTTAGGGACATGACAGCCCCTAACCTTTCCTTAGGGGTATATGTGCACTTCAGTATAAAGTTTAAGGGTGTATATGCACCATAATCCAAAAGGGATTCTAAGAGACTAGATGGAAAAATATGAGGAGATATGGACACTCTACTGCAGCTTGTTCTTCAACAGAAACTTGTTTTTACTTTTGCGAGTGCTACTTGCTTGAATGCTTTAAATTGCTTGTTTGCGTGAGATTTCTATCATTTTCTCGCAATGTAGAGACCTCTATTTATAGAGAGGGAGATCAATTAGCCATTGGAAAGAGCTATTTGACCTCTGCTAAAAAGCATGGCACTCCACCTACTCATCTGCAAACTTTCCCAAAATGGTATGTCACAGCCCGAATTCCAGTGTATAAAAACAACTAGAATCCATTGAACAATGAGGGTGAAACCTTAGAATAAAACATAACTTAACAAAGGATCATGCTCGGGAACAAGGGAATATATATTGAAAGCGATAACAAATAAGAATATGCTTTCAATTCTTAACTCAAATAAATGAGCATTGATATATAATTCAAGTGTCGCAATGCAAATCAAATATCTCGGATCCAAGTCAAGTAGAATGATAAGGAAAAAAGGAATAGTTCGAGCATCAAGCTCATTGTACCGACACCATATCAGAGTAATAGATTAAGAAATCAAATAACACATAGTTGTTTATGTAGCGGAATATCAAACTCAAGTCCCACAATTACATATATGAAGATATGCAATTGCAAGCTTAAACCAAAAGCCTCGACTTTATTCAAACAAACACACCACCGAGCACCATCCGCCATCTTCATCCAGCTAACCTGCACGTTTAGAAACACATGCAGGGCTGAGTACTTCGTACTCAATGAACACATGCCAAAATATTTAAAACTTTGCTCGATAGAGCTATATTATTGAACTTGCCTTGCCACTGCATCACAAGTGTTAGTACAATTTAAAACCTTTTACTTGTGCATGCAAAAATCATTTTCTTTTCTTGAAACGACTGCGCAGTCAACATATATAATATAAACAGCAGGTACGAATCAATCAACAACATAATATCTTGTGTCGAGAAGTAGGCCTCCTTCTCAAACACTGTGACTGGCCTAACCGAAGCAAGACTCACAGTCACTCAAGTAGATGATTAAACATACCAAAAACTTAGATAAAATGGCAAGTCAATTAATTTAAGAACTCACATAATATGATAATAGTAATCACATTCATCCATTTGTTTCGGTCAAAAGGGTTTGGGTCGAGGTAGCTTCTTTTTCTTCTCCTTGTCTACTTCTCAGATCCACTCGTCCCTTCAAGAATAACATCTAATAAGGACGAGTCTACTTTCTAAAAATGAAAACGAGTTCAAACGCTCGGCTGAAGGACTTCTACTTGACTCGAGTTTCTGAACTTATCTCGACTTGTCTAACTTGATCTTTCTCGATTTCTTGATTCTACCCAAGTACTAAACCAATAGACTCTTAAAATCGCAAAATATAACTTGATAACATCAGACAAATTAATCTTAAACAATTCACAAATATCAAGAAATCACTATTCACATCACACATCTCGTTTTTCTCGATTTCTTGAGTCAAACGAACTCAGAAAATTACGAGATTAATTCCCGGGTTCTAATATCACAAATCATTCACATACAGACTTTCACATCAGAAATCGGACATTCACAGATAAGTGTAAACGATCGACTTCAATAAATAGATGGAAAAGAAAATTTTTCCAAATATAATTAAATATTCTAGAAAATTACATAAATTCATTTAATCACAATTATCAACTCGGAAACTCAATCAAGGCTTGATTATTAACTCATGCTGACTCGACTCTGCTCGATTATAACTTTGAAAAATAAAAGTTATTAGATTTAAATGAAAATAGTTTCATTTTTCTCAAAATAAATCAAAGCCTTCAAATATGAAATCGGATTTAAAATCCGACTCTTAATAAAAATTTCTCGGAATAAAATCTACGTTGTTTTTCTCGTAAAATGTGCACATGCTCGGAAAAAATATTAAACTTAGCAAAATGACTCAAAATATTTCTAATTAACTAATTACTTGATTAATTTTACTTAATCTCATTTTTTACTTAAGAAAACTCGATTTTTCATTCTTAATCTTCAATACTCGATAACTTCCACATACTAACTCGGATTCAAATATTTCAAAAAGCTAACTTAGCAATTTTTATTCGAATTTCATCATCCAATCATCAAACACTTCAAACAACATCAAGAACTCAAAATTTCATGCTCAATTTACTCATAATCATCGACTTTTTCATATATATAGCAATACTTACTCGATTTTCAAAATCCAAAGCTCTAACTTACTTAGAATAGTTTCAATTTTGATAATCTAATCTCATTTATACTTAGAACACAAGATTAACAAAAATCACAAGTTCTAAGACTTATATAGTTCGACTTTTTCACTTTGTTGGACAAATGATTTTCTTTCTTCGATTCCTCCTATACTTAAGCTCATTTTATACTAGAAAATCATTTATCAATTATTTAATTAGGAAATACTAACATGCAACATCAAAAATCATCAACTCTTTTCTTCTACATAGTTCGAAATATTTTAGATTAATTACACTAAAATTCATACTTCTCATTTCTCTTATTCAATCATTGGCATATCTTCAAATAGCTCATAATCTCAACAAAATATCATCAAAATCAACACGAAATCATCAAATCCTCAGACATGTATATAAATCGGCACTCTTGAGAATTTTTGCAAACAAGTTTCACTTTTTAATTTCTTCAATTTAGCATGCATCTCCTCACTCAAATTTATCACTAACATCATCAATTCATCAATCAAGAACAACATAACAAAATCTCTAATTTCATACTCATATCCTTCGTTCTTTTTAAGAAGGGAAAAAGTAAGGAATTCAAGACATGAAAATCCCTAATTCTACCCCAAATTTTCGGTATTCATAGGAATTCATTGATCAAGGTTTTAGCTTCAAATTTTATGCATAAAACATGCAAGGATCGATTTTAAGACTTCAAAAACAAGCTAGTTCGATCACTCCTCCAAGGCATGAGGATGCCGAAAATAAAGAGGAGGGAAAAAAGGGTGAACCTAGTCTTAAAATGATCACATGAACTTGAGGATGAAGAATACCTTGTTAGATGATTCAGGAAATGATTGATCAAGAAATTCCACGCAACTTTAAACCTTGGAAGTGTGTTCATCAATGGAGGTTTTCATCTTGTGTGTGTGTGTGTGTGTGTGTAGTCGACAAGAGAGAGAGATGAGAGAGAGAGGGATGTCGGCAAAGGGAGGGGAGAGAGAGTTGATCGAGAGAGAGGGAGAGCGTGAGAGAGAGTGAGTTGAGGGTGAGAGTAGGATAGATTTTAATCAGGAATTAGTTTCACCCGGTGATCAAAAACGCGATATAAATTTCGCCGGAAGAAAAAGTTATCCGGTGCAATTTAACCCTAATTTTTAATTAAACTCTCAAACGACTTAAAACTCATCACGACTCTTTGTCGACGTCGGAAAACTCTCTACTTCGTCTCAAACTTCACCAAATAAATTGTGATACCCCGAGTTTTTATACCTTTAGAGAGCGTCTAATTAACCGAGTAAGTTAAAAGATGAGAATTTAGGAGTAAAATTTTTCTTTTCTAATCGAAGAGAATTGAATAAAACGTTTAAATTGCCTTGTGAATCTTGTGTGAATTTATCTGTTCTATTTATCTGAGATGATGATGATGTGATATGCTTGTTGAGTTGTTTATATGAAAATGAGTATGAGATTAAATTCCGGAAAAATCCCGAGGAGTTTGCTTGATTGGGATAACATAACGTTAATCGCCGAGAAATATGTTTACGCCAATGAACCTAGAATAGAATTGAATTAGAACCTTCGAACCTAGAATTTCTTTTAAGATCACTGAGATAGGGTAAGAACTTATCCGAGAATTGAGAAGAGAAATGAGGCATTAACCTTTAAAAGGATTAATAAACGGATTAATAAGCCGCTTAAATTCTTTTAAGATTTAAAGGACTAAAATGATCGAAACCTTTAATCTTTTAAATTGAGACGTGAAATAGGGTTGAAATGCTTAGTGTTGAGACGAGAAGAGGTTAGACCCGTTAATAACACAAAAAGGAATTAATACGAGTCGTTTTATCCGGAAAACCTTTACGACCGGGTAATTAACACCCGTAACGACACGACGACGACACGTGTCATCCACCTCTCACTCTCTCATGCCACCTCACACTACCTATAACCTATACCTAGATGTCATCATGCCTACACTCTAGGAATGACCAACATACTTAGTAAATTGTGAACTAAAGTATGCATGCAAATTAACATCACATCACCTATCAAGTCATGTCTTAATGCAATTTCCAACAAGTACACTTTATTCCCTTTGTTGGATTTCAAATTCACTCACCTAAGACAAGGAAGAAGACTACATTCATTCACTTCACCTCTCTCTCTCATTCGATCTCTCCCTCTCTCCAAGCAAGAAAGAAAAACAAACTCTCAAACCCTCCCATCTCTCTCTCACTCTCGGCAATCTCTCTCTCTCATATCCCTCTTGATTTTTCTCTACATGCAACCATGTATTCAAGCTCTCCATCCATGGAAATGAAGTAAAGAGTATCAATCTCCATTCATTTCATCCATATTCTCAAGAAAAGGTAAGAATCTTTCAAGTTCTTGAAGTTAAGTTCAATGTTCATCCAACAATTTCTTTATTTTGATTCTTAAACCCTAAAAGGAATGAATGATTAATTCCATGTTCTTATTTTTCTTTGAGGATTCATGAAGACATCTTTCTTCTCTTCAAGTTCAAGCTTTGAAGCTACCATTTCCATCCAATTCGATTCCAAGAACCAAGAGAAGAATTCCCATTTAAATTAAGTATGAAATTCATTTGATTAGTTGTAAATATGTATGTCTATAAGTCCTAAAAGAAAGAACTATGCATGCATGTTATTTAAATTAAATTTAGGCAAACTTAGGATATGCATGTGATAATCGAGTGAGAAGAATTCGTTAGAAGAATCGAACGTTAGATTTAATCGGTGAATTAAGAGAAGAAAAAGAAACTAAAACCCTAAAGAATTGATAAATGCCGAAAAATATAGTAAAAATAAGAGAAATATGAATTCTTTGAGTTATCATTATTTTGATGCTTGATTTGTTATTTTTATCATGTTAGGAATGAGATTATATGCATGAAAAATTGAGAAACAAATTGCCTAAAAATAGGCATGAATGCCGTGTGTTTTAGAGAAAAATGGAGAATTTATTTTGATGATTTTGTTGATGAATTGAGTGATGTTTTGATTAATGGAATGATTGTATGTTATGTTGATATAATCATACATGTGTTTAAATTAAGAAAATAAGTTTGCATGTTGAAGTTTTGAAAGAAATTAATTGTAAAAATAATAAAAAGATTGGATGTTTAAATATATTAATGTTAGTTTAAATATGGAATGAGGATAGAAGTTTTGATAAAAAGATTTAAAGTTGAAAAGCTTTTAATTAAATAAAAGATGAAAGATGTATGAAAAGATATATCAATTAAATGTCTTTGTATCAAAATTTAAAGACTTGAAATTTTTACTAAAACTACAACAAAAAGATCTTTTATAACTTAACTAATAAAGTGAGCTAATTCATAAAAATGTGTATCAAAAGATAAAGAAATTATTATGTCACAGCCCCAAATCCCGAGGGACGGCAGAAACCGGGGTGCGACTGGGGTTGGATTAAAGAAGCGGGGAAGAAGGGGGCTAACTGACTAAACATAATTGAAAAAGGCATCGTTAAAACATAAACAAGACTTGAATATAGATAAGGAAGAGTTAATCGCTAAGGATTACTCGACAGAAAAACATAGAAGAAACTAAGTTCATAATTACAGACTTAATTACAGAGTTGTTCAAAAATACATCTCAAAAGGTATTCAGAGTTTTGCAGCGGAAGGATTCTAACTAAGCATCCTATCCTTTAACTCAACACCAACCGTCGCCACTCACCGTCGCTTCAACCTGCACATTTAGAAAACAATGCAGGGCTAAGTACAAACGTACTTAGTGGGCACGATGCCGAAATCATAATCATAAATATAGATAAATATGGCATTTCATAAGCGTAGCACATCGGAGTTTTATTGAAAGAATCCGTGTCTACTAAACATTTTCTGACTCTTTTCTCATAAATCACTCGCGCGAGCATTTTCTGACTAATGTTACGTTCAATCTTGACCAATTCTAATTCACTGTGGCTGGTACCCCTCAACAGGATATCACATACACCACAGGTTACAAAGTGCACTAACTCTGGAAAGCACTTAGCAGCTAACTCAGAGCCGATCGTTAGTTAATCTAGTTAGATTAACTCTAAATCTGGAAAACACGAATGTTGACTCAGATAGGTACAAGAGAACTCACATAAAACATAAAACAGTTCATGCCATAATATCACTTTGAAAACACAGATATCAAAGCGATAAAGAAAGATTTTCCGAGCATTGCTCGTTTTATTTGTATATAAAAGCTCACCTTGATTTACAGAACTTAAAGCAAAAGCTTCCAACTTCGGATCTTCCGTCCTTTCTCTACAGTTGGCTTCCTCGTTCATCGTAAAATAAACATACTTAAAAACGGGTCGTAAAAGATAATCGATCAAAGAGAATCGAAATAAGTTTTAGTTGTTTCATTCTTTAGGCATTTGCACGCTTACTAGATTCGTTTTACTTAAACAGGAAATGAGACTCGTACCAATCTCGTTTAGAACTCGGAAGATCTCATACTCGACTCTCGGGTCAGTAGAGAAGGTAGTCAATATCTTAATACGACTTTAAAGATTATAAGAAACTAAATTGGAAAGAATCAACTTAGGCAATTTATGTTTTAGTTCATTGAACGATTTATGAAATTTCTCGTTTATTACTTCTTTAATGAAAAGATAAGAGATCAGATCTCGACTGGTTTTCATCACTCAAGGTCTTGTACTTGACTCTAGGGTCAGTAGGGAGATATTCGATAGATAAAACGGTTTAAACGATCGAAAGAAACTAAGTTGCGAACTAAACAACTTAGAAGACAAGAAACTGAAAATTCACTCTGGAGGCTGTCCAGAACAGAGGATTTGGAAACAGGGGATGAGCCCTGTACTACTGGAAAGATTAGGATGTCTAGTTCGCGCTCCAATTTACGGATCACAAATCCGATAAACGAGCTGGAAGTTATTACAGTTTCCGGCGAGGGTCGCAAAACTGCCGCGAAAACCCTAATTACTCGATAGGTTCGACGTATAACGTCTTAGGTTCGTTCTAAGCTCTCGTATTTGATTTCTTTGGAAACTGGGCCCTCAAGGCAGTCATCACGTACTTCCGTACGTGACGAACTCCTTCTCAAAACTCGCTCAAAAGCATGACGTTCTAAACGTCGGATTTCAACTAACAATTACTAAACCAACAAAAATTCAAAACGCGTTCTAGTTCTCGACTATAACTATAGCCCATATTATATCAACTCAAAAGCTTATGACATCAACTAGAAAGTTGTTCTAAATTCCATCATAAACAATAATATCAAATTAGAATTCTCATCCGACTTCTCGATTATTAGTTACGACTAAATGTTCGTCTCTTACGCGATTTTCAAAGTTGTCGGATTCCGTTCAAATTTTACGACGTTAAACTACGTCTAACGTGAATCACTTTCATGCATGCAAACATATCATAACATTATTATACTTCAACTTATAAAGTGATCTTTGTCTCTTACGTTTCGTTAAACATTTTTAGAAAATTCTTAGTTAAATTCTATAATCAATTAACAATATTTGCAATATAATTCCATCAACAACTCATCAATTAACTCAAACATGTGGAAACCCCTAATTACTCTATAATTTTCGGTTTTCATATAGATGTTAAGGGGGTAATTTTCTTCCCCAATTAACTACATTTATTTACTAATCAACCTCTTTTATCATCAATTATCAACTAACATGCATAAACCCCTAAATTCAACTCAAACCCTAATTAAAATTTCACAAACACATAGGGCTTTTGATTCCTTTTCATTCTAATCACTAATTAAACCTCTATTAAACAAGAATCAATCATCAAATGAAGAAAATTAAAAATCCTACTAACATGCCCTAATTTTCGGTATCAATATAGGTATTAGGGTTCTTATTTTTGTTCCATTTTAATCCCTAATCATCCTATCTAATACATCTAATTTCATTATTCCAAGATCAAATCATCCATTCCAATACTCAAATTTTCGATCAAGAATGAAAAAGAAAAGAATAGAAATCCAATTGGATAGAATTATAGAGAAGGGAATTACCTTAAGAATTAATGAAGAACTTAAGAGGTTTGAATGGAAGGATTGAGACTTGTGTTCTTCTTCAAGTTCTTGGAGTTCTCTTCAATGGTGGATGATGAAGTGAAGAAGATGATGGAGTGGAGAGTGGTGCTGCCGATTGTGTGTGTGTTTGGGAGGAAATGGGTTGTTTTAATTTTGAATTAACTATATATTGTAAACTAATAGGTGTAAAGTTCAAGTAGTGGAAGTAATATGTGTCACTTAATCAAGCATTATCAACATGCATGTTTTCTAATTAAATTAAAAAAAAAAAGAAAAAAAAGTCGGCTGCCATGCAGATTTTTAGGAGGAATACGTGTTTTTCCGGCGCGATCCGACGTTATGGAAAACGTTTGACGAAAAACGTTGCTCGGCACAAAATCGTCGCGATCCGATTTGACCTAAAATTTTAACGTACGAAACTTAATCGGAAAAATAAATTTACAAAATTTATTTTGACAAAAACTCGGGACGACACAGTCCGAGTTTCCTCCGGAAAAACATTAAAACGAACTTTCTCGGGCGTGTTCGTATCGCGATTTCGTGAATGTAAAAATCAGACGGTTTTCCGTTCTGAGTTTACGAACTAAAAACTTTTCGTACGTGCTAACCCTAAATACAGTAGTCATCTAGCTGACTTCTGTAATTTATTTTCAGAAACGGATTCGACCGTCAGTCTTAGGATTCAAAATCGTAAACTTAGGCGTGCAGAGCCATTTATTTAATTAACTTTAAAATTTTTAGAACGTAAAGAATTTACGGGGCATTACATCCTACCCCCCTTACGAAAAATTTCGTCCCGAAATTTGCATACCTTCTGCAAAAAGATGAGGATATCGCTCCTTCATCTTCTCCTCGAGTTCCCACGTGGCTTCTTCTTGCCCGTGATGGTTCCATAGCACTTTAACTATTGGTATCGATTTGGTTCTTAATTTTTGAACCTTTCTATCCAAAATCGATATCGGCTTTTCTTCATAGCTTAGGTCAGATTCAAGAACTACGTCTTGCTGACTAATAGCGTGCTTAGGATCATAAACATATTTTCTCAACTGAGAAACGTGAAAAACGTTATGAACGCTTCCTAGGTTTGGCGGTAAGGCCAATCTATAAGCGACGGGTCCTATTCTCTCGAGGATTTCATAAGGTCCTATAAACCTGGGTCTTAATTTACCCTTAACTCCGAACCTAAGGATTCCTTTGGTCGGGGATATCTTAAGAAAAACTTTATCTCCTTTTTCAAACTCAAGGTTGGTTCGGCGATCGTCGGCATACGACTTCTGTCGGCTCTGGGCCTCTTTCATTCTATCTCGAATCTGTCGAACTATCTCAATCATCTCATTGATCGCATCTGGGCCTAGGTTCTTTCTCTCACCTACGTCATCCCAATAAAGCGGTGATCGACACTTTCTCCCATACAAAGCCTCAAATGGCGCCATTCCTATCGTGGCCTGATAACTGTTGTTGTAGGCGAATTCGACTAAATGTAGAATTTCTTCCCAATTCGCGCCTCGGTCCAAAACCACTGTCCTTAACATGTCGACCAAAATCTGAATCGTTCTCTCTGACTGCCCATCTGTCTGTGGGTGAAATGTTGTACTGAAATTTAGCTCTGTTCCCAACTCTTTCTGCATCGTCATCCAAAATCTCGAGGTGAATTTGGCATCTCTATCTGATATTATGACCTTCGGTACTCCATGCAGTCGTACAATCTCTCTGACATACAACTGAGCTAGTTTCTCTGATCCATATGTAATCTTAATCGGCAAGAAATGCGCTGACTTCGTAAGCCTATCTATTATCACCCAAATCGCTGTATTTCCTCTTCTCGACTTAGGCAAGCCTGTGACAAAGTCCATAGCTATGCCTTCCCATTTCCAATCTGGGACATCCAACGGTTGTAGCAATCCATACGGTCGTCGGTGTAAAGCCTTAACTTGCTGACATGCTAGGCATCTTTCTACAAACGAGGCAACGTCTCGTTTCATTCCATTCCACCAAAAGTTTGTTCTCAAATCCTGGTACATCTTTGTACTTCTTGGATGTGCTGTGTAAGGCGTATCGTGAGCCTCACTCAAAATCTCGTTCTTCAAATCGCTGTCGTTGTCGGGAATTCAAATCCTGCCTTCATAAAGTATTGCATTGTCTGGAGCTTCAGAATATCCTTCCGGCTTATCTGTTCTTATCCTTACTCGTAACTTTTCCATTGACTCATCTTTTCTTTGAGCACTGATGATCCTTTCTCTCAAATCTGGTGTAGCTTCTAATGCTGCTATTTGACTTGTTATCGTAGCTGGCGTGTCAAGCACTCTAATATCCATCTTCTCGAATTCTTGTACTAAGGTTTCTTCTTCTACGAAAAGACATCCTAATTTCGTTGGAGCCTTGCGACTCAATGCGTCTGCTACCACATTAGCCTTTCCTGGATGGTAGTTAATTCCACAGTCATAATCTTTGACTAATTCGAGCCATTGTCTTTGTCTCATGTTCAGTTCTTTTTGCTCGAAAAAGTATTTCAGGCTCTTGTGATCAGTGAATATCTCAACTCTTTACACCATAGAGATGGTGTCTCCAAATCTTTAGCACATATTCTTTATTCGTGTCAGGAAGTGCTAGTACTGGCGCTGTAGTTAACTTTTCCTTAAGAGTTTGGAAACTCTTCTCGCACTCATCCGTCCACTTAAACTTGGTATCCTTCCTGAGTAGCCGTGTCATCGGGCGAGCGATTGTAGAAAATCCCTCGATAAACCTTCTGTAATAACCAGCTAATCCCAAGAAACTTCTGATCTCATTCTGACTTGTTGGTGCCTTCCAGTTGTGCACCGCTTCTACTTTGGCTGGATCCACCTTGATTCCTTCTGTCGATACTATGTGTCCAAGGAACATTACTTTCTTCAGCCAAAATTCGCATTTACTGAATTTGGCGTAGAGTTTCTCAGCTCTTAGTGTTTCCAACACTATCCGTAGATGTCCCTCGTGCTCCGTCTCATTCTTAGAGTAAATGAGGATATCGTCGATGAATACTAAAACAAATTCATCCAAGTAGGGGTGGAAAACTCTGTTCATAAGGTCCATGAATACGACTGGAGCGTTGGTTAAACCAAATGGCATCACTAAAAATTCGTAATGGCCATACCGGGTTCTAAAAGCGGTCTTCGATACATCTTCAGGTTTGATCTTGAGCTGATGATACCCTGACCTCAAATCTATCTTGGAGAAGACTCCTGCACCCTTAAGCTGATCGAACAGATCCTCAATCCTTGGCAAAGGATATTTGTTTTTGAGAGTGATCTTGTTCAGTTCTCGGTAATCGATGCACATTCTCATCGATCCGTCCTTTTTCCTAACAAAAAGCACGGGTGCTCCCCAAGGTGAGACGCTTGGCCTGATAAAACCAAGAACTAGTAATTCTTGTAACTAGATTTTGAGCTCTTCCAGTTCCTTCGGTGCCATTCTGTAAGGGGCTTTAGACTTAGGAGCTGCTCCTGGTTCTAAATCGATCGTGAAGTCCACATGACGATCTGGTGGCAATCCCGGTAGCACTTCCGGAAAAACATCTTCATATTCGTTCACGACTTTTACGTCCTGAATGGTCTTCTCGGCTCCTGGTTCTCCAACTAGGTACACAAGATAGGCTGTGGTACCTTTCTTCTTCATGAGTTTCGTGGCTTGAAGGGCTGATATGATTGGTACACCTCTACCCATTGAAATTCCGTGGAATTCGGTCGGTTCTTTCCCCGGCGGCTGAAAAGAAATTTTTCTCTCGTTGCAGAGAATCGTGGCGTAATTCTCTGACAACCAATCCATTCCTAGGATTATATCTACGTCCCACATTATCATAACATTTAGGTTGTTCGCTATAACATTATGAGTTCCGATTTCTAGTTCTAGGTTAGAGCAAACATGCGTGGAAGTAGTGATCTCTCCTGAAGGTGTGGCTACTCTCATAGATTGTCCAGCTCTTATAGGTCTGATGTCTAAGTTATCGGCACATGAGCCAGCAATGAAAGAATGCGATGCGCCAGTATCAAACAGTATCTTAATGGGGATGTTGTGGAGTTTTTCCATACCTGCTAGATTGCCTTTTCCTTTGCGCTGACCGCCCTGTTTGATAGCGCATGCCCTCACATTCTGTTGTTGCTGTGCATGCTGCTGAAACTGCTGCTGGTTCATAGGCGGCTGCTGCGGCTGTGCTTGGATGGCTCGGAGGGGTACTGCTTGAAGCGGTTTAGGGCAGTCCTTTTTCATGTGCCTCTTCTGTCCACAGTTGAAACAGTTGGGGGTACCTATTTGGCAGACTCCGGGATGGGCTCGGTTGCACTTCGGGCAGACAGGGATGGTAACCCTCCCTGGGTTATTCGCTCCCTGGTTAAAATTCCTCTGTTGCCCTTGTGACTGGTTCAGCTGATTATTGCCCTTCCACGGCGAGTTCTGCTTGTTCCCCTGAATGAACAACCCCGATTGGTTGTTTCCCTACCACGGCCTCTTGCCATTGTTGTTGGCAGGCTGCTGATAGCCCCTTTTTTTTGTCCTTCCTGGTTGTTGTAACCCTGACTGTATCCTCCGCTACCTCCTCCGTTCCAATTTCTCTTCCCCTGGTAGTTGCTACTGTTTTTGTTGTAGTAGCCTCGATTTTGACTCTGCGCTGGTGCTGACGCAGTTGGTATAATCTTTTTCTCATCGGGCACGACGGCCTCCATTTTCAGTGCTCTTCCCAGTATGTCTGAATAACCTAGTCCTCCATGGCTAGCCAAAGTGATTCCCAATTCATGACGCAAACCTCCCTGAAATTTCTTTGATAGCTTCTCCTCAGTGTCGACCAATGTCGACGCATACCTCAACAACTCGCAAAACTTGACGTCATATTCCGTCACAGTCAGCTTTCCCTGCTTCAGATTATAAAATTCGGCCTCTTTCTGTGCCCTATATGTCTTGGAGACGTACTTGTCAAAGAAAATCTCCTTAAATTCTTCCCACGAAAAACGAGCCAGATGCTCAGCAGGTATCACCTTCTGTCTTGCCTCCCACCAGTAATCTGCCGATCCCGTCAGTTGGAATGCGACACACAACATTCTCTCCTCATCAGTGCATCTGAGGAGTTTGAAAATTTTCTCGGTCGACCTCACCCATAGCTCAGCATCGCTAGGGCTTCCAGTTCCATTGAGCATTGGAGGGTTCCTTTTGAGGAAGAGATCCTCAATATCTCTACGGAGCGGTGGTGGAGGTGGTGGTGATGGTGATGGAGGTGGAGATGGGGATGGAGTGATATTCCGCTCATATTCCTGTTCTTGGTTATTTTCTGGCTGACGTCTACCACGTCCTCTCGGCCTTCCAGGTCTTCGACCTCTCCTGTTGTTAACATTTCTCGGCGGCATTTTCTTTAGTCTAGGGAAAAATTGAAAATTCTCATTCGTTTCCTTCTATTAATTACACTTAGCACTTACTAGCTCGTTCTCAACTTAATCAAATTCATGGAACAACATATCGAACATAGCTTTGATATCATTTCATTAATCTTTTAACTTTCGAGTTAAACTCATTTCCTAATTACACGAGTTCATTTAACATTCTGATTGATTTTTTTTTTTAAATTACTCGATTCATAAGAGATTTTACTTGATTAAAAACCCTCTTTACAGGTCATGTATATATATATATACATCCAAAAAGAATATTATTTTTGCCTCTAACGAGGACTTATACAAAAAGGGTTAGACTATTATTAGTCTAAACTAGGATGACTGCCTACTATTTACCTGGTGCACTACAAGCTGCACTCTGTATCTACTAAAGTACTAGAATGGAAACGATTCATAAAATTTCGTATCCGCTAGAGTACTACAAAAACTAACTAGTTACTGATCCGACTCTATACAGGACAAAGAGCTACTACTACTACTGATATTTACCCACGTCTATGATGCACTGCCTAACTAAACTGCAGTAGAGTCCAAAAACTACCCCGAAGTCTGCAAAATCCTAACAACCCTCCTCTGGGTCCTCCTCAGGGTCCTCCACCGGATCCTCCTCCGGGTCCTCCTCCGGATCCTCCTTTGGGTCCTCCTCCTCGGACTCCGAACCAAAAACCAGCTCGAGTGCCTCGTCCACCCTCAGAGTAGAACCGTCGTCAAGTGTAAGCAGGGTGGGTGAGGGTGCCTCAGAAACAGTCTCCTTCAAGTCGGAGACCAAGTCGTCCTCTCTGACCTCTCTCGCACGCTTCTTCAGGGGAAGAAGGTGCTCGGGAATTGAACCTGAACCCGACTCGAACTCCTCCCTAGAACGGACCCTGGACGGTCCTGCCTCCATCTTCTCTCGGACTACTCCCCACCTCGCGCAGATCTCCTCGAGTGGCATAAGTGGAGAGGGCAGCTCTAACATATCGGCGAGCTCCGCGTAGATCTCTCGGTGGTCTGGCCCCTCTCTGTACAGTCTCGTCTCCAACGGTCCCCTGATCCTAACACAAACGTCAGGCACAAACGGTGAAGACAACCCCAACAGCACGACTGTCTCAGCGTCAACCTCTACAAAACCCGGGCCTGGGATCAACTCCTTAATCTGCTGTCCAACCGGTGGTGACTCTGGTGTAACTACCGTCTCCTCGTCCTCCTCTGGTTGCTCTAACTCAGCGTCAGTCTCCTCCTCCAGTACACCGTCTGGTGGCAACTCTAACAAAGCTGAGTACTCCAGGTCTAAGTCAAGCTTCTCAAGCTCCGTCTCGGCTGGAAAGTGACTGTAGGGGATGTGTGGCTCTAATGGAAGGGGAATCATAAACCTGCTCTCAAAGAAATGCCTGTGCACACACAGGGCGAATCCGGCGTAGTTGCCGGTCGGTTCCGTGTCGTCGCCGAAAATCCCCAAAAAGTACCAAGCCGCACGGTGCGCCCATCCGCGCCACTCGTCCGGTAGGTGTACGATCAAATCTAATATCGTCTGACTCTCCCTGATCAGGTGTCGCACTAGGTAGTAGGCTGAAGAAAAATTAATAACAATTTGTCCCACATCCTCCTCTCCATAGTCTACCTCGAACTCGTAGTACTCATCCTGCAACATGTCAACTATGGTGCGCTCGCACGATGCCAAAGACTGGCTCTTTCGAGCCGTAACACGAGTCCTAGCCATCCTACAAAAGTTTTAAGGAAACATGGATCAGTAACAGGTAGGGAAAAATAACTTATCTTAACGAAAACATAAATTACAAAATGAATATCCCTTATTCAATTGTAACATCAACACTTAAGTCAACCACTTATTAAAACTTCTAGCAATTCAAAGAATTGCACTCAACAACATATATATATTTATATACATAAAATTAAAGATTTTATTTTCATTCTTTCATTTCACCATATTATTACTCATTTTAATTCTTCTATTTCTTTTATTTCTTAACTCATTAACTCTTGACGACTTTCACTTATTAAAACAAAGTATATTTACTTCGTTCATGTTACTTATTCAAAAGTAACATCCATTTTCAAAAGAATTTGTCGTTTACGACTCTTGATATTCGTACTAATTGTAGTCGTCGCTCAAGACGAAAATATGGAATTTAATTCCATAAAAAGAAAATGAAATATAACTTAAGAATAATTTCCTGGAAAACTAAGTTCCAGTTGCTGTCGCTAGAATAGGGCGATCGATGGGAAAGAAAAAAAATTAATCAAGCTTCGCGCTCGACTTCTAATAAACTCTACAATTTTTCTTTATAAAGTTCGATCAAACGAACCCTATTGCAACACGAAACGAGAAGAAAAAGAAATGACGTGTCGCGAACTGATGTTATTTACATTACTTACACGTAAGTAATGTTCACTTATTTTATTTGGCTTTGATTTCAATTTATTCAATTTTCGTCGTCTTGTTCATATACTTCTTAACTCGAAGCCGAAAGCTTCTCAAACGTCTAATTGCTCCCTTCTTTTACTAACACGATTTATTGAATCATCATTTTTATTCATTTTATTTCTTTTTCCTCGCAGGAAATTCTTAGACGACAAGTTCGACTTTGCCGAGTCTTTATTCATGTCACTAAGCGCACGTGACATTCATCAGAGGAAGTCCTTCCCGCGTTAGGGATCTCCTTTCGAAATCATTTCAAAACAACGTTTCTTACAAACGTCTAAGTTCTCGAAGAACCGGAAAGTTCTTAGATTCCAAGTCTACGTTCTCATTGAACCGGGAAAATTCCTTAAAATCTGACTATATTCTCGTATTCCGCATAATTTTTTTATAAAAAGGGAAATCATTGCGCAAATATTTTCACATAAGATAGTACTTGTACTATCGCATAATCATGTAAGTATAAAAATTATACTTCTGTAAAATTCTCATTTTTAAAACACAACTCATTCTCGTTCTCAAATTTTTATTGAATACTTGCTCATAAATTTCTTATTTAAAAGAAATCTCATTATAAAATTCTTTCATTTTCCCTCATTGAGTCGACGTAGCGGGCGGTTGAGTTGACTTCTACGTTCTCAATCTTAGCATCATAGTCTAACTCTTATCTCATACTTGGAAAGACGACTCTGATCCAGAGTATACACAAATACCATGTCTCATGACTTGAAAGAAGGCTCAATATAGAGTACAAACGAATACTCTATTTATTTCTCGAAGAAAGACTTGTATACGAATACCACTTTATGGTATTACTTAAAGGAATGACTCGTACTAGAAAGAATGACTCACACTAACTCATGCTAGAAGATTGACTCAAAAGCAGAAGAGAAAACGAGCACTGCTCTGATACCACTCTGTCACAGCCCCAAATCCCGAGGGACGGTAGAAACCGGGGTGCGACTGGGGTTGGATTAAAGAAGCGGGGAAGAAGGGGGCTAACTGACTAAACATACATGAAAAAGGCATCGTTAAAACATAAACAAGACTTGAATATAGATAAGGAAGAGTTAATCGATAAGGATTACTCGACAGAAAAACATAGAAGAAACTAAGTTCTTAATTACAGACTTAATTACAGAGTTGTTCAAAAATACATCTCAAAAGGTATTTAGAGTTTTGCAGCGGAAGGGTTCTAACTAAGCATCCTATCCTTTAACTCAACACCAACCGTCGTCACTCACCGTCGCTTCAACCTGCACATTTAGAAAACAATGTAGGGCTAAGTACAAACGTACTTAGTGGGCACGATGCTGAAATCATAATCATAAATATAGATAAATATGGCATTTCATAAGCGTAGCATATCGGAGTTTTATTGAAAGAATCCGTGTCTACTAAACATTTTCTGACTCTTTTCTCATAAATCACTCGCACGAGCATTTTCTGACTAATGTTACGTTCAATCTTGACCAATTCTAATTCACTGTGGCTGGTACCCCTCAACAGGATATCACATACACCACAAGTTACAAAGTGCACTAACTCTGGAAAGCACTTAGCAGCTAACTCAGAGCCGATCGTTAGTTAATCTAGTTAGATTAACTCTAAATCTGGAAAACACGAATGTTGACTCAGATAGGTACAAGAGAACTCACATAAAACATAAAACAGTTCATGCCATAATATCACTTTGAAAACACAGATATCAAAGCGATAAAGAAAGATTTTCCGAGCATTGCTCGTTTTATTTGTATATAAAAGCTCACCTTGATTTACAGAACTTAAAGCAAAAGCTTCCAACTTCGGATCTTCCGTCCTTTCTCTACAGTTGGCTTCCTCGTTCATCGTAAAATAAACATACTTAAAAATGGGTCGTAAAAGATAATCGATCAAAGAGAATCGAAATAAGTTTTAGTTGTTTCATTCTTTAGGCATTTGCACGCTTACTAGATTTGTTTTACTTAAACGGGAAATGAGACTCGTACCAATCTCGTTTAGAACTCGGAAGATCTCATACTCGACTCTCGGGTTAGTAGAGAAGGTAGTCGATATCTTAATACGACTTTAAAGATTATAAGAAACTAAGTTGGAAAGAATCAACTTAGGCAATTTATGTTTTAGTTCATTGAACGATTTATGAAATTTCTCGTTTATTACTTCTTTAATGAAAAGATAAGAGATCAGATCTCGACTGATTTTCATCACTCAAGGTCCTGTACTTGACTCTAGGGTCAGTAGGGAGATATTCGATATATAAAATGGTTTAAACGATCGAAAGAAACTAAGTTGCGAACTAAACAACTTAGAAGACAAGAAACTGAAAATTCACTGCGCAATCCAGTAACTCTGGAGGCTGTCCAGAACAGAGGATTTGGAAACAGGGGATGAGCCCTATACTACTGGAAATATTGGGAAGTCTAGTTCGCGCTCCAATTTACGGATCACAAATCCGATAAATGAGCTGGAAGTTATTACAGTTTCCGGCGAGGGTCGCAAAACTGCCGCGAAAACCCTAATTACTCGATAGGTTCGACGTATAACGTCTTAGGTTCGTTCTAAGCTCTCGTATTTGATTTATTTGGAAACTGGGCCCTCAAGGCAGTCATCACGTACTTCCGTACGTGACGAACTCCTTCTCAAAACTCGCTCAAAAGCACGACGTTCTAAACGTCGGATTTCAACTAACAATTACTAAACCAACAAAAATTCAAAACGCGTTCTAGTTCTCGACTATAACTATAGCCCATATTATATCAACTCAAAAGCTTATGACGTCAACTAGAAAGTTGTTCTAAATTCCATCATAAACAATAATATCAAATTAGAATTCTCATCCGACTTCTCAATTATTAGTTACGACTAAATGTTCGTCTCTTACGCGATTTTCAAAGTTGTCGGATTCCGTTCAAATTTTACGACGTTAAACTACGTCTAACGTGAATCACTTTCATGCATGCAAACATATCATAACATTATTATACTTCAACTTATAAAGTGATCTTTATCTCTTACGTTTCGTTAAACATTTTTAGAAAATTCTTAATTAAATTCTATAATCAATTAACAATATTTGCAATATAATTCCATCAACAACTCATCAATTAACTCAAACATGTGGAAACCCCTAATTACTCTATAATTTTCGGTTTTCATATAGATGTTAAGGGGGTAATTTTCTTCCCCAATTAACTACATTTATTTACTAATCAACCTCTTTTATCATCAATTAATCAATTGCAATTCAATTATCAACTAACATGCATAAACCCCTAAATTCAACTCAAACCCTAATTGAAATTTCACAAACACATAGGGCTTTTGATTCCTTTTCATTCTAATCACTAATTAAACCTCTATTAAACAAGAATCAATCATCAAATGAAGAAAATTAAAAATCCTACTAACATGCCCTAATTTTCGGTATCAATATAGGTATTAGGGTTCTTATTTTTGTTCCATTTTAATCCCTAATTATCCTATCTAATACATCTAATTTCATTATTCCAAGATCAAATCATCCATTCCAAAACTCAAATTTTCGATCAAGAATGAAAAAGAAAAGAAAAGAAATCCAATTGGATAGAACTATAGAGAAGGGAATTACTTTAAGAATTAATGAAGAACTTAAGAGGTTTGAATGGAAGGATTGAGACTTGTGTTCTTCTTCAAGTTCTTGGAGTTATCTTCAATGGTGGATGATGAAGTGAAGAAGATGATGGAGTGGAGAGTGGTGCTGCCGATTGTGTGTGTGTTTGGGAGGAAATGGCTTGTTTTAATTTTGAATTAACTATATATTGTAAACTAATAGGTGTAAAGTTCAAGTAGTGGAAGTAATAGGTGTCACTTAATCAAGCATTATCAACATGCATGTTTTCTAATTAAATTAAAAAAAAAAGAAAAAAAAGTCGGCTGCCATGCAGATTTTTAGGAGGAATACGTGTTTTTCCGGCGCGATCCGACGTTACAGAAAACGTTCGATGAAAAACGTTGCTCGGCACAAAATCGTCGCGATCCGATTTGACCTAAAATTTTAACGTACGGAACTTAATCGGAAAAATAAATTTACAAAATTTATTTTGACAAAAACTCGGGACGACACAGTCCAAGTTTCGTGCGGAAAAACATAAAAACGAACTTTCTCGGACGTGTTCGTATCGCAATTTCGTGAATGTAAAAATCAGACGGTTTTCCGTTCTGAGTTTACGAACTAAAAACTTTTCGTACGTGCTAACCCTAAATACAGTAGTCATCTAGCTGACTTCTGTAATTTATTTTCAGAAACGGATTCGACCGTCAGTCTCAGGATTCAAAATCGTAAACTTAGGCGTGCAAAGCCATTTATTTAATTAACTTTAAAATTTTTAGAACGTAAGGAATTTACGGGGCATTACATATTAAGTAAGAAATAGCTTAAAGGTTTAAAGCAAGTAAAGAAGAAATTATTAAAGAAATAAGCAAAAATAGAGAAAAACCGAGTTTAAAAAAAAATAATAGATCGAAAAAAAAATAAAAAGAAGTTTTTAATCAAGTAAAGAAAAGATGCTAGACGAGTTAAGATAGATACTCGTATAAGTTAATCAAGAAAGTAAGGATAAAATAAGATGTCAAATAAAAAAATAAACCGAGATAATAATTAGAGGAACAATAGTTGAGATAAGAAATGAGGATCGAATTAAAGATGAATAAGAAATCCACATTTTATAAGAGTTAATAATGATAATTAAAGAGAAATTTTTGTTAATAGAATAAAGGTTATAAAATACCTTATAAGATAGCGGATGTAGAACGAAGCGTTGTCTATATAAATAAGAAAGATAGAATTAATAGTTTAAGCCTCCATAAAAGGAAATGCATAATCGAGTTAGATTTTAAGATCTAAATTAAATGAATGTTAATGTGTCTTGAAGTATGCTTGATTTATGTGAATTCATTATATGATTGAATGAGTGTTTAAATGCATGATACTAGTTATGATGTGAAAAATAATTGAATGATTGAATTATTAATTGTTAAACCAAGATTTGATTAAAGCCTTTGAAAGAAAGCTCGAGTAATAGAATATAGACGATGACATTATTAATTAGAACGAGAAAAGTATACGATGTTGAGTAGTAAAGTTATTCAATTCGAATAGTGTTAATAATTTAAAGACGAGAACACGAGATCTTTTAGAAAAGTTAGAGCGAAGAGAGAAACGACTCAAATAGAAGTCCTTCAGTTAAAGTCCAACGCCTTTATGTCCGTCATGTTGCGTATCTTATTTTCCTATCGATGTCAAACTGTGAAGGATCGAGCCGGACGGATTATTAAGCGAGGACAAATAGCCCTAGACCACCTAGCTAGTCTTCGGAAGTCAGGTGGGCTTTTCTGAACCAAAACTATCGACGAGATTTAGTTATGTTATTAAATTTTATGATATGATTTTCAAATGTGATTGACTTGCCATTTTATTGAAGTTAGTATGTGTTATCATCTATCTATATGGAGATGTTATTATCCTGTGAAAAGCAGGAACCCACGTGTGGTATATGTTGAGGTGACTGTGAGCCTTGCTTCGGTTAGGCCGGTCACAGTGTTTGAGAAGGAGGCCTACTTCTCAGCACAGTGAGATTGTTTGTGATAGATGATACATACTGTTATATTATATGATATTTGACTGCGCAGTCTGTTTTAAAAAAAAAAACGTTTTGACATGCACAAGTAAACTGTTTTAAAACTGCTTATATACTTGTGATGTTCGGCAAGGCAAGTTCAATTATTATAGCTTTAAGAAGCATCTTTATTCAAATGTTTGGCTTGTGTTCACTGAGTACGAAGTACTCAGCCCTGCGTGTGTTTCTAAACATGCAGGTTGACTGGATGGCGATGGCGTGGATACTTGGTGGTGTGGTTTGGTTTTGTTGGTTGAGTTTAATTGAATTTTAGACTGGCATTTGTACGTCTTCATACGTGCAAGTATTGGGTATTGATGCAAGTTTCCGCTGCAATCCTTTTGAACTAATGTCTGTTGAAGCTAGTACTTTAGTACTCATGTTTTTGATCCCGAGCGTTGTACTCGAAGACTTTGAATACTTGTTGAATTCGTAACTCTTTAACTTGTAATTCCGAGCGATGGGCTCGTAACTTAAATTGTTGTTGAACATGATCCTTTAACTTGATATATATTCGTATGCTTTCTCTTTTTGTTGGAATTCCTTTCCCATCAGCATAAATTACTTGTTTGAATTCCTGTTGTAGGTAAAGTTAAGATGCTCGGTAGTTATTTCATTTTGCTTTTGAAAACCAAATTCGATTGTCTTGTCTTCCATCTTTGTTTTTCCCCGAGCATGTTCCCTTATTTGAGTTAGTTGTTAGTTGTTTAAGTTTATTGTTGTTCGTAAGTCGCACCTCGAGAGTCGGGGCGTGACATAAATCAAAGAATCCAAAAATCTTGTTTTCAAACCAAAATTTCGAGCAACGAATAAAAAGTCAAAATTCACTATTCATATTAGGGTTTTCTGGACCTTCAACTCGACTTTCTTTCAGACAATCTCTGACGACTCTCAAACATATCCCAAAGCTTATAAAATAATATTTAGACTCAAAAGACACTAATTAGACGACATTCGGAAAACTTGATGAATAGTGAAAACTCGAGAAAAGTTACTATTCATCTAAAATTGAAACTTCTCAGAATATTCCAAAATTTGAACTCAAACTCAAACTCAAATAATCATGCTCAATAAATTCATCACACAATCGATTCGGATAACCAAAACGAGAAAAATCACGTAAAGACACTCAAGGGCATTTAGTAATTTCACGAGAAAATTTCTTTTCTCGGACATTTTTATCACACAAAGGCACACAATCAAGGCATATAAACTCAATTAAGACGAACTTAAAGACTTATGAAAGATCGGGGTAATACATGGTAACTGCGAGCTTTGCTTTATGTATGTCTCTGCGGTCGGTCCATTTTAGGAAAATTTCAGGCTGTCTTGTACTTTGAGTGTATTGAATTTTGAATTCGAAGTTTTATTCATCCTCCGTCTTCCAAGTTTTATTTCTTGACTTTGGGACGTCTGACTTCCACAGAACTGCTCGACATGCATGAACAACATGGTTCAGTGCCGGAGTCAGTCGAGTTCTTGTATGACTGACCATCTTGATCTTGAACTGTCTTCTTAGTCTGGCTGACTTCTTCCATTTGAATCTATAAAGATAAAATCACTGCACTCAAACAGTGAGCTCTAGCTAACTTGAGACTGATGACTCATCTACTCAGTTGGGATCAGTTGAGTTTTGATATAAATCAAAATCTTTACTAATTTTCCCAACATCCTCTTGCGTTTGATCGTTTTAAGTTTTTTGCAAATCTAGGGTTCATCCTCAATAGTTTGAGCTAAGATCGGTGTGATTCGTTTTCCTATTTGTTTCACACTAATGGAAAAGATGATTATTCCTATTTTCCGAATAGCTTTATTGATTATTCTAACTAGTTTATACTTTTATACATGTGGATAAAAAATCGATCCATATCATCACGCACGATCATTCCACGAGTTCAAATATTACATAAAAATGTCTCATTCCAAAGAAAAATCTTCATTCACATAAGGACATGAATGTCACATGCGAACAGATAGAGATCACACAAAAAAAATATATATATATCAATTCGAAAACTTCTATCAATGATACACAATTTCTCTTCAAGTTCAACCATCTCTTGCCGGAAAAGAATAAGTATTCTTTTCTCATTTTCTCAACCCCTACTGTAGTCTCAACCCCTGCCTATTGTTCTCATTATATATGTGAGATTTTTGGCTGCTTCTCTCTCGAAATGGAATATACAGTTTTACTCATTTTAAAATAGAGATGGTCAACCAATCATCAAGTCATGATGATGATTGATTCTTATCGGTACGCTAAATGAATAGAGGGATTTTTTTTAAAGGATGATTAGAGGGAAACTAGCGTATAACCCGTCGAAAATCGACGGACAATCACACTATGTTATAAGACAATTCATACTTTCTTTTACACAAAATCAATTTACCTTTTTGCAAAATAGATGAAGAAAAGCATTTCTTTAATTCATTCTACCTCCTTTTACCTGCATGAAATCAATATAAATTTAACTTTTTGTAAGTTTATTAAAATATGTAGTTACAATTTGTGAAATTAACTTAGCAATTACATCATAACCTGTTGAAGATTTTACGGTACACGGCGTTGGTTGTTGTGTCGTGTTTGGCCATCCTCATCATATGCTAAACTTTTGAGTCATGTTTGTTAATGGCTCCTGAGATTTCAATATACAACTGACCATGACTTAATATAGGTTTCAGAAGGTATATGCCTACGTTCGAAAGAGACCGTCCCTACATCTAAGATTAAATAATTTAAAAAAAAAATAAGTTGAATCGTCAGTTCGGAATCACCCGTCGACCATTAATACAAATTTGTGCAATATTCAGCCTTTCTAACTTTGAATAATTATAAATCAAGTAATGTAGGAAATGTTGCGCTATTATAATCTTTTTACACTAATATATAAAAATGTATACTATATTATTGCCATAATAATAACATACATTGTGCCACAATTATGAATTATGCAAAACTCAACTACAGAAAACATGAAAACTTCATGAATTATGATTAAAGATTTTATAAAAATGTATGAATAAAAAAATGCACGAAATGAGAAATTAAAAACTTATGTTGTTTCTATAATTTGATTCTTCTGGACTTTCACTGATTTTCATATTTATTTAACACGATGTGGAACAGAGAGTTAATTATTATTAATATTTAAAATCTATTATTTTATATTCAATAGTTTAAAAAGTTCGGAGAATTTAGATTAACAGGAATAGAAGAATAATAGGGGTGTCACATATAAGAGAGGTAACGTGTTGAAAATCGATGGAGAAACACACTATGTTGTAAAACATTTATGTACTTTCTTTTACTTGCAATAATTCAATTCCTTTAATGCAATTCGATTAACTTTTACTAAATAGATTAAGATGTCATTGTAATGCCCCGGAAATTCCTTACGATCTCAAAATTTTAAAGTTAATAATAAAAATGGCTTTGCACGCCTAAATTTACGATTTTGAATTCTAAGACTAACTATCGAATCCGTTTCCGAAAATAAATTACGGAAGTCAGCTAGACAACTACTGTATTTATGGTTATCGCGTACGAAAAGTTTTTAGTTCGTGAACTCAGAACGGAAAACCGTCTGATTTTTACATTCACGAAATCGCGATACGAACTCGCCCGAGAAAGTTCGTTTTTATGATTTTCCGGACAAAACTCGGACTGTGTCGTCCCGAGTTTTTGTTGGAATTAATTTTATAAATATTATTTTCTGATTAAGTTTAATACGTTAGAATTTTTGGTCGAATCGGATCGTGACGATTTTGTACCGAGCTACGTTTATCCTCGTTCGATTTTCGTAACGTCGTATTTTTCCTTCATTTCCTCTCATGACCGACCTCCCTCTTCTCACATTAGCTAGATATTTGTTTTTATATTGTATTAATATGTGACACCTAAGTGTATTACTATTCAACTTTACACCTAAGTCTTTAATTAGAAATATCTAAACTAAAACTAGTTAGTCATCATCTCCTTTGTTCTTCCTCCCCCCAAAACCGATACACACACACTCATCTTCTCTCTCTCTTGTTCTTCCATCACCATTGAAGAAACCTCAAGCTTGGAGCAAAAGAAATCACACAAGTCATCATCCAACCATCAAATTCCATTACTTCCTTTAGTAAAGATCAAGGTATTCATCTCCTCACTAATCCTATCCAATTGGATTCCATTTCTTTTTATTTTCTTCTTGGGATCGAGATTGAGGAAGATGAACTAGATGTTTTGATCTTCGATTAGTGAAATTATTTGTGATTAGATATGAATTCTAGGATTAAAATTGAAGAAATCAAGAACCCTAACCTCTATGACATTACCGAAATTTTAGGGATTTTTGTAGGATTTTTGGAATTCTTCAATTGATGTTATATTCATGCTTAGGAAGTGTTCGATTAGGGATTAAAACAAAAAGAAATCGAAAGCCCTTTGATTTGTTGAAACCGAGTTCTAGGGTTTAGGGTTTGAAATTGGGGGTTTTGCATTTTAATGTGTAATTGGATTTCTTTTGATCAATTGATATTATAATAGTATGATTAAGAGTTAAATGGTGTTGATTAATGAAGAAAATCACTCTCTTAATCTTTGTGTTAATACCGATTTTTAGGTATTAATTAGGGGTTTGATATAGCTTGGTTTAATTGATGAAATGATGATAGAATATGGTTTCTAATGACATTAGATGATGTTATGAATTTAATTAGAATTTTCTAAAATTATTATTGAATTGGTAAGAGACAAAGATCTCGAATTAAGTTGAGATATAGTGATGACATGAAGTGATTATATGCATGAAAATGAATCTCGTTAGATGATGTTTGATGACGTAAAATTTGAATGAAATCCGACAAGTTTTAAAATTGTGTAAGAGACGAACAATTAGTTGTAATTAATAACCGAGAAGTCGAACGAGAATTCTAACTTGATAATATTGTTTATAATGGACTTGAGAACGACTTTGTAGTTGACGTCATGAGCTTTCGAGCTATTATAATATGAGTTGTAGTTATAGTCGAGAATTAGAACGAGGGATTGATAACTTGATTTTTTGGTTTAGTACATGTTAGTTGAAAGCCGACGTTTAGAACGTCGTGCTATTGGACGAGTTTTGAGAAGGAGTTCATCACGTACGGGGGTACGTGTTGACTGCCTTGAGGGTTAAGTTTCATAAGAAATCGAATACGAGGACTTAGAACGAACCTAAGAAGTTATACGTCGATTCTATCGAGCAACTAGGGTTAGCGCGGCAGTTTTGTGACCCTTGCCGGAAACTGCAATAACTTCTAGCTCGTTTATCGGATTTGCGATCCGTAAATTGGAGCGTAAACTAGACATCCCAAGTTTTCAAACGGTACAGGGTTTATCCTCTGTTTCCAATTCCCCTGTTCTGGGCAGCCCCCAGAGTTACTGCCTTGCACAGTGAATTTTCAGATTTCATTCTTCTAAGTTGTTTTGTTCGCAACTTAGTTTCTTACGATCGTTTAAGCCGTAATAACTTGACGACTATCTTCCTACTGACCCCAGTGTCAAGAAAGGAGCCTTGAGTGGTAAAACAAGACGAGAATTGTCTAAATCGTCTAAAGAGGTAAAACGTAATTTTCTTAAGTTGATTCTTTTCCAACTTAGTTCCTTTTGATCTTTTAAGTCGTTTTGAGCTATCGACTACCCTCTCTACTGACCTAAGAGTCGAGTATGAGACCTTTCGAGTTTTAAACGAGATTTTTTCGAGTCTCGTTCCCGTTTAATTAAAATGAAACTAGTAAGCGTGCAATTGCCTAAAGAAATGAAATGACTAAAACTTTTTCGAGTTTCAATGATCGATTATCTTTTACGACCCGATTTTAAGTGTTATTATTTTATAATGAAGGAGGAAGCCAGCAGTAAGGAAAGGACGGAAGATTAGAAGATCGGAAGCTAGTGCTTATTAGTTCTGTATTACAAGGTGGGCTTTTATATATAAAATAAAACGAGCAATGCTCGGAAAATCTTTCTTTATCGCTTTGATATCTATGTTTTCAAAGTGATAATTATGGCATGAACTGTTTTATATTTTATGTGAGTTCTCTTGTACCTATCTGAGTTAACATTCGTGTTTTCCAGATTTAGAGTTAATCTAACTAGGTTAACTAACGATAGGCTCTGAGTTAGCTGCTAAGTGCTTTCCAGAGTTAGTGCACTCTGTAACCTGTGGTGTATGTGATATCCTGTTGAGGGGTACCAGCCACGGTGAATGAAAATTGGTCAAGATTGAACATAACATACCAGAAAAATGCTTGCAAGCTAAATTGAGAAAAAAAGTCAGAAAATGTTTAGTAGACACGGCCTCTTTTTAATAAAACCCCGATGTGCTACAAATTATGAAATGCCATTATTATCTATACTTATGATTATGATTTCGGCATTGTACCCACTAAGTACCTTTGTACTTAGTCCTGCATTGTTTTCTAAATGTGCAGGTTGAAGCAACGTGAGCGGCAGTGGTTGAAGTTGGGTTGAGAAGTTAGGAAGCTTTAGTTATGACTCTTCCGCTGCAAAACTCTAGAATCTTTTTGAGAATATGTATATTGAACAAAACACTGTAGTATAAGTCTGTAATCGTGAACTTAGATACCTTTGTGTACTTTTGTCCAGTAATCACTCGTGATTAACTCTTTCTGTATAATATTCCAGTCTTGTTCATTGAATGTTTGATGTCGTTTATGTATGTTTAGTCAGTTAGCCCCCTTCTTCCCCGCTTCTTTAATCCAACCCCAGTCACACCCCGGCTTCTGCCGTCCCTCGGGATTTGGGGCTGTGACAGTCATTTCTTTCATTTATTCTACTCCTTTTTACTTGCATGAAAATATAAATTTAACTTTTGTAAGTTTATAAAAAATATTTAGTTACAATTTGTGATATTAACTTGAAAACTACCTGATATAAATTAAGTTCTTTGCAGAGATCATCATCATTCTTGCAATTGAAAACCTTTTTTCTATATTTTACCTGACTAATTTTTTTTTAGAACCAAACCAAATAAATTTGTTAATGAAACCTTCACATACACCAACAGAGGAGCTTGCAACTCGAAAAGGACAATAGCATGCTCTTCGAAATATTAGGCGGTGCATAAGTGTTGTCTAAGATTGACTAACTTATGTAATAGACCATTGTTATTTCATGAATTGCAGAACAGTACAAATTCAAACCAAATGATATTCAACAACTTATGTATAAATCAGGATGTAAAGAAAGTCGAACATCCATGCTCTGAACAAAATTCTTAAACATTAGTATATAAATAGCAAATGATAAATAAATAATAAAAATTGATGAATCTCAATGTTACTTAACTATTGAAACAAACAAAAATTATTTGAGTAACATCATCAACAACATCTAAATAGATACCAACTTAAGGATCGACAAGATCATTCCCAGAGGTCAGCACAACCAAGAAACAAAGTCCTAATGATTACATCGTGTATATTAAATAAAAATTATTAGACTATTTCAAAATTTAATTCGACCAATCAATACATTAGCCACATTAGCTAATTATTTTGGAATCATTTATTCTTTCAACTAATAAATTGGTTCCCTATAAAAAAATAATTTTCTATTGGCCAATTAATAAAGTGATCAAATTATATTAAATTAAACTAAATTATAAAAATATAGTTATTTATTCGGCCGATTAATTAATAAATTGGCCAAATAAAACTGGTGGAGCAAAAGATGAGAAAATACACATTAATTCTATGTATTTATAGGCTTTTCAATAGGTGAAATTTCATTGAATAACCGATGTGGGACACAAGATTTTAGTAGATATTTAAAATCTATTATATTTTACATTTAAAAATTCAAAAATTTGAGAATTTAGATAAATAGGAATGGAGAATTAAGAGGGGTGCCACGTAGGATTTTTTCAAAGCAAGAATTGTTTTTCTTTTAGTAATATAATGATTCAAAAAATTGAGAATTTAGATAAATAGGAATGGAAAATTAAGAGGGGTGCCACGTAGGATTTTTTCAAAGCAATAATCGTTTTCCTTTTAGTAATATAACTAGTGTGTAACCCGTCAATTTTTGACGGGAAACCACATTATGTTGTAATTTATAAATATATAACCATAAAAATAATACATTATTATCTATATGAAATGCCCCGTAAATTCCTTGCGTTCTAAAAAGTTTAAAGTTAATTAAATAAATGGCTTTGCACGCCTAAGTTTACAATTTTTGAATTCTAAGGCTAACGGTCGAATCCGTTATTAAAAATAAATTACGGAAGTCAGCTAGACGACTACTGTATTTAGGGTTAGCGCGTACGAAAAGTTCTTAGTTCGTAAACTAAGGACAGAAAACCGTCTAATTTTGCAATCACGAAATTACAATACGAACACACCCGAGAAAGTTTGTTTTTATGTTTTTCCGGACGAAACTCGGACTATGTCGTCCCGAGTTTTTGTCAAAATAAATTTTGTAAATTTATTTTCTAATTAAGTTCATACGTTAGAATTTTTAAGTCAAATCGAATCGCGACGATTTTGTACCGAACGACGTTTTTCGTCGTCCGTTTTTCCGTAACGTCGGATCGCGCCGGAAACACCCGTAACCCTCCTAATCCCATGCATGCAGCCGCCACATCATTTGATTAGGTGTAATCTTGCATGTTGACCTTGTTTAAACTTAATGACACCTAAAACTCACTTTACACCATTTCAACATTCTCATCATATCACTCTTAGACAAAATCAATTTCCTCTCATCTCTCTCTCACTCTCTCTCGGCAATTCTCTCTCTCTCTCCCTCAAACTTCATCTTCTCCACTTCTTCACCACCATTGAAGAACACCTCCAAGAACAAGAAGAGTTCATACAAGCCACAATCCTATCCAATTAGTTTTCTTTTCTTTTCTTTTCCTTCTTGATCGAAATTTTAGAGGTTTGGTATAGATGTTTTGATCTTAGAATGATGAAATTAGATATGTTAGATATGATAATTATGGATTTAAAATGATCAAAACCAAAAATCCTAAAACCTATGTGAATGCAGAATTTTTTGGGAAAATGGTAGGATTTTTAATTTTCTTGTTTTGATGATTGATTCATGCTTAGTAGATGTTTAATTAATAATTAGAATGAAAAAGAATTGAAAGCCCTATGTGTTTGTAAGTTTTCAATTAGGATTTTGAATTGAAATTAGGGATTTTTGTATGTTAGTTGATTTTGGAACTGCAATTGATTAATAGTTGTTATAATAGGTTGATTAATGAATAAATGTAGTTAATTGGGGAAGAAAATCATCCCCTTAACATCTATATAAAACCAGAAATTTATAGAGTAATTAGGGGTATATACATGTTTGATATAAGTGATGAATTGTTAATAGAATATAGTTGCAAATCATGTTAGTTCATAATAGAAATTAAATGAGAATTTTCTAAAAATGTTTAATGAAACATAAGAGATAAAGATCACTTTATAAACTGAGTTATAATGATGTTAAGATGTGTTTACATGCATGAAAATGATTCACGTTAGACGTAGTTTAACGTCGTAAAATTTGAACGAAATCCGACAACGTTGAAAAATCGCATAAGAGACGAATATTTAGTTGTAACTAATAATCGAGAAGTCGGATGGGAATTCTAATTTGATATTATTGTTTATAATAAAATTTAGAACAACTTTCTAGTTGATGTCATAAGCTTTCGAGTTAATCTAATATGGGCTATAGTTATAGTCGAGAACTAGAACACGTTGAAATTTTTGGTTGGTTTAGTACTTGTTAGTTGAAATCCGACGTTAGAACGTCATGCTTTTGAGTGAGTTTTGAGAAGGAGTTTGTCACATACGGGAGTACGTGATAACTGCCTTAAGAGTCCAGTTTCTAAAAAAATTAATGCGAGAGCTTAGAACGAACCTAAGACATTATACGTCGAACCTATCAAGCAATTAGGGTTTTCGCGGCAGTTTTGCGACCCTTGCTGGAAACTGTAATAACTTCCAGCTTGTTTATCGGATTTGTGATCCGTAAATTGGAGTACGAACTAGACTTCCTAAGCTTTCTAATGGTACAGGGCTCACCCCCTGTTTCCAAATTCTATGTTCTGGACAGCCTCCAGAGTTATTGGACTGTGCAGTGAAATTTCAGTTTCTTGTTTTCTAAGTTGTTTAGTTCACAACTTAGTTTCTTTCAATCGTTTAATCCGTTTTTATCTAACGAACATCTCCCTACTGACCCTAGAGTCAAGTACAAGATCTTTAATGATGAAAACCAGTCGAGATCGTATATCTTATCCTTTCATTAAAGAAGTAATAAACGAGAAATTTCATAAAGCGTTTAATGAACTAAAACGTAAATCGCCTAAGTTGATTCCTTTCAACTTTTTTCCTTTTAATCTTTAAAGTCGTATTAAGACATCGACTACCTTCTCTACTGACCCGAGAGTCGAGTATGAGATCTTCCGAGTTCAAAACGAGATTGGTACGAGTCTCGTTTCCCGTTTAAGTAAAACGAATCTAGTAAGCGAGCAAATGCCTAAAGAATGAAACAACTAAATCTTTCTTCGATTCTTTCTTCGATTATCTTTTACAATCCGTTTTTAAGTATGTTTATTTTACGATGAAGGAGGAAGCCAACTGTAGAGGAAGAACGGAAGATCCAAAGTTGGAAGCTTTCGCTTATAAGTTCTGTATTTACAAGGTGGGCTTTTATATACAAATAAAACGAGCAATGCTCAGAAAATCTTTCTTTATCGCTTTGATATCTGTGTTTTCAAAGTGATATTATGGCATGAACTGTTTTATGTTTTTATGTGAGTTCTCTTGTACCTATCTGAGTCAACATTCATGTTTTCCAGATTTAGAGTTAGTCTATTTAGATTAACTAACGATCGGCTCTGAGTTAGCTGCTAAGTGCTTTCCAGAGTTAGTGCACTTTGTAACCTGTGGTGTATGTGATATCCTGTTGAGGGGTACCAGCCACGGTGAATTAGAATTTGTCAAGATTGAATGTAACATTAGTCAGAAAATGCTCGCGCGAGTGATTTATGAGAAAAAGTCAGAAAATGTTTTAGTAGACATCGATTCTTTCAATAAAACTCCGATGTACTACGTTTATGAAATGCCATTTTTATCTATATTTATGATTATGATTTCGGCATCGTGCCCACTAAGTACGTTTGTACTTAGCCCTGCATTGCTTTCTAAATGTGCAGGTTGAAGCGACGGTGAGCGGCGACGGTTGATGTTGAGTTAGAAGATAGGATGCTTAGTTAGAACCCTTCCGCTGCCAAGCTTTAAATTTTCTTTGGAGATGTACTTTTTGAACAATACTTTGTAGTCTAAGTCTGTAATATGAACTTAGTTTCTGTTTGTACTTTTGTCAAGTAATCCTTAGGTATTAACTCTTCCTTATTTATAATCGAGTCTTATTCATGGTTTAATGATGTCTTTTTCATGTATGTTTAGTCAATTAGCACCCTTCTTCCCCGCTTCTTTAATCCAACCCCAGTCGCACCCCGGCTTCTGCCGTCCCTCGGGATTTGGGGCTGTGACACTATATGACTATATGAGTGATTAAAAAGAGTTATTTATTTATTTTATTACACTTTCTTTAGCTGCAACAAATCAAACTATTTTTTTTCTAGCTTAGTTTTTTCATTACTTTTTTTTGAAGTGATATTTTTCGATAAATCATATGAATGTTACATGAATCATCTCGTTGTTAGGGTTACGATGTAATTTACATATATTAATTTTAAAAAATAATGTTTTTATTTTGAGGTGATATATTTATAGAAATCGTTACAAATAAGTGTTACGTGAATCATCTCGTTGCTAAGGCAAAAAAAAAAGAACTCTCGAAAAAACATTGCAAATAAGTGTCACGGAGTTTAAGCTTTTTGAAAATTACATTTTAAAATAGTTTGGCAAATATTCTCTACTATTTGCTCAAATATTTAGATTTTTACATATTTTTTTTTAAATTAGCAAAACATAATAATTTGTCAAATTAACAAATTATTGACAAATTAATAATAATTGGTAAATTAAAATTTTCAATAAAAATGAAACTATTTATTTGACCAAATATATATTAATTGCCAAATTAAATTGAGTGTCTAAACAAATACTGTAGGATGAAAAAATAAACATTTATTTTGAGTATTTATATGAAGGTTTTTTTTAAGTATGAAGTTTTATTAAAAAACCAATGTGAGATAAGAAAAAATATGTCAAATATAGATAGACAAATAGATAGATAGATCGATAGATATGATTAGAAAGATAGATAGATAGATAGATAAATATCAAATCATAAAAAGGAATATAATATTATCTATATGAGATATAATAAAAAAGTTTGTTTCGTTGATTTTATTCCACTTTCTTTAGTTGAAATAAATCAAATTAATACATTATAAAATTATTTCGCTATTGTTCTCTGAGATTGCAACGTAGTATTAATATGTTTAGCTTTGATAATCTCGTCTCACATTAATTGTTATAATACTTATTGCTCCTTTTATATAAATTATTTGATTAGTGATAAGATAATAAATATTGATATTGAGAATTTGTAAAGGTTCTCTAATAGTAGAGTTTTTTTGAAAACTGACGTGTGATATAAATATTTATATTAAAACATAATATATGAATGAATAATCATTAGATATTGACAAAATTTGAGCAACACATTGAAATAATAGATCCTTTAACCAAATTAGCGATATGACTATTTTAAATAAGGAGTTGAAAGATGATATAGATATTTACTTGTGTAGAAAGATTTGTGTGCTTTAAGCAGATTCATGTTCCACATTTAGTTATTGAAGATTAAAGAGTGTTAAACATTAAATAATAAAATAATATGAATAAAAATGTTATGGAGGCCTCGGTTAATTAGCAAATATTATTATATGAGACTAAAATGAGTAGAAAAATATTTACTTATTAAAATGATTTAAAAGATTTACGGTTATATATTCAAATTATTTTCAGGTGAATAAACCCTAGCCTCATTATCACCGTCGACTAAATTAAATGATTGAATTAATAAGAGTAGACGACGAAGTAGAAAGGGATTGGAAGAGGTAATAGAAATATTACGGAGGATACAAGTGTTCTTGTATATTCTTGTACTTGTCACTACAAAAAAATAGGTAATTACCGAGGGTAAATACCGTCGGTATTTCAGTAATTACCGTCGGTAATTAAATTACTGACGGCATTACCGATGGCAAGAGACCGCCTTTGATCTGCTCGTCGGTGAGCACATTACCGACGACAATACTCCCCTCGGTAATTACCGACGGTGGTGCCGTCGGTAAATGCGATCGGTAAAACAACGTCACACGGCATAATTTTTTCCGGTGGGATCACTGACAGCAATGCCCTCGGTAATTACCGAGGGGAAATTCTGTCGTTGGTGATTTCACTGGTTGCTGGAAAGAGATCACCGACGGCATCGCCCTCGGTAATTACTGAGGGGAATTTTGCCGTCGGTAAATTTATTTATTTTTTTAATTTTTTTTTATTTTTTTTAATCCCTGCTTCACGATTCAATTACACAACACACACTATAACAAAGCAAATATTAAAACAGGGCATCACAATATCCCAAATCATATAAACAAATGTAATATACGAGTATAAATGTAAAATACGAGTGCAATAATGTACGAAGTGTATAAGTAACTGTAGGATAAAACGAACGACCTAATCAACTAGGGTGAGGACGACGAGGTAGCTGGCCCGACTGCATAAATTGCTCGAACTGAGCAAAGCGCGCCTCCAACGCTATACGTTCTGCTCGTTCCTCCTCGATGGTTGCACGTTCTGCTGCTCGTTCCGCCTCCAAGGCTGCACGTTTTGCAGCACGTTCCGCCTCAGACTGCTGTAGCCGCTCTTCCTGTCACAACCCCAAATCCCGAGGGACGGCAGAAGCCGGGGTACGACTGGGGTTGGATTAAAGAAGCGGGGAAGAAGGGGGCTAACTGACTAAACATACATAAAAAACATCAAACACTCAATGAACAAGACTTGAATATTATAAAGAAAGAGTTAATCATGAGTGATTACTCGACAAAAGTACACAAAAGTATCTAAGTTCATGATTACAGACTTAGGCTACAGTGTTTTGCTCAATATACATAATCTCAAAAGACTTAGAGTTTTGCAGCGGAAGAGTCATAACTAAAGCATCCTAACTTCTCAACCCAACTTCAACCACTGCCGCTCACGTCGCTTCAACCTGCACATTTAGAAAACAATGCAGGGCTAAGTACAAAAGTACTTAGTGGGCACGATGCCGAAATCATAATCATAAGTATAGATAATATGGCATTTCATAATTTGTAGCACATCGGGGGTTTTATTAAAAAGGGGCCGTGTCTACTAAACATTTTCTGACTGATTTTCATAATTTACTCGGCCGAGTATTTTCTGGTATGCTACGTTCAAATCTTGACCAATTCTCATTCACCATGGCTGGTACCCCTCAACAGGATATCACATACACCACAGGTTACAAAGTGCACTAACTCTGGAAAGCACTTAGCAGCTAACTCAGAGCCGATCGTTAGTTAACCTAGTTAGATTAACTCTAAATCTGGAAAACACGAATGTTAACTCAGATAGGTACAAGAGACCTCACATAAAATATAAAACAGTTCATGCCATAATTATCACTTTGAAAACACAGATATCAAAGCGACAAAGAAAGGTTTTCCGAGCATTGCTCGTTTTATTTTATATGTAAAAGCCCACCTTTTGTGATACAGAACTACTAAGTACTAGCTTCCGATCTCCTGATCTTCTGTCCTTTCCTTACTGTTGGCTTCCTCCTTCATCGTAAAAAAAATAACACTTAAAATCGGGTCGTAAAAGATAATCGATCATTGGAAAAATGAAAATAGGTTTTAGTCGTTTCATTTCTTTAGGCAATTGCACGCTACTAGTTTCATTTTAATTAACCGGGAACGAGACTCGAACAAATCTCGTTTAAAACTCAAAAGGTCTCATACTCGACTCTTAGGTCAGTAGAGAGGGTAGTCGATAGCTCAATACGACTTAAAAGATCAAAGGAACTAAGTTGGAAAGGAAATCAACTTAGGAAATTTAAGTTTTAGTACTTTAGACAAATTAGGCATTTTCACGCTTAACTAAATTTCTTTACTTTAATGGATACGAGATACTAACTCATCTCGTTTAGCACTCAAGGCTTCATATTTGACACTGAGGTCAGTAGGAAGATAGTCGTCAAGTTATTACGGCTTAAACGATCGAAAGAAACTAAGTTGCGAACGAAACAACTTAGAAGAATGAATTCTGAAAAATCACTGCGCATTACAGTAACTCTGGGGACTGCCCAGAACAGGGGGACTGGAAACAGGGGATGAGCCCTGTACCATTTGAAAATATGGGATGTCAAGTTTACGCTCCAATTTACGGATCGCAAATCCGATAAACGAGCTAAAAGTTATTACAGTTTTCGGGAAGGGTCGCAAAACTGTCGCGGCTAACCCTAATTGCTCGATAAAAACGACGTATAACTCCCTAAGTTCGTTCTAAGTTCTCGTATTCGATTTCTCATGAAACTTGACTCTCAAGGCAGTCAGCACGTACTCCCGTACGTGATGAACTCCTTCTCAAAACTCTTCCAATAGCACGATGTTCTAAACGTCGGCTTTCAACTATCAAGTACTAAACCAAAGTCAAGTTAACAATTTCTCGTTTCTAGTTCTCGACTATCACTATAACTCATATTATAGTAGCTCAAAAGCTCACGTCGTCAACTACAAAGTCGTTCTCAAGTCCATCATAAACAACATTATCAAGTTAGAATTCTTATTCGACTTCTCGGTTATTAATTACGACTAATTGTTCGTCTCTTACGAGATTTTAAAAGTTATCGGATTTCGTTCATTTTCTACGTCATCAAACTACATCTAACGAGATTCATTTTCATGCATATCCTCATTTTATATCATTATTATTTCTTAACTTAAATCGAGTTCTTCGTCTCTTACGACTCACGAAAATATTTTTAGAAAAATCTAAATAAATTCATAACAACATCTAATATCAATTACAACATTATTTCATCAACAAATCCTCAAACAATTCAACTACATGCAAACCCCTAAATTTCTAATAATTTTCGGTATTTACACAATATTTAAGAGGGTGATTTTCTTCATCGTTTAACACCATTTATCTCTTAATCATACTACTATATCATCCATTAACCAATTGAAGTCTAATTGCAACATGAAATTGGAAATCCCCAAATCCAAACCCTAAACCCTAGGATCGGTTTTCATCATACTTGGGGGTTTCGATTTCCCTTTGTTCTAATCACTAATTAAACACTTCCTAAGCATGATTATAACATCAATTTAAGAATTCAATCAACCCACACTAAAGCCCTAAATTTTCGGTACTTGTCTAGCAATTAGGGTTCTTGATTTCTTCCAATTTTAATCCTAGAATTCATATCCAAACACATCTAATTACACTAATCGAAGATCAAACATCTAGTTCCATCATCCCATAAATCTCGATCCAAAGAAAAATAAAAAGAAATGGATTTTGGATGGATAGAAACATAGAGGAGACAATTACCTTGAAGATTAGTGAAGGAAGAAATGAAGTTCGATGGTTAGATGAAGACTTGTGAAGAAACTCTTGCTCAAGAACTTGATCTTCAACAATGGAGGAAATGAAGAATGGGAGAGAGAGAGAGTGCAGCCGATGGGAGGGAGAGAGTGAGTGAGGGAGATGGGTAAAAATGTTATAAGGTTATAACATTAGGTTATTAGGATTAATAGGTGTAAAGTTTGAATAGTAATACACTTAGGTGTCCAATTAATATTATAAAAAAGGTGAAATATCTAGCTAGAGAGGAGAGTAGAAGTCGGCTAAGAGAGGGGAAGAAAGGAGAATTACGCGCTTTTCCGACGCGATACGATGTTACGGAAACTGAACGACGAAAAACGTAGCTCGGCACAAAATCGTCACATTCCGTTTCATCCAAAAATTCTAACGTAATAAACTTAATCGGAAAATAATATTCAAAAATTTAATTCCGACAAAAGCTCGGGACGACACAGTCCGAGTTTCGTCCGGAAAATCATAAAAACGAACTTTCTCGGGCGAGTTCGTATCGCGATTTCGTGAATGTAAAAATCAGACGGTTTTCCGTTCTGAGTTCAAGAACTAAAATTTTTTCGTACGCGTTAACCCTAAATACAGTAGTCGTCTAGCTGACTTCCGTAATTTATTTATGGAAACTGATTTGACCGTTAATCTTACAATTCAAAATCGTAAACTTAGGCGTGCAAAGCCATTTTTATTATTAACTTTAAATTTTTAAGAACGTAAAGAATTTCCGGGGTATTACATCCTACCCCCCTTGCGAAAAAATTCGTCCCAAAATTTGCATACCTTCTGCAAAAAGATGAGGATATCTCTCCTTCATCTTCTCCTCGAGTTCCCACGTGGCTTCTTCTTGCCCGTGGTGGTTCCATAGCACTTTAACGATTGGTATCGATTTGGTTCTTAACTCTTGGACTTTTCTATCCAGAATCGATATCGGCTTCTCTTCATAGCTTAGGTCAGATTCAAGAACTACGTCTTGCTGACTAATAACGTGCTTAGGATCATAGACATATTTTCTCAACTGAGAAACGTGAAAAACGTTGTGAACACTTCCTAGACTTGGCGGTAAGGCCAATCTATAAGCGACGAGTCCTATCCTCTCGAGGATTTCATAAGGTCCTATAAACCTGGGTCTTAGTTTACCCTTAACTCCGAATCTAAGGATTCCTCTGGTCGGTGATATCTTAAGGAAAACTTTATCTCCTATTTCAAACTCAAGATTCATTCGACGATCGTCGGCATAAGACTTCTATCGGCTCTGGGCTTCTTTCATTCTATCTCGTATCTGCCAAACTATCTCAATCATCTCATTTACTGCATCCGGACCTAGGTTCTTTCTCTCACCTACTTCGTCCCAATAAAGTGGCGATCTACATTTCCTTCCATACAAAACCTCAAACGGTGCCATTCCTATCGTGGCCTGATAGCTGTTGTTGTAAGCGAATTCGACTAAGTGTAGAATTTCTTCCCAATTTGCGCCTCGGTCTAAAACCACTGTTCTTAATATATCGACTAAAATCTGAATCGTCCTCTCTGACTGTCCATCTGTCTGTGGGTGAAACGCTGTACTGAAATTAAGCTCTGTTCCCAATTCTTTCTGCATCGTAATCCAAAATCTCGAGGTAAATTTGGCGTCTCTATCTGATACTATGACCTTCGGTACTCCATGCAGACGTACGATCTCTCTGACATATAACTGAGCTAGTTTCTCTGATCCATAGGTAATCTTAATCGGCAAGAAATGTGCTGACTTCGTAAGTCTATCGATAATCACCCAAATTGTTGTGTTTCCTCTTCTCGACTTAGGCAAGCCTGTGACAAAGTCCATAGCTATGCCTTCCCATTTCCATTCTGGGACATCCAATGGTTGTAGCAATCCATACGGTCGTCGGTGTAAAGCCTTAACCTGCTGACATGCTAGGCATCTTTCTACAAACGAGGCAACATCTCGTTTCATTCCATTCCACCAAAAGTTCCTTCTCAAATCTTGATACATTTTCGTACTTCCTGGATGTGCTGTATAAGGTGTGTCGTGAGCCTCACTCAAGATCTCGTTCTTCAGTTCGCTGTCGTCATCAGGAATACAAATTCTACCTTCAAAAAGGATCGCATTGTCTGGTGCTTCGGAATATCCATCTGGTTTCTCTGTTCTTGTCCTTAATCGCAACTTTTCCATTGACTCGTCTTTTCTCTGAGCACTGATGATTCTTTCTCTTAAATCTGGTGTAGCTTCTAATGCTGCTATCTGACTTGTTATCGTAGCTGGCGTGTCAAGCACTCTGATATCCATCTTCTCGAATTCTCGTACTAAAGTTTCTTCTTCTACAAAAAGGCATCCTAACTTCGTTGGAGCCTTGCGACTCATTGCGTCTGCTACCACATTAGCCTTTCCTGGATGATAATTGATTCCGCAGTCGTAATCCTTGACTAATTCGAGCCATCTTCTTTGTCTCATGTTCAGTTCTTTTTGCTCGAAAAAGTACTTCAGGCTCTTGTGATCGGTGAATATCTCAACCCTTACACCATAAAGATGGTGTCTCCAAATCTTTAACGCATGCACCACGGCTGCGAGTTCTAAGTCGTGGGTTGGATACTCAACTTCGTGAGGTCGAAGTTGTCGCGAAGCATAAGCTATCACTCATCCATCTTGCATTAAGACACAACCTAATCCATTTTTCGATGCGTCGGTGTAAACCACATACTCCTTGTTCGTGTCTGGAAGTGCTAGTACTGGCGCAGTGGTTAACTTCTCCTTAAGCGTTTGGAAACTCTTCTCGCACTCGTCCGTCCATTTAAATTTGGTCTCCTTCCTGAGTAACTGCGTCATCGGGCGGGCGATCGTGGAGAATCCCTCAATAAACCTTCTGTAGTAACCGGCTAATCCCAAGAAACTTCTAATCTCATTCTGACTCGTTGGTGACTTCCAGTTGTGTACTGCTTCTACTTTGGCTGGGTCCACTTTGATTCCTTCTGCGGATACTATGTGTCCAAGGAACATTACTTCCTTTAGCCAAAATTCGCATTTGCTGAATTTGGCGTAGAGTTTCTCAGTTCTTAGTGTTTCCAACACTATCCGTAGATGTTCCTCGTGCTCCTTTTCATTCTTAGATTAGACGAGGATGTCGTCGATGAATACTAAAACGAATTTGTCCAAGTAGGGGTGGAAGACTCTATTCATAAGATCCATGAATACGGCTGGAGCGTTGGTTAAACCAAATGGCATCACTAGGAATTCGTAATGGCCATATCGGGTTCTAAAAGCGGTCTTCGGTACGTCTTCAGGTTTGATCTTGAGCTGATGATACCCTGACCTCAAATCTATCTTGGAGAAGACTCCTGTACCCTTGAGCTGATCGAACAGATCCTCGATCCTTGGCAAAGGATATTTGTTCTTGAGCGTGATCTTGTTCAGTTCTCGGTAATCTATACACATTCTCATTGATCCGTCCTTTTTCCTAACGAATAACACTGGTGCTCCCCAGGGTGAGACGCTTGGCCTGATAAAACCAAGGTCTAGCAATTCTTGTAACTGGATTTTGAGCTCTTCTAGTTCTTTTGGTGCCATCCTATATGGGGCTTTAGATTTAGGTGCGGCTCCTGGTTCTAAGTCGATTGTGAAGTCCACATGACGATCTGGTGGCAATCCTGGTAATACTTCTGGAAAAACGTCTTCGTATTCATTCACAACCTTTACGTCTTGGATGGTCTTCTCGGCTCCTGGTTCTCCGACTAGGTACACAAGTTAAGTTGTGGTACCTTTCTTCTTCATGAGTTTCGTGGCTTGAAGGGCTGATATAATTGGTACGCCTCTACCCATGGAAATTCCATGGAATTCGATTAGTTCTTTACCCGGGGGTTGAAAAGAGATTTTTCTCTCGTTGCAGAGAATCGTAGCGTAATTCTCTGACAACCAATCCATTCCTAGGATTATATCTACGTCCCACATTATCATAACATTTAAGTTGTTCGCTATAACCTTATGAGTTCCGATTTCTAGTTCTAGGTTAGAGCAAACATGCGTGGAAGTAGTGATCTCTCCTGAAGGTGTGGCTACTCTCATAGAATGTGCAGCTCTTACAGGTCTGATGTCTAAGTTATCGGCACACGAGCCAGCAATGAAAGAATACAATGCGCCAGTATCAAACAGTATCTTAATGGGGATGTTGTGGAGTTTTTCCATACCTGCGAGATTGCCTTTTCCCTTGCGCTGACCACCTTGTTTGATAGCGCATGCCCTCGCATTCTGTTGCTGTTGTGCATGCTGCTGGAATTATTGTTGGTTCATCTGCGGCTGCTGTTGCTGTGCTTGAATGGCTCGGAGAGGTACGGCTTGGAGCGGCTTCGGGCAATCCTTTTTTACGTGCCCCTTCTGTCCATAGTTGAAACAGTTGGGGGTGCCTATCTGACAGACTCCGGGATGGGCTCTGTTGCACTTCGAGCAGACAGGAATGGTAACCCTCCCTGGGTTATTTGCTCCCTGGTTGAAGTTTCGTTGTTGCCCCTGCGGCTGGTTCTGTTGGCCGTTGCCCTTCCACGGCGCATTCTGCTTATTTCCTTGAATAAACAATCCCGATTGGTTGTTTCCCTGCCACGGCCTCTTGTTGTTGTTGTTGTTGTTGTTGTTGTTGTTGTTATTGTTCTGGCCAGGCTGTTGATAGCCCTACTGATTTCCCTTCCTCTGATTACCCTGGTTGTTGAAGTTCTGATTGTAGCCTCCGCTACCTCCTCCATTCCATTTCTACTTTCCCTGATAATTGCTACTATTGTTGTTGTAGTAGCCTCGGTTCTGATTCTATGTTGGTGTTGATGCAGTCGGTACAATCTTCTTCTCATCAGGCACTACGGCCTCCATTTCCAATGCTCTTCCCAAAATATCAGTATAGCCTAGTCCTCCATGACTAGCTAATGCGATTCCTAGCTCATGTCGCAGTCCTCCCTGGAATTTCTTGGATAATTTCTCCTCGGTATCAACTAATGCCGGTGCATACCTAGATAGTTCGCAAAACTTGGCGTCATACTCAGTCACGGTCAGCTTTCCTTGCTTCAAATTGTAAAACTCGGCTTCCTTCTGCGCCCTATACGTCTTGGGTACGTACTTATCAAACAGTATTTTCTTAAACTCGTCCCACGTGAAACGAGCCAGATGCTCTGCGGGTATCACCTTTTGTCTTTCTTCCCACCAGTAATCTGCCGATCCAGTCACATAGCATTCTCTCCTCATCAGTACATCTGAGGAGTTTGAATATCTTCTCGGTAGATCTCACCCATAGCTCAGCATCGCTAGGGCTGCCCGTTCCATTAAACATCGTAGGGTTCCTCTTGAGGAAGAGATCCTCAATATCTCTACGGGGCGGTGGTGAAGGTGGTGGTGATGGGGGTGGGGATGGGGATGGTGATGTTGATGGGGTAGCATTCTGCTCATACTCTTGTTCTCTGTTGTTTTTTGGTTGACGTCTCCCACGTCCTTGAGGCCTACCAGGTCCTCGACCTCTCCTATTGTTAACGTTTCTCGGCGGCATTTTCTTTGGTCTAAGGAAAATTGAAATTCTCATTAGTCTTTTCTGTTAATCGCTCTCATTACTCACTAACTCGTTCTTAACTTAATCAAGTTCACGGGATGACAAATCGAACATAGCTTCGATATTAACTTCATAATCTTTTAACTTTCAAGTTAAACTTAATTCTCATTACACGAGTTCATTTGACATTCTGATTTTAATTACACGATTCATAGGAAATTTTTCTTGTGATTAAAAACCCTCTTATGGGTCATGTATATATATATACATCAAAAAGAATATTAATTCTGCCCCCAACGAGGACATTTACACAAAAGGTTAGACTACTACTAGTCTAAACTAGGCTGATTGCCTACTATTTACCGGGTGCACTAACAAGCTGCAACTCCGTATCTACTAAAAGTACTAGAATGGAAACGATTCATAAAATTTCGTATCCGCTAGAGTACTACCAAAAACTAGTTACTGATCCGACTCTATACAGGACAAAAGAGCTACTACTACTACTAACATGCGTCTACGACGCTCTACTCGACGGACTATAGTCGCGTCGGAACTGCCCTCTACGGCCTAAAACCCTAAGAGTCCTCCTCTGGGTCCTCCTCCAGATCCTCATCCGGGTCCTCCTCCGGATCCTCATCCGGGTGTTCTCAGGATCCTCGTCCGGATCCTCCTCCTCAGACTCTGAACCAAAGACGAGCTGAAGTGCCTCGTCCTCCCTCAGAGTGGAGCCGTCAGCAAGTGTAAGTAGAGTGGGTGACGGTTCCTCTGAAACTGTCTCCTCAAGGTCGGAAACCAAGTAGTCCTCGCTGATCTCTACTGCACGCTTCTTCAGGGGGAAGAAGGTGCTCGAGAACTGAACCTGAACCTGAACCTGACTCGAACTCTTCCCTAGAACGGACCCTGGACAGTGCTGCCTCTATCTGACCTCTAACTACTCCCCACTTCGCACAGATCTCCTCAAACTGTGTAAGTGGAGATGGTAACTCTAACAAGGCGGCAAGCTCCGCATCGATCTCTCGGCACTCAGACTCCTCCCTAAACAGTCTCGTCTCTAAGGGTCCTCTGACTCTAACACAGACGTCAGGCAAGAACGGTGAAGCTAGTCCGAACAGCGCGGCTATCTCGGCGTCAATCTCCACGAATCCCGGCCCTAGGATCAACTCCTCGATTTGTGTCCCAATTGGCGGTAGCTCTGGTGTAACAGCGGGCTCCGCGTCCTCTTCTAGCTGCTCGGACTCTGCGTCCTTCTCTAACTGCTCGGACTCTGCGCCCTCCTCTGCTCGGACTCTGCGTCCTCCTCCTCACTCGGTACACCGTCTGGTGGCAACTCCAACAGGGCGGAAAACTCTGGGTCTAAGTCAAGGTGCTCAAGCTCCGTCTCAGCGGGAAAGTGACTGTAGGGAAGGTGCAGCTCAAAAGGGACAGGAAACATGAACCTGCTGTCAAAGAATAGCCTGTGTACAAACAGGGCAAATCCTGCATAGTTGCCGGTCGGCTCTGTGTCGTCGCCGAGGATCCCTAGAAAGTACCACGCTACACGGTGCGCCCAACCGCGCCACTCTTCCGGTAAGTGTACGATCAGGTCTGAAATCGCCTGACTCTTCAGGATCAAGTGTCGCACTGGATAGTAAGCTGAAGAAAAATTGCTAACAATCTGTCCCACGTCCTCCTCTCCGTAGTCTACCTCAAACTCGTAGTACTCATCCTGTAACATGTCTACTATAGTACGCTCGCACGAGGCCAAGGGCTGGCTCTTCCGAGCCGTAACGCGAGTCCTAGCCATCCTACAAAAGTTTTAAGGAAACACGGATCAGTAACAGGTAGGGAAAAATAACTTATCTCAACGAAATTCTTAAATTACAAAATGAACATTCCTTATTCAATTGTAACATCACCACTTAAGACAACCACTTATCAAGACTTCTAGCAATTCAAAAAATTGCACTCAAATATATATATAATCAAAAGAAATCAAGATTTTATTTCCCTTCTTTATTTTACCAATTTTTTTTTATTTCAATTCTTTATTTCTTTTTCAACAACAATTCTTAACGACTCTCACTTATTAAAACAAAGTACTTTTACTTCGTTCATGTTACTTATTCAAAAGTAACATCCTTTTACAAAAGAATTTGTCATTTACGACTCTTGGTATTCATACTAGTTGTAGTCGTCGCTCAAAGACGAAATATGGAATTAAATTCCAAAGAAAAAAGGAATATAACTTAAAGAATAACTTTCTGCAAAACTAAGTTCCAGTTGTCGTCGCTAGAATCTGGGCGATCGATGGAAAAATTTTAATCAAGCTCCGTGCTCGACTCCTAATAATCTATACGATTTTTCTCGTAGAGTTCGATCGAAGCGAACCTTATTGAAACACGAAACGAGAAGAAAACGGAATGACGTAACATGAAATGACGTCATTTACATTACTTACACGTAAGTAACGTTCACTTATTTCATCTAGCTTTGATTCCATTTACTCGATCTTCGTCGTCTCATTCATATCTTTCTTAACTTGAAGCCGAAAGCTTCTCAAACGTCTAATCGTTCCCTTCGTTTACTAACACGATTTATCGAATCATTTTTTTTTAATTTCATTTTCCTCGCAGGAAATTCTTAGAAAACAAGTTCGACTTTGCCGAATCTTTATTCATGTCACTTAACGCACGTGACATTCATCAGTAGAAGTCCTTCTCGCGTTAGGGATCTCCTTTCGAAATCATTTCAAAATAACGTTTCTTAAAAACGTCTAAGTTCTCGAAGAACCGGAAAGTTCTTAGGTTTCAAGTCTACGTTCTCATGGAACCGGGAAAAGTCCCTAAAATCCGACTATATTCTTGTGTTCGCATAATTTTCATAAAAGCAATTATCGCGCAAATAATTTCACATAAGATAGTACTTGTACTATCGCATAATCACATAAAGTATAAAAATTATACTTCTGTAAAATTCTTATTTTTGAAACACAACTCATTCTCATTTGCAATTTTATTGAATACTCGTTCATAAAATTTCTTATTTAAAAGAAATCACATCATAAAATTCTTTCCTTTTCCTCGTTGAGTCGACGTAGCGGGCGGTTGAGTTGACATCTACGTTCTCAATCTTAGTATTATAGTCTAACTCTTATCTTCTACTTTGACGGAAGACTCTGATCTAGAGTATATACAAATACTCTATCCTATGACTCGAAAGAAGACTAAATATTCGTCTCTTACGCGATTTTTCAACGTTGTCGGTTTTTGTTCAAATTTTACGACGTTAAACTACGTCTAACGTGAATCATTTTCATGCATGCAAACACATCTTAACATCATTATAACTCAGTTTATATGATGATCTTTGCCTCTTATGATTCATTAACATTTTTAGAAAATTCTCATTTAATTTCTATAGTCAACTAACATGATTTGCAATCATATTCCATTAACAAATCATCACTTAACATTAACACATGAAAACTCCTAATTACTCTATAAATTTCTGGTTTTATATAGATGTTAAGGGAATGATTTTCTTCTCCAATTAACAACATCTATTTACTAATTAACCTATTATAACAACTATTAATCACTTGCAAAACAATTATCAATTAACATACAAAAACCCCTAAATTCAAATTCAAAACCCTAACTTAAATTTCACCAACACATAGGGCTTTCAAATCTTTTTCATTCTAAACACTAATTAAATATCCACTAAGCATGAATCAACCATCAAAAGAAGAAAAATAAAAATCCTACAAAAAGCTCAAAATTTTCTGTAATGCCCCGTAAATTCCTTACGTTCAAAAAAGTTTTAAGTTAATTAAATAATGGCATTGCACGCCTAAGTTTATAATTTTTGAATTTTAAGGCTAACGGTCGAATCCGTTATTAAAAATAAATTATGGGAGTCGGCTAGATGACTACCGTATTAGGGGTTAGCGCGTACGAAAAGTTTTTAGTTTGTAAATTCGGAAAGAAAAATCGTCCAATTTTACGTTTACAAAATCGCAATACGAACACGACGAGAAAGTTTGTTTTTACGTTTTTCCGGACGAAACTCGGACTTGTCGTCCCGAGTTTTTTTCAAAATAAATTTATCGAATCGCGACGATTTTTGTACCGAACGACGTTTTTCGTTGTTCGTTTTTCCGTAACGTCGGATCGCGCCGGAAAAAACCCGTACCCTCCTAACCCCATGCATGCAGCCGCCACCTCACATGCTTAGGTGTAACATGCATGTGTTGACTTAATTAACTAAGTGACACCTAAATCCACTTTACACAAATTCAATTTTTCATCATTTCAACTCTAAGACAAAACAATTTTCATCTCTCTCTCTCCCTCAACTTCATCTTCTTCATCCTTCCCATCCTCCATTGAAGACCCTTCAAAGCTTGAAGAAAGAACACAAGTCCTCAATTATCCATTCAAACACCATACTTCTTTCCTTAATTTTCAAGGTATGATGATCCTCTTTAATCCTATCCAATCCTTTTTTCTTTTTCCCTTCTTTTCTTCTTGATCGAATTTTGGGAATTTTGGAATAGATGATTTGAGCTTAGAACAATGAAAGTAGATATGTTAGATATGATAATTATGGACTAAAATGGAACAAAAACAAGAACCTTAATTATTGTGTGGATGCAGAATTTTTTTTGGAAAATTGTAGGATTTTTGTTTTTCTTCCTTTGATCATGAATTCATGCTTAGTAGGTGATTAATTAGTGTATGGGATGAAAAGGGATTGAAAGCCCTATGTTATTATGAAATTTAATTAGGGTTTTGAAGTATAAATTAGGGATTTTTGCATGTTAATTGATAATAGAATTGCAATTGATTAATTGGTGATATAAGAGTATGCTTAGTAAATAAATGTTGTTAATTTGAGAAGAAAATCATCTCCTTAAAGTATGTATGAAATCAGAAAATTTATAAGATAATTAGGAGTTTATACATGTTAGATATAAGTGATGAATTGTTAGTTGAATATTGTTGCAAATTATATTAGTTGATTATAGAAGTTAATTGGAAATTTTCTAAAAACGTTTAATGAAGTATAAGAGGCAAAGATCACTATATAAACTGAGTTATAAAGATGTTAAGACATGTTAGCATGCATGAAAATGATTCCTATTAGACGTAGTTTAACGTCGTAAAATTTGAACGAAAACCGACGACTTTTGGAAATCGCGTAAGAGACGGATACCTAGTTATAACTAATAATCGGGAAGTCGGATAAAATTTCTAACTTGATATTATTGTTTATAATGAAATTTAGAACAACTCTCTAGTTGACACCATAAGCATCCGAGTTAATCTAATATGAGTTATAGTGATAGTCGAGAACTAGAACGCGTTTGGATTTTCTTTGATTGGTATAGTACTTGTTAGTTGAAATCCGACGTTAGAACGTCGTGTATTTGAGCAAGTTGAGAAGGAGTTTGTCACGTACGGAGGTACGTGATGACTTCCTTGAGAGTTCAGTTTCTAAAAAAGTTGAATACGAAAATTTAAAACGAACCTAAGGCGTTATACGTCGAACCTACAAAGCAACTAGGGTTTCACGGCAGTTTTGCGACCCTTGCCGGAAACTATAATATCTTCCAGCTCGTTTATCGGATTTGTGATCCGTAAATTGGAACAGAAACTAGACTTCCTAAGCTTTCTAGTGGTATAGGGCTCACCCCCTGTTTCCAAGTCCTCTGTTCTGGACAACTTCCAGAGTTACTGGACTGTGCAGTGAATTTTCAGTTTCTTGTTTTCTAAGTTGTTTAGTTCACAACTTAGTCTCTTTCAACCGTTTAAGCCGTTTTCATCTAACGAACATCTTCCTACTGGCCCTAGAGTCAAGGAAAAGATCTTTAATGATGAAAACCAGTCGAGATCGTATTTCTTATCCTTTCTTTAAAAAAGTAATAAACGAGAAATATTCATAAGTCGTGAAATGAGCTATAAATAAATCGCCTAAGTTATTTCTTTCCAGCTTAATTTCTTATAATCCTTAAAGTCGTTTTAAGATATCGACAACCTTCTCTACTGACCCGAGAGTCGAGTATGAGATCTTTCAAGTTCTAAACGAGATTGGTACGAACCTCGTTTCCCGTTTAAGTAAAACGAACCTAGTAAGCGTGCAAATACCCAAAGAATAAAACAACTAAGACCTTGCATCGATTCTCTTTCTTCGATTATCTTTTACGATCAGTTTTTAAGTATATTTTATTTTACGATGAAGGAGGAAGCCAACTGTAAAGAAAGGACGAAAGATCCAAAGTTGGAAGCTTTTACGTTAAGTTCTGTATTTTAAAAGGTGGGCTTTTATATACAAATAAAACGAGCAATGCTCGGAAAATCTTTCTTTATCGCTTTGATATCTGTGTTTTCAAAGTGATAATATGGCATGAACTGTTTTATGTTTTTATGTGAGTTCTCTTGTACCTATCTGAGTCAACATTCGTGTTTTCCAGATTTAGAGTTAGTCTATTTTAGATTAACTAACGATCGGCTCTGAGTTAGCTGCTAAGTGCTTTCCAGAGTTAGTGCACTTTGTAACCTGTGGTGTATGTGGTATCCTGTTGAGGGGTAGCCAGCCACGGTGAATTAGTTTGGGTCAAGATTGAACATAGCATACCTGAAAATACTTGGCCAAGTGATTTATGAGAAAAAGTCAGAAAATGTTTAGTAGACACGGATTCTTTCAATAAAAACTCCGATGTGCTACGTTTATAAATGCCATATTTATCTATATTTATGATTATGTTTTCGGCATCATGCCCACTAAGTACGTTTGTACTTAGCCCTGCATTGCTTTCTAAATGTGCAGGTTGAAGCGACGGTGAGCGGCGACGGTTGATGTTGAGTAGAAGATAGGACGCTTAGTTAGAACCCTTCCGCTGCCAGTCTCTGTATTTCTTTTTGAGATGTATTTTTGAACAACTCAGTAGTCTATGTCTGTACATTTGAACTTAGTTTCGTCTTTTGTACTTTTTTCGAGTAATCCTTAGGGATTAACTCTTTCTTATTTATATTAAAGTCTTGTTCATAGTTTATCGATGTTTATCATGTATGTTTAGTCAGTTAGCCCCCTTCTTCCCCGCTTCTTTAATCCAACCCCAGTCGCACCCCGACTTCTGCCGTCCCTCGGGATTTGGGGCTGTGACAATTTCGGTAATAGCATAGGATTTAGGGTTCTTGGTTTTGATCAATTTTAATCCCTAATTAATCTATCTAACACATCTAATTTCATTATTTCAAGATCAATTTATCTATCCCATAGCTCAAAAATTTCGAACAAGAAGGAAAAGAGAAAGAAAAGAAAACTAAATGGATAGAATTGTGGAGGATCATCATACCTTGAAAATTAAACAAGGATGTATGGTGTTTGAATGGATGGATTGAGGACTTGTGTGATTTCTTCAAGCTTTGAAGATGTCTTCAATGGAGGATGGAAGAAAAAAAAAATAAAGAAGTTGAAGAAGATGGAGGAGTGCAGCCGAGAGAGATGGAGAGATGGAAAGGAAATTGTTTTGTTCATGTCTTTGAAATGATGAAAATGTTGAAAGTGTGGTTTAGGTGTCATACAATTAGGCAAGTCAACACATGCATGTCTCCACTATGGTGATGAGGTGTCGGCTGCATGGAGGAGATTAAGAGGGTTACGGGTTTTTCCGGCGCGATCCGACGTTACGGGAAAACGAACGATGAAAAACGTTGTTCGGTACAAAAATCGTCGCGATTCGATTTGACTTACAAATTCTAACGTATGAACTTAATTTGAAAATAAATTTACAAAATTTATTTTGACAAAAACTCGGAACGACATAGTCCGAGTTTCGTCCGGAAAAACATAAAAATAAACTTTCTCGGCGTGTTCGAAACGAAATTTTGTAAACGTAAAAAAAAATTAGACGGTTTTCCGTTCTTAGTTTACAAGCTAAGAACTTTTCGTACGCGCTAACCCTAAATACAGTAGTCATCTAGCTGACTTCTGTAATTTATTTTTAATAACGGATTCGACCGTTAACCTTAGAATTCAAAAATTGTAAACTTAGGCGTGCAAAGCCATTTATTTAATTAACTTTAAATATTAAGAACGTAAGAATTTTTACGGGGCATTACAAAGAGGGTGATTTTCTTCATCGTTTAACACCATTTATCTCTTAATCATACTACTATATCATCCATTAACCAATTGAAGTCTAATTGCAACATGAAATTGGAAATCCCCAAATCCAAACCCTAAACCCTAGGATCGGTTTTCATCATACTTGGGGGTTTCGATTTCCCTTTGTTCTAATTACTAATTAAACACTTCCTAAGCATGATTATAACATCAATTTAAGAATTCAATCAACCCACACTAAAGCCTTAAATTTTCAGTACTTGTCTAGCAATTAGGGTTCTTGATTTCTTCCAATTTTAATCCTAGAATTCATATCCAAACACATCTAATTACACTAATCGAAGATCAAACATCTAGTTCCATCATCCCATAAATCTCGATCCAAAGAAAAATAAAAAGAAATGGATTTTGGATGGATAGAAACATAGAGGAGACAATTACCTTGAAGATTAGTGAAGGAAGAAATGAAGTTCGATGGTTGGATGAAGACTTGTGAAGAAACTCTTGCTCAAGAACTTGATCTTCAACAATGGAGGAAATGAAGAATGGGAGAGAGAGAGAGAGTGCAGCCGATGGAAGGGAGAGAGTGAGTGAGGGAGATGGGTAAAAATGTTATAAGGTTATAACATTAGGTTATTAGGATTAATAGGTGTAAAGTTTGAATAGTAATACACTTAGGTGTCCAATTAATTTTATAAAAAAGGTGAAATATCTAGCTAGAGAGGAGAGTAGAAGTCAGCTAAGAGAGGGGAAGAAAGGAGAATAACGCGCTTTTCCGACGCGATACGATGTTACGGAAACCGAACGACGAAAAACGTAGCTCGGCAGAAAATCGTCACATTCCGTTTCGTCCAAAAATTCTACCGTAATAAACTTAATCGGAAAATAATATTCAAAAATTTAATTCCGACAAAAGCTCGGGACGACACAGTCTGAGTTTCGTCCGGAAAATCATAAAAACGAACTTTCTCGGGCGAGTTCGTATCGTGATTTCGTGAATGTAAAAATCAGACGGTTTTCCGTTCTGAGTTCAAGAACTAAAAATTTTTCATACGCGTTAACCCTAAATACAGTAGTTTTCTAGCTGACTTCCGTAATTTATTTTCGGAAACGGATTTGACCGTTAATCTTAGAATTTAAAATCGTAAACTTAGGCGTGCAAAGCTATTTTTATTATTAACTTTAAATTTTTAAGAACGTAAAGAATTTACGGGGTATTACACCTCCAACGTGGAGATTCGAGTCCCGTACATCTCCTGCGTCATGGCTGAAGTGCCAGTGCTACTAGTAGACCCCCTACTGATCTGGCTCACACCGGCACTTTCAGTGCCGTAACGCTGTGACCTGTCGGGATGTACGAGCTCCAAGTAGATCTCGTTCAGGTCCGTTCGTTGAGACTCACGAGCAATGTGATGAATTTCCGCCTAATTGATATTTAACATTGCATATTTGTTAGAAATTAAATACATTACAATATATTTAACTAATATTTAAATAAATTTAAATACTTACATCAAGATGTGCATCCCTTTGTGTCGCATAGGTGCCATCTTCTTTTGTGTGGATTCCCAGGAAAGTGTCGTAGTTCAAGGCAATCACCGGCAGTCCACTCTGCAAGCTCTGTTAATACGTGTATATAAGATAAATAAATTATTAACAAAGATATAATATATATATATATATATATATATATATATATATATATATATATATACTTAAGAAATGAATTCATAATTACTAACCAAACTCTGCTGTAGGATACGAGTGGACTGAGACCCTCCAACGTGTTTTGCTATCCTTGTACCTGGTCCGTCGGGCTCAGCTAGGCGGTTTTGGCTGTGTCGCTGGGAAACCCTCTCAACGTCCTCCTGCTGCCAGTACGCCTGCATCCCTGTCCAGTACTCGTCAGTGAAGTCGTCGGGTCTGGCCATCGTCTGGCCCGCAGCAGTCTTCTTCTTCCACTTCTGCTTCACGTCGCTCAAGTTGTCAATGAACCTGGTGCGTGCCTTGGCCTCACACATCTTCTTCACATCAGTCTCATCCTTAGGCTCCCAACAATATTCTTTCTGTTGAACAAAAATGATTAAGTCAGTAGATAATAGTTGAAAAATAATAATTATAAATTTTATTTGTAATAAAAATTGAATTACTCCAAATTCGGCCCAGTATGCGTCCTTCACCTCATTGGAAGTCAACTTCCAATTGTACCCAGGGTTAGGAATCCTCTTAAAAGCTTGAAAGGCATTGCTTGCAATGCCCGATGTCTCCATCAACTCTCTATAAACAATAATAACATTGATAATAATAATAATAATAATAATAATAATAATAACAACATTGATAATAATAATAACAATAACAATAACAATAATAATAATAACAATAATAATAATAATATTAATAACAACAACAACAACAACAACAACAACAACAACAACAACAATAATAATAATAATAATAATAATAATAATAATAATAATAATAATAATAAAATAAAATAACATACCCACTAGGCATTCTCCGAAAGAGAAGCTTCCCATTGTTGTCCTTAGGCCATTGTCGCTTCAGCTCGGCAACTGGTACGACTCTGGGCCTTTTCGGCCGTGCAGAAGAAGACTCCGGAGGAGTCTCAGAAACGTACGGTGAAGAGGGAGGAGTCGTACCTAGCCGAGTCGACTCCTGCTGTAACGAGGGAGGAGTCTGCTGTGAAGACCCAGGAGGAGTGTGCTGTGAAGACCCAGCAGGAGTCTGCTATGAAGAGGGAAGACGAAAACCTCTACGAGCGCTCGATATTGTACCTGTTTCAAATAGATTATCAAATAATTAAGCTTAGACGATATAATAACATATAAAAAAAGACCAGGTGTTTGCACTTCTTACACGGACACCTAATGTTACCTACTTCATCTGTGTAAGCTGTTTGATTTATCGCATACTCAAGGAAACCCTCAAGTCCAATTTCAAATGCAGAACGATCATTATATCTCGCATACATCCACTGACAATTATCATTCATTGTTGTAATTTCTAATTAAAAACAGAAAGAACATAAGTCATAAATCAGACAAAATTTCGACAGCATAACCCCACTATCCTAACTACCAAGTGCTCGACTCTACCAGCTATATTAACCATAACGGTTCTAATTTACTAAGTCTACCCGGCCCCCAACTTTTCAACCAATACAATATAAAATAAGCAATAAAAAATACAATAATTAATCAAATTACAAATAGTCATTCATTTGTTGGGAGAAAATCCTTAAGAAATAATCAAAATCTATTCCAAAGGGAGAAGATCCTTAAGAAATTGATTAAATCTATCCCACAATGTAGTCAAAGACGAACAATCAACATACTTATCAAACATATTTATCAAACACGAATAATCAACATACTTATCAAACACGTATCAACATAATTCAATTTGATTTACATAATTCAACATACTTATCAAACACGTAGGCAGAGCATAATTTATTGTTATGATTAACATAATTCAACATAGTTCAATTCAATTTACATTCAAATAACCACATTCAATTGAATTAATAAATTTTTAATTGAGATGAATAAATTGAATTAATGGACTTAGCGGCTGTGGCGGACGACGACGGAGCGGCGCAACGGGCGGCGGCAGAGGCAGAGGCTGAGAGAGGGAGATACAGTAAGTGAGAGAGCGAGATAGAGAGAGAGAGAAAGAGAGGGAGAACGAGAGAGAGATAAAGGACTTACATGCTGTGGCGGACGGCGACGGAGCACTGCGGTGCGAGGGTGGCGGGCGGCAAAGGCTGAGAGAGGGAAACAGTAAGAGAGAGAGCGAGCGAGAGAGAGAGAAAGAGAGGGAGAACGAGAGAGAGATAGAGGACTTACCGGGACGGCGGGCGGCAACGGAGCGGTGCGGGGGCGGCGGGCGGCGGCGGCAGAGGCTGAGAGAGGGAGATACAGTAAGCGAGAGAGTGAGAGAGAGAAAGAGAGGGAGAACGAGAGAGGGATAGAGGACTTACCGGCGACGGCGAACGGTGATGGAACGGCGCAGGCGATCGGCGAAGGGGGAGGACGGAGGAGAAATGGCGAATTAGGGCTGGAAGCCCCAATATGATTTAAACAATTACCGACGGCAATCGCTCTCGGTAATGTGCCGACCCGCAAAAATTACCGACGGCAGAGTGTGCCCTCGGTAATCACCGACGGCGAAGATTGCCCTCGGTAATCACCGACGGTAAGCTTGCCCTCGGTAATTACCGAGGGACAACGCCGTCGGTAATTGTATTTAATATTATATAATTATTTATTTAATATGTGACCGAGGGCACCCGCCATCGGTAATTTACCGAGGGAACACGCCCTCGGTAGTGACGTTGGTGATTTCAGCGGGAACCATCCCGCCAAAATGCCGTCGGTAATTTTGACAAAACTGACCCGTGTTTTTTGCCGTCAGTACCGAGGACAAGCTTACCCTCAGTAATTACCTGTTTTTTTGTAGTGTGTGAATAAACTAATTATATTCTTGTATATGTATTGTCAATATTTTTATTTCTTTAAAATCCATAGCAAATAGATTCTTATTTTAAAGGGTGAGAGGGTGGAAGAAAGGGAGAACATAAAGTTACTACCATTCCACCCGTGCCTTAGTATTACATTTTGAAGATTAGGCTCGCACATCAAGAACTCTTGAGCAACATCAATAGAAGATTATAAAAAATGCATCTCAATGATAGAAAAAAGATCTAAAGCAGTAATATATGGTTTGGAATAAAAAAGTCGTACCACTAATCTAAATAATAGTTTCTTTTTCCATGACTATATATATAAAATAAAGTGATTTTTTTCAAAAGTAACACTAAACAATGAAAAAGGAGTATATGTACTTGTTTTTTTACATTTCTCGCTTCTTATATTACTGAAAATAAAAACATATGCATCTTCGTGTCCATGAGATTCTCTAAACTAAGTTTTTCAGCAAAATTCTAATACGTAGTCAATACACTTTTATTCACATGAATCAACAAAATAATCAAACTCACATAAACTGAAAATAAATAATGAGAACGAACCTTTTTCGATGGTTGCATGGATCTGCAACTTTGTCAGAAGTAAAGATCATCGATTACTGAAATAGAATTTAAAATTAAACTCACATAAACTGAAAAAGAAATAATAAAAACAAACCTTTTTCTCGATGGTTGCAATTTGCAACTTTTTCAAAGAAGTAAAGATCATCGATTACTGGAATAAAATTAATAATTTATTAATATTAAACTCAAGATACATAATAATTTGCAAGAACATGAAAATGAGGAAAATAAACCTATAAAAGTTTTTGTTGGAAATTTGCACGTACTCGATTTATACTTATATAGAAGAAGAAGACAAAACTTTTGAAACTTACCAATGTATTCTTACCATACAATTACAATACGAAATATATGAATATTTATAATAATACAATAAATATGTATAAAGCTTACCCCTATATGCCTTATCTAAAATTATGATAGATACTATTCAAAAATCTTAGATTTCTTTACCCATATTTAACATATTATAACTTATATACATAATTTTTCCATCATAATTATTAATTAAATATATAATAATAGAATTTATAAATTTAAAATACATAAAATGAAGATGTATGATATACTGAATTGTAGTTGCACTACGTAGGACCTAAATTCAAAGTGAGGCCTCGAATCTGCATCGGTATTAAATATATATATATATATATATATATATGGAGAGAGAGAGAGAGACTAAAACCAATTAATTAAATCTATTATAATAGTGAATTAAAAATGAAAAAAAAATAATTTAATAATATGGAAAAAAAAAGATAGTACACGATTGATTTGGGGCAAATCAATGAAACTTAGTTTGGTAATTATTAGGTATACTCTAAATTGAGAATAAAGGAAAGATTTTAATGCATATATATGAATACTAAATAATATATCTGAAAGAAAATACTTGAAATCACATTTAAGATAAATAGAAATATCGAATTGTGATTGCGCCACGTAGGACCTATAATTAAGATGAGGGCTTGAATCAACATTGGTTTTAATAATATATAGATAGATTAATATACTTTGTTTCGTGCTACTACCATACATTATATTCCTTGCGGCCCGCTTATGATGTATCTCTTTCCTTTTTCGTCTGTCACATTTATAATGTTCACTTTCCATAAATAAAAATATTTAATCCTGCAAAAATAATGAACATATTATTTTCTATCCTTTTACGCTTACTACTTAATAATTGTGCCAAAAAAGTACGAGACATTATGAATGTGAGGGAGAGAGTAAAATAAGCGAGATGGACGATTCAAAACATATGATGTAAAAAAGTACGAGACATCTCGTTTCAGTTCATGAAGTCTAAAAATATATTCCTCGATGAAATCTTGAAAACTAGATTCAATTAAAACAAACAATATGGAAACAAATAGTGCTGCAAATTCGGGCCGGGTCGTGCCGGTACCCAAAAAGGTCGAGTACCCAATCCCTAAAATTCTTGAAATATTAAATTTCGATTCATTGAAGCCCTAAATCGATTAAATGCAAATGTCCAATAAAATATTAACTCAACTAAATTTAGTGAAACAAAAAATTAAATCAAGTGTATGAAGTAGTATACCATAAAATTAGGTTTCAATTCATAATTGTTCAACGATTCATTTAACTTCATGCCCTAAAATAGAGTAGGAGGTGTTCAAGGGTGAGGCGGGATGTGAACTCAAGCTGGCTGCGAAGGGGTCGTGCGGATTCCCAGGCTCGAGAAGTGGAGTCGCGGAAAGGGAAAAAGTGAGGTTGAGAGAAGGGGAAAAGATAAAGAGATGCAGGGCCAGTCCTGATGAAAAATGGCCCTGGTCGAAACAATAAAAATGGGTCCTAGCACAATCAATCACGTAACTAAGTCGCAATATCATACTCCATGAAGTACACACAAAATAAAATAAAAACAATCAATCATAAAAGTAATTCTTATATTTGAATATAATTTATGATATCATTTTTCCTATAACCATTTTTTTGAGAAAAAAGATATTTAATAATATTGCAATTTTATAAATTCATAAACTTTCTATTCTAAGGAAAAAATTAACGACTTGCTTGGATAAAAAAAAGTTTTCCTGTATAAGTTAAAGAACTATATTGAACTTCTATTGCTCGTTCAAATATTTTAGCATATATGACAAATAACAAATTTTTATGCGGGTTAATTGCCTATAAAGGCATAACCTTATCACAAATTTGCAATTTTAGCATAACTTTTTTTCATTGGCAATTCAAGGTATGACCTTTCAACTCATTGCAATTTAGAGCATATTTTCAAGTTCCGGTGATCGTAAAGATGACGTGTAATTTTTTAGTGACGTGGCATTTACTTATTTTTGATGTGGTATTTAAATTGAGTTTAAATTTGAATTATTGAGAAAAAGGTATAATATAAGAAGAAACAAAATTATTTAGTAAAAATAAATATAAATGTCACATCAGTAATGAGTCAAACGCCACATCAAAAATAGTTAAATGGCATGTCACTAAAACATACACATCATCTTTTCGATCACCAGAAGTTGAAAATATGCTCTGAATTGTAATAGGTTGAAAGATTATGCTTTGAATTGCCAATGAAAAAAGGTCATGCTAAAATTGCAAATTTGTGAAAAGGTTGTGCCTTCATAGGCAATTAACCCTTTTTATGGCAATAGATGAATAAGAGCTTAAAGATAAGAAATATGTTCTATTAATTTCCATGATCTAAATCAGTCAAACATAACTCCATAAGTTTTGCCTTCATAGGCAATTAACCCTTTTTTTTTAGTTAGTGATATTTATTAAAATGAAAAAGAAAATTTGGGGATCCATATTTTTACATGTGGATAGTATAAGTTGGAACTCATGCAAAAAAACTAAGCTACAAAGAAATTGGGGGCGCTGCAAAAAAACTAACCTAATTGGGCCATGCAAAAAATAAATTAACTGCAATGTGCCTTCAAGGGGAATCTGTAGGACTGGTGAACGTGTGCATGTGAGTGAGCTGGAGTGTGCCAGCTCAGAACCAGCTAAAGGATGATCATAGCCGTTCATGAGGAGCTCGATCCGCACTATCTACTGGTGGAATAAGGGACCACGTGTTGCTGCTATTAGCGTGATAAGCACGCCTCTTGTCTTTGTATCTAGACGATAGCTATAAATAGGAGCTTGTAGTCACTGTTACTTAGATTTTTCTCTCTGTAAAAACTTGAAACATTTGAATCTATGAATACTTTCCTTTCTACTACTTCCAAATTCTATATGGTACCAGAGCTTCGTTGAATTTTCTGGAAACATCGAGATCAAGTATGGGAAGGAATAAGATAATTCCATGGAGTACCTTGCTGCAAGAGGAAGAAGCACGAGACAGAGATCAACCAGATGAAGAAGATGAACAACAAGATGAAGAGACAGATCAAGGAAGGCGAGGAGAGCGAGATCAGTTTGTGCGAGAGATGGATCAAGCACAATTGAAGGAGATACTGGCGATCCATGCATCGGATCATCCAGGTATTCAACTAGTGTCGAATTTGCTGAATGGTGACAATTATATAAATTGGAGTAAATGCATGTATAGAGCTCTAGGAGCTAGGAGTAAATTGGAGTTCATTGATGGTAGTTTGCCAGAACCTCCTATGAATTCAACCTACTATAAAAGCTGGTTGAAGGCAGATTATCTTGTTCATTGCTGGATAATTAATTTGATTTCGAAGGAAATTGTCAATGTTTTCATTCACATAGATAACAGCAGAGATCTTTGGCAATCATTAGGACAGCGATTCAGTAGAAGTAATGGCCCTAAGGTGTATAAGTTGGAGAGAGAGATTACTGCATATACGCAGGGGCATCAAACTGTTATGCTTTACTTCAACAATCTGAATGCGCTGTGGAATGAGCTAGATATGATCCTACCTCCCTTAGACTGTACTTGTGGTAACTTGTCTGTTGCAAATAAACGAGAAGAAGAGAGGAAGTTGATGAAAATTTTGGAAGGGTTAAATGATCATTTTGAAAATACCATTAGTCAGATCTTACTTTTGGAACCTTTGCCCTCAGTGAATAAAGCCTATTTTATGATTTTACAAATAGAGGAGCAGAAGTCTATAAATGAGTCTTTCACTGAGGTTCATCACCCTGTAACTATGAATATGACTGGGGGGAATCAAGCTGGACAGAAAATTGGAGGTGTTAAGAACTACAACTCTCAGTTTGGGAAGAATAATGGATTTAAAGGAAAAAACTCAGCAAGGAAGAGAAGAGGAAATTAAGATGCACATATTGTGAAGAGCCTGGACATGAAGAGGAGAATTGCTTCAAATTGCATGGATATCCGGAGTGGTATAAGAAATTGAAAGGTGCAAAAGGCAAGGAAAAGGTGAATCATGTAGAAACACCTTTTGATTTTGGAGAAGCAGTGGCTCCTAGTGACAAAGGGGAAATGAGCTCAGATATTGGGAGGCTGATACAACAAGAAGTTGCAAAATGTATGGGAAATATATTTCAGAGGCAAGGAGACACACATTCTTCCAAGGCTGATGTGAATATGATTCATGGAGGAGATTTAATGCAAGGAAGCATTGAGGGGCATTTTGCTTTCAGTATTGTTAATAAACTGAAACCTAATGCGTGGATATTAGATTTCGGAGCTAGTACACATGTTTGTAGAAGCTATCATTTAATGATTGGATTATATAAGCTGGATGTTCCTTCAGAAGTATATCTCCCAGATGGATCACCAAAGCCAGTCTACTATGTGGGAAATGTGAAGCTGTCAGACTTGATAACCTTGAAGAATGTATTGTATGCTCCGGATTTCACTCATAATCTGATCTCAGTTACAAGGATGGTTAAGGAGTCTCATGTCAAGTTTTTATTTCTTGACACTCACTACCTAATTCAGAGAGCACAGAATGATCAAGTTCTTGGTATAGGGAAGGTTGTTGAGGGATTATACATGATGGAGTCACTTGAATCTCATCACATTAATCAAGTGGAGTTGGGATCAGGAAGTGATTTTGTAAGCTGGCATTGCAAACTTGGACATCCAAGCCTTTGTACCATGACACATATGCAGTTCTTCAACAAGAAGATGACATCAAAGGAAGAACAAGCCATTCTTGATTGTGAGGTATGTCTTCGTTCTAAACAATCAAGGAATCCATTTCCTTTACTGAATAGAAGGTCAGAATCGTTATTTGAAATGATACATGCTGATGTTTGGGGCCCTCAGAGTTGTCATAATATAACTAATACAAGATATATTTTGACAACTATTGAAGATCATAGTAGAAGTATTTGGACATATTTGATGAAGAGTAAGAGTCAAGTTTTTGTGCTTCTTACTAGCTTTATTTAAATGGTACATACGCAATTTGGACTAAAGGTCAAGAGATTAAGAACTGATAATGGATCAGAATTTGTGAATAATTCTATGTCCAGTTTTTTTTTAGCTCAGGGGATTATACATCAAAAGAGTTGTGTGTACAGTCCTCAACAAAATGGCATAGTAGAAAGAAGGCATACGACTCTACTACAAGTGGCTAGATCTCTTATGATGCAATACTCTGTTCCAAAGTATTTTTGGCCACAATCTATCTTGACTGCTACTTGGATATTGAATAGATTGCCTAGTAGAGTTCTCAGTTGGAATAGTCCTTACACTCTCTTATTAAAGAAGGATCCTGATTTTTCATACATACAACCCTTTGGTTGTGTTACTTTTGCTGTTAATTTGTCTCCACATCGTGGAAAATTTGATAATCGAAGTATCAAGTGTGCTTTTCTTGGTCCTGCTGTTGGAAATAAGGGATATCTTCTTTATGATATGGAGAGCAAAGGAATATTCACATCAAGAGATGTTAAGTTCTTACCACATAAATCAGCCTTTACTGAGGAAATCAACACTGATATGTTTGATGTTTCTGCATCTAAGATGATAGATTCAATTCCTGAGATCTCAAGTGATGAAGACATGGCGGAGATTTCAGAATTTGTTTCTGATCCAAGTACAGATCCAGAGGATGAAGTCATGGAAGAAGCCTCAGTTCATCTTGATACTAATCTATCTGATGGTCCTACTCATGATACTTCTTTACAACAATTAAGGAGAGGTACTCGTTCTAGACATGCTCCAGCTTGGTTAAATGATTATGTGGGAAATATTACCTGTTTGAATACAGTTGGGATGGAGCCTAGATCATTGACTCCACCTACATTTCCTTTTGTTTCATCTCCTACTTTGACAACTATCTATAGAACTTTTTTGGTGAATGTGGATACTGTTCGTGAGCCCTGCTTCCTTCGCTGAAGCAAGTAGGTCGGTGGAGTGGGTACATGCTATGAATCAGGAGATTGAAGCTCTTGAAAATAATCATACTTGGGAGCTTACTGGTTTGCCTCAAGGAAAGAAGGCTATTGGATCTAAATGGGTGTATAAAGTGAAGTTAAGGGCAGATGGAAGTGTTGAGAGGTTTAAAGCTCGACTAGTTGCAAAGGGGTATAACCAGCAATATGGTATTGACTACCAAGAGGTATTCTCTCCAGTTGCTAAGTTAGTTACTGTTCGTTTTCTTATTGCAGTAGCTACAAGTTTAGGGTGGCCATTACATCAAATTGATGTGAATAATGCATTTCTTCATGGATTTTTGCATGATGATATATACATGAAGCCTCCTCAAGGTTATAACAAGGGCAAGACTGGACAAGTTTGTAAATTAGTGAAGAGTCTATATAGGCTCAAGCAAGCTTCTAGGGAATGGAATATGGAGTTTTGCAAGAAGCTCACAGAGTTTGGATTTGTGCAGACATCCAGTGATCACTGTTTATTTGTTAAGGGCTCCGGTGAGGATTTTCTTTGTCTCTTGGTTTATGTAGATGATGTTCTAATTACTGGTCCTTCCTCAGCATTGATAGATAAGCTCAAACACTTTCTGGATTTGGCTTTTACCATTAAAGATCTTGGTGAAGCCAAGTTCTTTCTGGGGATGGAAGTCGTTCGAGGAGCTACAGGAACCTTTCTAAACCAGAGAAAATACATTTTGGAGCTTATTAAGAGTGTGGGACTTCTTGGTTGTAAGCTTACATCTACCTCTCTTCCACAAGGGCTACAACTTGGTAATTCTGCATCTCCTTTGCTTACTGATCTTGAGTCATACAGAAAACTAGTTGGTCAATTGTTGTATTTGAATCTCACACGCCCAGATTTATCTTATGCTGTTCAACAACTGAGCCAATTTGTTTCTGAACCGTGTGAGCATCATTGGGAGGGGGCTTTACATGTAGTGAGATATTTGAAGGGGTGTCCTTCTTTGGGGTTGTTTTATTCTACTCATTCTCTTTTTAATCTTCGTGCATATGGAGATGCAGATTGGGCAGCTTGTTCTACATCTCGGAGATCATTGACTGGGTACTGCATTTTCTTGGGAAATTCCTTGGTTTCATGGCGATGCAAAAAACAATCCACTGTCTCTACATCATCCGCTGAAGCTGAATATCGCTCTTTGGGATCCACAGTCAGGGAATTAGTATGGCTTTCTTATCTTATCAAGGATTTTCAGCTTCCTCTTACCTTGCATATTCCTCTCTATTGTGATAATCAAGCGGCCATTCACATTACAAAGAATCAAGTTTTTCATGAACGCACTAAACATTTGGAGATCGACTGCCATGTTGTACGTGATCGTTTTAAAGCTGGTTTTTTTACACCATTACATGTTTCTACTGCTATGTAGCTTGGAGATCTTTTTACTAAGGCACTGGGTGGCCCTCGTTTTCGTTTGTTGCTTTCCAAGATAGGCATGGCAGATATCCATGCCCATCTTGAGGGGGGGTGTAGGAGTGGTGAACGTGTGCATGTCAGTGAGCTGGAGTGTTCCAGCTCAGAACCAGCTAAAGGATGATCATAGCCGTTCATGAGGAGCTCGATCCGCACTATCTACTGGTGGAATAAGGGACCACGTGTTGCTGCTATTAGCGTGATAAGCACGACTCTTATCTTTGTATCTAGACGATAGCTATAAATAGGAGCTTGTAGTCACTGTTACATAGATTTTTCTCTCTGTAAAAACTTGAAACATTTGAATCTATGAATACTTTCCTTTCTACTACTTCCAAATTCTATAAAATCGAACGCAAATCATGCAACTTAAAAAAAGGAACCACATATATACATAAGCCCAAAAAAAAATGGATCCCTAAAATTTTGGGATCCGAGGCAATCGCCCAGGCTTGCCCGCCCTAGGGGTCGAGCCTGGAAGAGGGGACAATGACGACTTCCAGGCTTGCACCATAATGATGTGGCGTCGGTGAGGGAGTGAACAGGAATGGGAAGATGAGAGAGGGGTGGGATTGTGTTTTAGAATTTGCATGATGGAGAGTGGAGAATGAAGAGAGAGAAATTAGAAAATATAGGAATTAATATTGAAATGTTATAAAAGGTTTAATTATTAATTAACTAGATCGGGTATTACTGAGTACTGGGTATCGAAAGCAGATATACTCAATACCCGAAAATTAGAATTCTTTACACCTGGAACTCGCTACCCCCCATCTGCTGGCTACTCATGTACTCTTTACCTGTCCCGGTCCGGGGTTGGGTCCGGGTATACACGGTTTCCAAATTTGCAACCCTAATAACAAAGTTCTTGGGTGTTGAATGCTTCATTCTTTAATCTTTTGTCTCTCTTTGTTCGTTGGGAAAAAAAAAAGGAAAGCTTCATTAAATGTAAGAGAAAATAAAACAAAATCTACAAAGAGATAAAGATTCATTCAAGATATCACTTAAATGGAAAAAAGGAAGGGAATGAGCGGTTTAATTGACTTATAAGACTAGTTTTATCTTTTGAGGTAATCCATCCATATAGCCAGTTTGACTAGGTTGACTACAATAGTTGTCAAGGAACTTAATATGGTTAAATTGTAGCCAAAAATGTATTTTTGGAACAAAAATACCCCTTCTTCTCACTTTTTCTCCTTTTTCTCTTTTCTTTCTTCTCATCCATCTCGTTTTTTTTCTGCTGCTTTCTTCTTTCTTCTTTCTTCTTTCTTCTTTATTTTTCATTCTTTTCTTCCTGTCAAAAAGCCCTAGATCTGAACACATCCTCTCGCCGCCGCCGTCGAGCTGCCTCTCGGCCGTCCCATCGCCGCCGCCGCTCTGCAGTCGCCGCCCAGCAATCGCACTACCGAGCAGCCGCGCCTCCTCTCTGCAGTCGCCGCCCAGCAGCCGCACTACCGAGCTGTCGCCATCCCGTCGTCTCCGCCGTCGCCCTCCCGTCGCCTCCTTCGTCGCCCTCTCGTCGCCTCCGTTGAGGTGTGTTGTAGCTTTTTTTGTCATCGATTAGTTAGCTTTTTCGATTTTGAGTTGAGTTTTGAATTTCATTGAAGAAGCTTCTTCACTTGCATGCTTGTATGTTATTTTTATATGTTGCGATTTGTTGTTTTCGTATGTGTTTTATTTCTATTTGTGTATTTCGTACGTGCAAACTAATTTTTACGTATACAATGTTGTTTTTGGGACAAAAATACCCCTTCTTCTCACTTTTTCTCCTTTTTCTCTTTTCTTTCTTCTCATCCATCTCATTTTTTTTTTGCTGCTTTCTTCTTTCTTCTTTCTTCTTTCTTCTTTATTTTTCATTCTCTTCTTCCTATCAAAAAGCCCTAGATCTGAACACATCCTCTCGCCGCCGCCGTCGAGCTGCCTCTCGGCCTTCCCATCGCCGCCGCCGCTCTGCAGTCGCCGCCCAGCAATCGCGCTACCGAGCAGCCGCGCCTCCTCTCTGCAGTCACCGCCCAGCAGCCGCCCAGCAGTCGCCGCCCAGCAGCCGCACTACCGAGCTGTCGCCATCTCGTCGTCTCCGCCGTCGCCCTCCCGTCGCCTCCGCCGTCGCTCTCTCGTCGCCTCCGTTGAGGTGTGTTGTAGTTTTTTTTGTCATCGATTGGTTAGCTTTTTCGATTTTGAGTTGAGTTTTGAATTTCATTGAAGAAGTTTATTCACTTGCATGCTTGTATGTTATTTTTATATGTTGCGATTTGTTGTTCTCGTATATGTTTTATTTCTGCAAACTAATTTTTACGTATGTTGCGATTTGTTGTTTTCGTATGTTGCGATTTGAAGAAGCTTCGTATGTGTTTTATTTCCTCATCTGCAAACTAATTTTTACGTATACAATGTTGTTTTCATAGATAGTGTTACGAATTGTAAAATTTGTAACTAACTTTGCAGTTTGGCTCGTTTATTTGAAGTTACGAATTTACAATTTCGCAACATGTTTGAGACTTTTTGAAGGTTTCGAATATTAAATTTTTATGTGTATAATGTTGCGAATTTCACAATTCGTTAAATTGTGTAGCGTATTGTGATTTTCGTATATAACTTTGCATTTTTGTTCGTTTATTTGACGTTACGAAATTTGAATTTCGAAACATCCTCCTATGTTACGATTTGTTCATTTCGCAACACTGTATCTAATTTAAATCTTACTGCTTTTATGCAGATGAGTCCATCATGCTTAATTGTTGTGCATGGAGGGCATTGGAATGAGAATATATATGTAGGTGGGAGAAAGGAGTATATTCTCATTCCTCCAACTGGTATAAGCTTTCAACAATTTTTGAGCAAGATTGAGGTGATATTGAAAAAAGAGAATAGCATGTATGCATTTGATGTAGATGCTTTAGTTGAGTCACCTGTAGGGGAGACTATGAGAATGAAGATAACGGATGACTTTGAGTTGTCTAGCATGTTGGGGTTGTTGAATTTGCCTACGGTATATATCACGGTTTATCCTAGAATGAATGCATGTTCATCTAGTAGGAAACGTCGAAATACTAAGGTTTTAAGTTTGCAAAATAAGATCCAGTGTGAGTTTGATGTTGATAATGACGAATCCAATTTTGAGAATGATGGTGATGAAATGTATGATAGTAAATCTGATGACATGGATGATGTGTATGATGATTGTGATGATTCGGCTGATTATTGCAGTGGAGGTGAGCATAATCAAGCTAACACAATTATTAATGAGGAAAAGAAGAAAGAGGTTGCACTGTGGATTGTTCCGGGTGCAGCGGAGCAAGCTTCTATTGCATCTGATGATTTCGTTATACCTTTTGAGCCAGTGACAAATGAGCTTGTGATTGGTGGTATATTTCGTGACAAGTTAAGAATGCAAACAGCTGTTGGGAATTACCACATGAAAAATCATGTGGAGTATGAGACAGAGTGCTTGAGTGGTAGTCGTTATCATCTCTTATGTAAATTTGGCGATAGATGTGAATTTGTTATTCGAGCATCTGCGATGGGCAAGGCTTGGCAAATCACTCATTGGAGACCTCATAATTGTGAAATTGATTTGAGATATCATCCTCATCCAAAGATTTCTTCTAAAGTCATAGCTGCCGAATTTGTTGAGAATTTGACTGAAGATGGTTTCTTTCTTAGGCCTCGGGATATTCAAGGTAAGTTGTTAAGGGATTATGGTGTTCATGTGACGTACCGAACTGCGTTGGCTGGGAAGAACCAAGCAGTAAAACAATCATACGGTGATGCAGACAAGTCTTTCCAGGTACTTAAGTTTGATATATGTTGTTGCGAATTTATTAAATTCGTAATGTTGAGTGTTACGAATTTTATGAATTCGTAATGTTTATGTTATGAATTTATGACTATGTTGATTCCTTTTTGAATGTTTCGAATTAGGTGCATAATGTTGCGAATTCCACAATTCGCAACACATTTCATATATGGTGTTGCGAATTGTGAAATTCGTAACTAATTTTGCATTTTGATTCGTTTATTTGACGTTGCGAAATTATCATTTCGCAACATGATTGATATCTTTTTTGAATGTTTCGAATCTCAAAATTTTAGGTTTATAATGTTGCGAATTCCACAATTCGCAACACATTGTGTATATGGTGTTGCGAATTGTGAAATTCGTAACTAACTTTTCATTTTGTTTCTTTTATTTGAAATTCGTAACTAACTTTTCATTTTCGTTATGAAATTATGTATTTCGTATCATTCCTAGTTACGAATTTATGTAATTCATAACATGTGTTGTTACGAAATTGTTGTTTCGTAACATTAGTTTTATATGTACCATATTGTCTGGTGTTATTTGTTGCGAATTATGCATTTCGTAACTGAAATATTGTTTTTGTTTTTGCAGTTTCGCCAGACAAGCCCCAGTTTCATATGTGCATCGTTATTACTCGACTGAGACGTGGCTTAAAACTTATGCTGGTCAAGTGATGCCAATCCCGGATCAAGATGAATGGTTTGCACCCGACGACGTTGCCTCTACGGTTGTTGGCACCCCTCCTAACCCTAGGCAAGCTGGTCGACCAAGAAAGAAGATGATTCAATCTGGAGATCGTGTGTGCTCTTGATGTCATCATAAAGGTCATTACCAAAACTCATGCACTACAGTGTTAGAAGAGATTACTAGGGATGAGGAAGTGAGTAGCAATAAACCCAAGACTCAAAAAAAGAAGAAATGTGGGATCTGCGGCGTGGAGGGGCATACTCGTTTAACGTGTCAAGACCCAAATAGATTTGGTTGATAGTTTTTAAGTTGAGTTTTTATTGTTTATGTATCTTTACTGTTGTATTTTATGTATTATCGTTATGGTCTGTTGCGAATTATTGATTTCGTAACGGTTGAATTTGTTATTTTTATGGATTATCGTTAAATTCAAGTTACGAAATTACAATTTCGCTACATGTTTGAGGATCCTTTTGAATGCTTGGAATCTGGAATTTATAGGTGTATAGTGTTGCGAAATGTGAAATTCATAACTAACTTTGCATTTTGTTTCGATTATTTGACGTTGCGAAATTATAATTTCGCAACATGTTTGATGCCTTTCTGAATGCTTGGAAATTTTTAGGTGCATAATGTTGCGAATTTCGCAATTCGCAACACATTTCGTATATGGTGTTGCGAAATGTGCAATTCGCAACTAGTTGTGCTTATTCCTTCGTTTATTATCATAGCAATAAAATAATAACAGTTAGCTACGTTACGATATAAACAAATCGCAACCAATCATGTTGCGAAATTAATAATTCGATACAAACGATAGAGTTACGAAATTACAATTTCGCTACATGTTTGAGGATCTTTTTGAATGCTTGGAATCTGGAATTTATAGGTGTATAGTGTTGCGAAATGTGAAATTCGTAACTAACTTTGCCTTTTGTTTCGATTATATGACGTTGCGAAATTATAATTTCGCAACATGTTTGATGCCTTTTTGAATGCTTGAGATTTTTTAGATGCATGATGTTGCGAATTTCAGATTTCGCAACACATTTCGTATATGGTGTTGCGAAATGTGAAATTCGCAACTACCTGTGCTTATTCCTTCGTTTATTATCATAGCAATAAAATAATAACAGTTAGCTACGTTACGATATAAACAAATCGCAGCCAATCATGTTGCGAAATTAATAATTCGATACAAACGATAGAGTTACGAAATTGCAATTTCGTAAACAGCTGCATATTTACCTACCATAAGTGCTACTAAATCTTTACAAAATAGGAATTGTTTTGAGCAAAATATGTGCAGCTAGCAAAGACAAAAGGTCACAGAAAGTATTGTTTCAAGGATTATTCTCCAATACCATGGGAATGGCTTCATCCGTGCTGTGAGCAAATATAGTTCGGGCAATGTGGTCGCGATAATGATCGTACTCCTCTTCTTTCTTGAAGCATTTGGGCAGCGGGGTACTCGACAGGAGCTGCTCCACATACTTCAATGCATAGAGCCAACATTTCACATTCCCTTTTTGTTTGAAGGTATTCTTTGACTTCAATGGAAAACACAACTCCCATTGTGTTAGATTTGGTTTCTTTATCCGATGATACTCGAAGTATCCGATTTTCTTCAATATTTGATGGATAAGCCTTGCAATGGGTAGGAAGATGTCTTTCCTATTTCTCAAGTGTTGATCCTCAAATATCCATTGAAATGAGTCGTAGAGCACAAGTTTTTGCTTCTTGAGATCCAGCAGGACCGTCCCCCAATGATCTTTGTAGTTGCAAACCGCTACGACCTACAAGGCACATCGAAACGAAATGTTGAATTCGTAACATGTACTCACGTCAAACTGTTATAAACTATTGATACAAAATGATAAATTCGTAACATGAGATACAGTCATTTCGTAACATGAAAAAAAATTGTAATAGTTTTAGTTTTACCTTTTCGCTATCGATCCACTTCTTCATGTTAGGGCCTCAATTCGGCTGTACAGCCTCAGCAAATAAGCACAATCTTTCCATCAGTTCTACTGGAACAACCTCTTCAATTTCAGTTTTGACAAATTGTGATCAAACGGTTCATCAAATTTTTTCTTATCCTTGTGCATTTCTTCAAACACATCATCAACTGTTTCCTATTAATAAATCATAAAATTATGTTACAAACTCCAAGTAATAAATCACAGACACATGTCACGAAATTATAAGTTTTGTAACAGGAGATGATTAAATGAATGTTGCACTAGATGGTTCAATATATGTTGCGAAATTATAAATTCGTAACACGAGATGGTTAAATATATGTTGCGAAATACTAAATTCGCAACATACATTTAATCATATCGTGTTACGAATTTATTATTTCGCAACATATATTTTATCACGAGATGGTTCAATGTATGTTGCGAAATTATAAATTCGCAACACGAATCAGAGACACGTGATATTAATTTATAAGTTCGTATCAAGGTTAAAACAGAAAAAATAAGTTCAGTTTATCATGAAGTAACATGATGTGATCGCAATATTGGAGTTGATATGTTGGATTCCTTTAAGGGCTGGATCCGAGGTGAGTACAGCAAGGTATGCTTCCATGTGATCCCCGTGGAGCTGTCTATCTTTGTTCAAGATGTGTTCAAAAAAATCTTTCTCGACATCACAAAGCAATCCAACATTCCTCCTGTTATTTGAAAAGCATATTTAGAAAGTAATTTGCATTAGTCTTATTAATGTACTAAATATTTAATAAGGAAACTTACACTCCATGGTCCGAGCTCAAGAAATGTTCGAACATGTCTCTTCCCGGACGTACGTCATTGGCAAGGAATGGACTTCTATGTACGGGTGCCGGAAATTTCCTCCTAATGGGCCTCGTACTCAAGATCACTTTCGGAATTGCACTTACACTTGCCACAGGCTTTGATGGAGCGTGCACCTTTGGAACGGGTTTTGATAGAGCATGGATCGGAGCGGGCAATGCTGGAGGAGCTTGACTCAATGGTTCCGACTTGCACACCATTGGATGATTTTCTATTGGAGGGGGCACAAGCTCGTATTTCGGTGTTATATCATCTAGTTGATCGAAGATGGCATTAATCTGCGTGTCCGATGTTTTAAGCTGCTCACTCGCTACAGCATGCGCCTGGGAGATTTGTAAATACGTTACGAACTAATACATTCTTAAAACGAGATGATTACAAGGCTGTTGCGAAATTATAAATTCGTAACACGAGATGATTATATGTGTGTTACAAATTTATAAATTCGTAACACGAGATGGATAGAAGTCGGTTGCGAAATTAAAATTCCGTAACACGAAATGTTTGTTACGAAATTATAAATTCGTAATACGAGATGATTACAAGTCTTTTGTGAAATAATAAGTTCGTAACACGAGATGGTTATAAATGTGTTGCGAAATTATAAATTCGTAACATGAGATAATTACATTTCTGTTGCGAACTTATAGATTCGTAACACTAGATGGATGTATGTCTGTTGCGAAATTATAAAGTCGTAACACGAGTTGATTACATGTGTGTTACGAAATTATAATTTCGCAACATGAGATGAGTGTATGTCTGTTGCGAAATTATAAATTCGTAACACGAGATGATTACATGTCTGTTGCGAAATTATAAATTCGTAACACGATAAGGATATAAAGTTACGAATAATTAATAATATTACAACGTTGATATGAATTATTAAATTCGTATCAATCATACAAATTGTTTAGAGCGTGATTACACCAAATTTGTCCATAAATTTTACAAAAAAAAAGCAAAGATATAAAACATCATTGTTTGTCATTTTGACCTTCTTGTTCGTTTTCTTACCTGTTTGGTCTCCGGCTCTGTGGTGGAAAGGTCTTGCTGCTTCTCTTTCTCAATGGAGGGGTCGACTACTTCTACATTTGTCGGAGGAGAGACGGAGGCTGGTGCTGACATTTGTTGGAGGAGAGGGGGTGCCATTGATGCTTCTGCTGCTGCTGCCAATTTTTAAAGAGGGAGTGCATTTGATGTCGTTGTTGCTGCTTGGTGTGAGTCCACCACCTTTTGTGCTTCAACTTCGAGCATCTTCTTCAGGATATAATCTCCCACAGCCTCGACAAGCTGTTGTTGTTGCTCCTTTTGGGATTGCAGGAGTGCTTGAAGCATTTGATCTTGTTGAGTTTGGAGAAGAGCCTCAACCTCTATTCTAGCTCTTGTTGTTGCTATACTCCCGGCATATTCCCCGATCTCCTTGATGAAAGCCTCCCTATCTTCAGCAGATTGGATGTTTGAAGGGAGTAGGTGAGCAGCAGCAGTAGAAGTGGAAGCACCAATGGGGGCAGAAGCGATGTCTTCATCATCATCAATTGCACGCTTCCTCTTCTTCATATTGTCAGTAGGATCATACTGAAAGGCAAATGGCATCCTTTCAGGATCCTTAGCAAGAGATTTCCAGAATGTTGTATCATTTTCCTTTTTGGTGGGCTTAAGTTCCGGGACCAACTCCTACAAAGAAAATAAGCAACTTTGTAATACTGTTACGAAAGAAAAAAATCGCAACAACAAATGTTACGAATTTGAAAATTCGTAACATAATTATAAAACCACAACAATAATTATGTTAAGAAGTAAACAAAGCGCAACAAGATACGTTGCGAATTTAAAATTTCGCAACATAACAACAAAAACATAATTACAAAATCATAACAAATAGAACTGATACGAAATAAACAAATGGCAACAACACATGTTGCGAAATTCTAATTTTGCAACATAATAACAAAATCATAACAATTAGAACTGATACGAAATAAACAAATGGCAACAACACATGTTGCGAAACTAGACTTTCGGAACATTAGAAAAAATTGAAATTTGTACCTTTGAACTGAACGACACCATTCCCTTTGCACTCATATATTTATACCTCAGCATGCGAGGTATAATTTCCTTGCTGTCCTTGCCTCCAATCCCCCTCCCAACAGGCGGTATTGCCTCATGTATCCAAGCCTGAAATTTAATTTCTCATTAGTAGCAATTCGTCATTGATACGAATTGTTAAATTCGTAACAGAAAATAAAATCAAATGATACGAAATGTCAAAAGTTACCAGGAATGCTATGGTATTCCCATTCAGATGGTAGTAGTTTCCAGGCTTATTTGTCACCGCATCAATCTTCTCAATCAGTATTTGGTAGGCGTGGCTCCCCCACGGGAAGTTCTCCCAAGCCTCGTCATCCTCCACCAAAGCCCACATCCACAGTGGGACCTTCACCTTGTTTCGATAAAGTCCAAGCACATAAAGGCAGCATAAGAGAATCTTCGCCAACTTGAGGTAGTCGGCTTCAGTCCCCTTTACCTCCACCTTTTTCACTTCAAACTTCTTGTTTATGAATTTTTTCCTCACGCTGGAAATGAGCATTTCTTTGCCCCCCATTAGCTTGGTGAAGACTGGACTCTTTGGTATCCGGTGGGGCTGGTATGGGTCGAAATTTGGAGGGGTAGGTCCGAAACGGAGGCCAGAAACCAAGGCAAATTCTACCCGCGAGAATCGTAGAATTCGCCCTTGGACCTTGAAAAATAAAGTTGTTTCATCAACCTCCGGATCCGGTTTGACTTGGCGAGAAATCATGAAGTGTAAAGCTTTGCCGGATCTAGACACAATATCCGGGAGCTTCATAAACGCCCCAATTGTTGATTGCGTCAAGGCTTGGATAGATTTTTCCCCAAATGTTTCAAGGACACACCTTATGTCGTTCACTGTGCTCTCACCTCCGGTTAGCATTACCCGATGGTGCTTTGCTGCAATATCCTTGCGCTTGAAAATCCATTTGATCTGCAGTAAACAAGGTTTAATTCAGTAATCCAGAACGTGTAACACATGTTGCGAAATTATAATTTCGCAACGTCAAATAAACGAAACAATATGCGGAGTTAGTTGCGAATTTCACATTTCGCAACACTATACACCATTAGTGTGGAGAATTGGGAAATTCGCAACATTATGCACATATAAAATCCAGATTCCACGCATTCAAAGAGGCATCCAAAATGTTGCGAAATTATAATTTCGCAACGTCAAATAAACGAAACAATATGCGAAGTTAGTTGCGAATTTCACATTTCGCAACACTATAAACCATTAGTGTTGCGAATTGCGAAATTCGCAACATTATGCACATATAAATTTCAGATTCCACACATTCAAAGAGGCATCCAAAATGTTGCGAAATTATAATTTCGCAACGTCAAATAAACGAAACAATATGCGAAGTTAGTTGCGAATTTCACATTTCGCAACACTATACACCATTAGTGTTGCAAATTGTGAAATTCGCAACATTATGCACATATAAATTCCAGATTCCACGCATTCAAAGAGGCATCCAAAATGTTGCGAAATTATAATTTCGCAACAAACGAAACAATATGCGACAGATCGTTGCGAATTTCACATTTCGCAACACTATACACCATTAGCGTTGCGAATTGCGAAATTCGCAACATTATACACATATAAATTCCAGATTCCACGCATTCAAAGAGGCATCCACAATGTTGCGAAATTATAATTTTGCAACAGTTTATGACCGAAATTCCAAAAACGTGTTGCGAATTAGGGTTTTAAGCAAATATGAGAAACCAAAAACCAGATCTAGACATTCGAAGAAGTTCTAAACACAAATCGGAAGAATTTATCAATTCGCATCAAGCCCGGGAGATGAGAAATTCAAATTTTACCTTTTCATTCTCGTAGAGGTTGACGGAATCGTCACCTTCGCTTTCTTCACTGTCGACGGCGGCTTCTTCCTGCTCTTCTTCTTCTCCTTCCTTTTTCTTCCCCTTTCTCTTGTCTTGCCTCTCGTCCTTCTTTTTCTTCTTCGACAGTTGCATTTTGCCAGTTTCATCATGCTTTCGTTTTTTCTTCCTCTCTCGTGTTGCACTGTCACCGGAATCGGAGTGATTTTGGTCGCAGAGGGCTTCTGTTTCAGATCTGCCCAAATCGACGGCGGGGGCTTCTTTCTGTCCGCAGCCTTCTTCGTCTCCGTCGGCTTCTTCGTTTCCGTCGGCATCTTCGTCTCCGGCGGCTTCTTCCTCTCCGGCGTCTTCTTCTTCATCCACAGGCGGAGAAGTTTGTTCTTCGTCCACAGGCGGAGGGCTTTGTTCTTCTTCGACAGATCTGCTTTCTTCACTGTCGGAAGCCATGGATGGAGGGCGGAAATGGGAGGGGAAAGATGGAGAAAAAGTAAGAGACTAGGGTAGAGGTGACGGCGATGGCACGACGACGGAAGTTTTGGTGGGGGACGGCGGCAAAGATCTAGGGAGAAATGGAAGTTTTGGTGGGGGCGGCGATTTTAGGGTAGGGTTTTCTGAGAGAATTCTATTTAGAGAGAGAAAATATGAGATGGGAAATGAGAGAAGTGGGGGATGAAAATGGATGCACGGTTTTTTTTTTATCAAAACTGAAAATATCTTGTACAATGTAGTAAGGGTATAATTGTCCCAAAAATACATTTTTGGCTATAATTTTACCATATTATGTTCCTTGACAACTATTGTAATCTAAAGGGGGGTTTTGCTATATGGGTCATTCACTCTTATCTTTTTTTTGTAAGGAGGGCTAGATTCTATCTTTACTATAGCAAAAGGGTTCACTTTTGTCCATTTTGATATCGCGTGTTTTTTTTTTTTTCTAGTAACTTAGAAATTGTCATTGGGATTGTTAAATTTATTTGTTACGTAAGAATCAAAGCTCGATTTGTTCTCTTCATTAATTTATTTGAAGTTCAAGGGAAAAAAATCTAACTTTGATATTCATTAAACTCTGTAAATTTTAACGATCTCGATGAAGAACTATTAAGGTATTAAAATAAAACACATCTAAAATTAAATAGTATAGTGATGTTGATAAAAACGAGAATGGTACGGTGCTCACAAAAGTGGTAACGAAAGGTGTAGTTACATCACCTCTCATTCAACTAATTGTTTTCTTGTGGAAGAACAAATGGATTCAGTGTTCAATTATTTGTGTTCAATTATTTATAACTTGCATTCTGCATAAATTTTAAATAAGCTGAAAATTTGTCTAAGTAAGCTAAGTTAGTTGAAAAATGTATTCTCTAGCTATTAGTCGTTGGACGCATGCTAATGGTGACAAAGACTTTTGAGCTAAGGTTATTCCACAGACCCCATCGTTGAGAATCTGTTAGACCCCTCCAACCGAGCATCAATCAATTCCAATTCTCAACCTTTTATCCATAAGGCCACAACACTACAAATTAAATCAACTTTTTCTAAGTTAAATTCTCCACCATGCATGTATACATCATCCATCGCAACCCCAAGTTGGGGTTAAGAACATGAATCAGATGCAATCTTGACTTTTGAGTGGCCGAGATTTAAGTTTAAAATAAAGAAGATGATGTTTCATGTTTGTGTAAATGAGGAATTGTCTAGTGATAATGAGGTATTTATCAGAACCTCAATGTTCGAGTTTGACACCTTCCTAATGTAGAGACTGCTTTTAAATTTTACATAATGCTTGATCTTCCCCATTACATACGCACGCTTTGGTACATATATTTATTCATAACAAAATAGAAATATAATTTGTCGTGACACAATGACTTGGGTGCGGTAACTGCACAATGCTGGTTTGATAAAGAAGAGAGGATTTTCTTAAAGAAATTATACAATTACAATTAACCCTCTAACTACTTAAAATAAATTAAAAAACTGCATCCATATCCACCTCTTATTGAAATGTTGGTTCGATAATATTTATTCAGATTTATTACTTTTCTTTTTTTTTATACTGTTTCTATTTACATAATTGAGATACCCCGTGTAACTTAATTACAAGGTAGAAGGTTATTCGGAAAATAGGAAAAGCAATCTAATGTACTGAGAAGTGAGAAACGGAGTTTACCCAATACGCACCTCGGGCAATAGACCTTAGCTTCCCTCGCCATTGAAAAGAAACAATCTAAAGTACACAAACAAAAGCAAATAAGTATCACTCGTTTAACTAATAGATGAATTTAACTTCATCGAATGCTCTTGTAATGCTTTAATTTGTTTGTTCGTCCCATTTTTGAAAGTCTGTCTAAACGAGGAGATAACCGATGAGTTGGCAAACCTGAAAATTGAAAAACAGGATTTAATCTTTTTAAAATGAAAAAAAAAAGTTTAATTTATTTACCTGTATAATTTATATTCGAAACAGTAACAACTTATAATCACAGGTTGTTGCAAGAGTAGTCCGTACATAGTAAACGGCTAGTTATATATTAATTTATCTTCTTTATTATATATATATATATGCAGACAGGTCATTCTAAGCATGTATGCGAAATTGAGGAAGACTCGAAATTATTATTATTAATAATATCATTAATATTAATATTATTTTGGGTAGAATATTGAAAGAAGAGTACAGAGTCATATTGGGGTGGTCGCCGTGATCCATAAATTAACAAGACATAATCCCATATGCAGCATCACTCATTGGTTGTTTCTCTGCACAACTGCTTAGCTTCTTCCAAGCTAAGCTCATTATATTGTTATTAATCAGAATGATTTAAAGTAAACACATACTTTTGCATTCTTCACATTCCTAAGCAATATTCTACTTTCATCCAGTCCAAGCGAATACAAGAATCTCAAGATCACAGTACTACATAAAGTAAGCATTTATAGTATTAACTTAATATATATAGATATAGATATATAAATTCTTGATTATAGAATTTGAAGGTGAAATAAGTTGCAGGCATGAACGGCGTGGGAAGGGGATCGGGGAGAGAGGAAGAAGAGGTCGAAGAGTACTGTTCGGATGATGAGGATTCGAAAAGAGTTGAGAGTTGGGAGAAGCAGATAACGGTGCGTGGAGTGGTAACGAGCGTGCTCGTTGGTTCCATCTTCAGTGTTATTGCAATGAAGCTGAATCTCACAACTGGGATTACTCCAAACCTCAATGTTTCAGCAGCTCTTGTTGCATTTATTTTCATCAGGACATGGACCAAATTTCTTCACAAAATTGGAGTGGTTTCTGCACCTTTCACTAAGCAAGAGAATACCATGATACAAACATGTATTGTTGCATGTTACAGTATTGCTGTTGGAGGTTAAATTCAACCTAATTAATTTCTTCGTTTTCAATGTTAATAATTTTCTGCTACTGTTCCATTGATTCTTGAAATTTCAGGAGGATTTGGATCTTATCTGCTGGGGATGAACAGCAAGACCTTTGAGCAATCAGGTGGAAGCTCTATAGTAGGAAATACTCCGAGCAGTATCAAGGAGCCCGGGATTGCTTGGATGACCGCTTTCCTCTTTTTAGTCTGTTTCATCGGCCTCTTCGTCTTGATTCCTCTTCGAAAAGTAAGTCATATTTAGTTTATATATCATCCTTGATTTTTTTAATGATTTTAAACCTGAAATCCAAGTTTGTAATAACAAAAAAAAAAAAAGGAATTTTATGCTTTTGTTCTGAAAAAGGTTGTGATTAACCACCTGATTGATCTTCATGCCTTTAGCAGAAACTTAACTTTGTGAGTATTAAAAGAATTTAGCATCTGTCTGTATGAGTTGAGTAGTGTGATTTCTAATTAGTTTTTATTCTTTTTTGGGGTTTGGCTGATATGTTTGTCTCCTACCCCACCAAATTTGATTACAACTCTGTGTTAGGACCACACTATTATATATGTCAATGATATGGATACTTTAGTTAGACAGGTGGAATATTGAATGAGATTAATAATATTTTAATCAATTTTGCACTCCCAGATCTTGATTATTGATTACAAGTTGACCTTCCCAAGTGGCATGGCAACTGCAGTGCTCATCAATGGATTCCATAACAGAGGTGACAAAATGGCCAAGTAAATCAATCATACTCCCTATAACATTAATTCGGATTTAGATTAATTTTAGTTAAACTTAACAATCTACTCAATTATTAAGATAGTTATATAATGAATTTGCAGAAAGCAAGTGAAGGGATTCCTCAAGTCCTTCTCTTTCAGTTTCTTGTGGGGTTTTTTTCAGTGGTTTTACACAGCAAAAGAGGACTGTGGTTTTTCTCAGTTTCCTACTTTTGGACTGCAAGCATGGAAGCAAACGTAATTATTGCAATTATTCTTCCTTCCCTCCACATTTTTTGTCATTAATATATTATCTCTTTATTGTTTGGCAGATTTTATTTCGATTTCAGCTTGACTTATGTGGGGACTGGAATGATCTGCCCCCACATTGTGAATTTGTCTTTGCTTCTTGGAGCTGTGCTTTCTTATGGCATGATGTGGCCACTTCTTCGTAACCTTAAAGGAGATTGGTTTCCAGCAGAAATATCTGAGAGCAGTATGAAGAGTCTCAACGGCTATAAGGTCTCTTTCCTTTTTTTGGGTTGCATTTGTGTGCGGTGCATCTCCCTGCATGTTGCACCTTTATTACTCCTTCCAATCCACTCATATTGTCATTATTTTATTATTTAGGTGTCTCACTTATATTGTCATCTTCTAAATAAAGAAAATTTTAACTCTTCAAAAATGATGGGACCTACACACTTTCTATCTTTATACCCTTATATTAATATTCGTGACGAACAGTAACATGACAATTTAGTGGATCGAAGAAAGTATTAATAATTAATATTTCATTAATTATAATTGTTAATGCAACCTCCGACCTCTAATCTTATGTATAATTTTCTTTTTTCGTTTGTCCCCCAAATTTATGCATAGTCCATTTTAATAAATAACTCTCTCACTTACTACCCCTATAACTATATATTTACATTTTTTACCACAATGACCCACCAAGTTCTATCACTTTTTCTCTTCAACTCTATTTTTACTCCAATTATATCTACTTTTTTCACTCACATTTTACTTTTCACAATTTTCTTAAAATCCATGTCATCCCAAAGTATACATAATTTTTGGAGTTGAAGGGAGTATTAGATAGAGACAAAAAAAAATCATAATCACCCTTGAACTCCCTAATGACCCATAATTGCTCCCAATCCCCTCAACACTACTCTAATTACAACCAACTCTACCGTAGGATTGGTTGTATTTGCGTTCAGTGCACTCTTTCTTTCTAATTTATTTATTTTTTAATTAATTAATATCTAATTAATTATAATAGGAATTTAATTAATCTAATTGTAACTTAATTAATCCCAGTTGGAATAATATAGCCCTCATTGGGATTTATAAATCCAACTTGAAGATTAGTAAACTCTATTCACCTTTTAATTACTCCCTTATTACTCTTAATTGCCCACAATCCCCTTAATTAACCTCAAATTCCCCTTAATTGTCCACTAATTACAAGCAATGTTGAACCATTTTTTTTTTATATTATTGTAATCTTGTAAAACCTTGTTAATACATATATGTATCCCTCAATTTCCGTTTTCTTGGCAGGTATTTATCTCCATTGCCCTCCTTCTAGGCGACGGACTCTACAATTTTGCTAAGATATTATGCATTACAATATTTAATCTCAGCAGCATGTTGAGCAGAAAGAAACTCACTCCAGGTAAATAAATCTCAAGGACAATAAACAGAACATCAATTAACCCAAGTCAAAACATTGTGATAATATCAATGTCTTTTTTTCTGGGAGCAGGTGGAGTAAATGTGGGCAAGGCTGTTTGTGATGTTAGAAAAGATGAGGTTTTTATGAGAGATAGCATTCCTCTATGGTTAGCAGCTCTTGGTTACACGATGTTGGCCTTGATATCAATTATCACGATTCCCTTCATGTTTCCTGAGCTGAAATGGTACTTTGTTACGATGGCGTATGTTTTCGCCCCATCTCTGGCCTTCTGCAACGCGTATGGGGCAGGATTGACCGATATAAACATGTCCTACAACTATGGGAAAGTCGGGCTTTTCACTATAGCTGCGCTGTCTGGGAAAGAGCACGGTGTCATTGCTGCAATGGCCGCCTGTGGTGTAGTCAAGTCCATCGTGAACGTATCCTGCATTCTGATGCAAGACTTGAAAACGGGCCATCTGACTCTAACGTCTCCACGAGCAATGCTGCTGAGCCAGGCCATTGGGACGGCGTTGGGCTGCATTGTCTCACCCCTGAGCTTTTTCTTGTTCTACAAGGCGTTTGACATTGGCAATCCGGATGGAGAATTCAAGGCTCCCTACGCGATAATATACAGAAACCTGGCCATCATCGGTGTCCAGGGCTTCTCCGCGTTGCCCCAACACTGCCTGCAGCTCTGCTACGGCTTCTTTGCATTTGCTCTGGCGGTTAACTTGGTGACCGATGTTTCACCAAAGAGGATTGGGAGATGGATGCCGCTTCCCACAGCGATGGCGGTGCCGTTTCTGATCGGAGGATATTTCGCCATCGACATGTGTGTGGGGAGTCTGTTGGTGTTTGTATGGCACAAACTCAACTCCAGCAAGGCAGAGTTGATGGTTCCAGCAGTGGCTTCGGGTTTCATATGTGGAGAAGGCATTTGGTCACTTCCTGCTTCAGTTTTAGCGTTGGCCAAAGTCACGCCCCCCATCTGCATGAAGTTCCTGCCTGCCTAAGGCCCAAACTTTGCCTAGCTTCTTTTAAAACGTCTCTGTCTCAACTAATAATTACACCCACCTACTCCTCCACACCATTCATTCCTCAGTAGAAGTTTATGCCAACAAAAAAATAATTGGAACATAATAAAATTATGTTTTTCTAGCTAAATAGTCCAAAATGCCCTTGATCTGTGCCCTCCAGCAGAATTGCTGCACGAGTCACACCAGTCAGTCGCGGTCCAAAATACCCTTTAAGCCCCCTTCAAGAATTTTCATTTCTCTTTTTCTTCTTATAAACATATATCAAAGTGTTCGTATTTTGTGCGAATAATTGTTCAAAAGAATCGAATTGTAGGAAAATTATCTTCTTCATATATCGTACTCAAAGAATGTTAGAACAATTCCCTCCAAGACTTTTTTCTACATATCACCACTGCAATAAGGCACCTACAATTTCCAAGGACACTATGATTTGCACCAATAGTGCACACAGTCTGAGAGCGATGGTGATTGAGACGACGAAAATAAGAGAACAAGGGAGGGGAGCTGAAGAAATTGAAAGAGAGATCTCGAAATTTTTTCATATATTTTGGATAATGAAAAACAGATTACAAACGGTATTCTTATAATAAGCTAACCACTAAACACAGCGTGTGGCTTATTATTTCTAATTAAGCTGCAAAAAGAAAGCGTAATAATCAAAGTAATAAAAGCACAAAGTAAAACATGCTGCATCTGCATCCTAATGTAGTTTACTCGACTTATTTTCACAGGAAGGGAGAGAGACGAGAGGAAATGGAAGACAAGTTGGTCATGTGTGTGGTTCAGATCGAAGCAAGGAGGCTGGTGCAGTAGGGGTAGACAATGGTGCGAGGACAGTCGGGAAGGGGAGGAGGGATAACGCCACAGTAGGGTAAGGAATAGAGGGGGCAGGGCCAACACCCCTCAGCATATTAGACGGGGTAGAGGCGGCAACAACCATGGTCTAGGTCGGGAAGTTTAGGTTATAGTTTATATTTATTCCAAGGACTTTTCTTTAAAAGAATAGAGATTTAGTCCTTTAACCAAAAAAACACCTAGAGAGAGACATTCTTAAGGACAGTAGCTACAAACAATTTTGCTATCTAAAAGGACTAGCTACTTGCATTGTCACATTGGGTATATATCGGTGACAAGTTTCTTCATCATCATGTGGTCTCCAAGATCGAATGCAAATGAGCAAAATATCAAAATAGCAAGAAACAAGAAACAAGAAAGATAACGGAATTCAGAGATGTAACATTATTCAGCGGAAGCCTATGTTCACGGAGGGTTAATTGGTGTTGCACAAGCTAATCCAACTAAAACCGCAGCTACTACTATAGCTAAGACTTGCGCAGCATGCAAGTTAAAATAATCGCTACTCGACTAGCTTGGATGAGCTGTATTCCATCGGCCCTTGATCTATCCTCAACTGTTGATGAATCCTCAATGTACCTACTATTGCAGACACATCCTGAACAAACTCCACCTTGAATGCAATATCATCATTACCCACATTCTTTACTTCAACTACTGGGCATAAAGAAGTGGTCTTTCCTTCGAAAGGAGGCTAACCAAACCCAAGCAATATCTGAATATGTAAGCATGTAAGCAAATACGGGTCATTGCTCATATTGGGCTCAGGCAGCTTTGGCACGATTGAATCCTTCGCGATGGAACTCTTCCCCCAACCGGCTGCTCTCTCATATATTCATTAGGCGAGTTTAGTTGTTCGAGCGGGTCCAGACAGAGGGAAGTGGAGTAAATGGCCGATACTACTGGAAGGATTCCTCTTTGGATAATAGGTACTGTAGGTGGTATTCTTGTGATCGGTTTAGTAGGCATTTTCTTTTATGGTTCATATTCCGGATTAGGTTCATCCCTGTAGTAATCGGATGAATGGAGTTGTAGATATGAAAGCGTAGGAACTCAATGGGATTCCCTTCTTTAGTTTGTTTGATTCGAGGGGAAAGCGCCCGTTGGGTTCTTAAGAATCAGAGTCTTTTTTTGTCTAAATGACAAAGTGGATTTCCTTTTCTGCTGTTTTAAAAAACTCCATTCTCTTGATGCTTTTGAAAAAAGAACTTCATTGGTTGATTCAGAACATCTCTTCCTTGATCTTGATAGTATCTATAGGTACTTTCCAAGTTAAAACAAAGAGGGAATCACTCAATTTTCCTGGATTATAATAATTCGAATAGAAATAGATATTCTATATTTCTGCAGATTATATTTCCGTCGATTATATCTCGCACAAATACTTTCTATACTCTAGTCTCGATCCTTTTCTTTTTTTTTCTTTTTCTTTTTCTTCATTTTTTCAGTTTTTTTCTTCTTCAGTTTTTTTGTCTTTCATTTTTATTTTTTTTCTTTTTTGATTTTTCTTCTTCATCAGTTTTTTTTTTCTTTTTTTTTTCATTTTTTAGTTTTCATTTTTAATATGTTTCTTAATAAAAAAAAGTAATAGCTTTTTTTTATTTTCGGATTAATACTATTTTTTATTTATATTTTAATTAATAAAAAAATTGAATTTTATGATTAAAATTAATGCAAAATTAATAAACTAATTATATGGGGACACCTCATAGTGACAGTGTCACTGCAGCTGACTGTCTCTATCTCCATCACACCATATAAAGACATCTCATAGAAATACTACCACTGTAGATAGTCTACTAAGCTTTAAAAATTGTAGGAAAGAGATTAATGTTCATACATAATCAAAATATATAGACATATATAGATAGATAATTTCTACGAATAAATTGATATGTCGGATCATTAAATAATAAGTAGATAAAATAAAAATTGATACTAAAACTAAAGAGAGGTCATGTTTCAATCATCTGTTATTTAGATTATCTTGTACATCCTATCAAGATAATCATATTTTTGCTTTTATTTGAGAAAAATAATGAATTAATTAAATAATAAATTTTCACACTTTAGGATGTGATGATTTTTCTTCCCCCTATATAGATAGTTCTTTTCCAAATTAACAATTCTAAGAGGGAGAAAAAAAATATTTAGATGCAATTTGTTTAATAGTTATAATTTAAATTGATATATATTTAGTTTATAATTAAATTCAAAAAATTTACTGTACGATTCTCCGATCTTCATTTACGATTTGTTTGTTATTTCTAGTTCTATTATAAATCACATGGTTCACTAAGATTAAATTTTTCATAGATGCATATGCAATACACGTATATATACGTGTACATAAAGTAGCTAAATAAAATATTCAAAAGCCATTTCTAGTAGTGTATATGATATTAAATAAAATCAAAACTTATTATTTGACCAGTATCAATTAATTAATTAGTCAAACTAAATTGATTGTTTAAATAAATGTGAGATGAAAAAATACATATTGAGTTTGAGTATTTATATAGATATTTAAAGAGTAGAGTTTCATTGGAAAATAATGTGGGATACAAAATATCATATTATTAAATACTGATGAACAGTACCAAACTAATAATAATACAATATCCATGTTTTATTTATAAGATCTGTCAAATTAAAAAAAATATTGTACCTTAAAGTTGTATTATGTTCATAATGCCGTTCTTATTTATAATAATACAATAGCCATATTGATTTATGATGACACCAAATTAATAAATAGGAGAGTATGCATATCTTTTTTTTAAACTGATAGATTTTCATCTCATACAAAGTTGGATATAATATCTTAATACCATAATTAGTTCTTTACATATGATCAAAATCGAGAATTATTATATATATTAATTAAAATTGCTTAAAAATTATGATTTAAAATAAATAAGAATATCGAATTGTAATTGCGCCACGTAGGACCTAAATTTAAGGGCAGGCTTCGAATCCGCATCGATATTAATATATATATATATATATATATATATATATATATATATATATCCATAAAATATATTAAATTAGTTAATCTAAATCGATATAATATAATATGTTAAATTAGGTAATCTAAATCAACATAAGGAAATTAAATCCTAATAAATTATTCTAATTCCTTATAATTATATTACATTATTATTCTCAAATTAAATAAATATATAATGAGGACATTATAGGCAAAGCATATTTTGTAAAACAAGGCTCTTTTTATATTAGTATAGATTAATTAGAAACTATATATTTTTAGTTCCTAAATTTTACAATTTTTATTTATTCAAGATCGTGTTTTGGAGCTTGTTAGTCCTAGATTGTAAGATAGTGATTTTAACTTCTATTTATATCTCATTATCAAATCTTAATTAAAGTAAAACATTATTTTCAAACTTCTTAGTGTCTTTAGTCATGTCTTTACTCAAAATCCTTATAGAGATGGTTTAAGTTATTCTAGACATATATACATTACCAACAAAGTCCGAGAAAATGTCCTTTGCTATGCCAACAACTTGTTTGTCCCACAAAACTTGCAATCAACTTTAGTAGCTGACATAGATATTGCATTACATCTTAATACAAGTATAAGTGTTAGAAGCCCAGACAAATACACAAAGCCTTCAAGTCACAAAAAAAGTCCATCAGCTCAATGTTTCTCATATATCAGACTTAATTTTCGCATCTCCATTTGGAAGCATGTTTTGTGACTGAGCAAATCGTTTGGCCTCCTGCATAAAATTACAAATGGTCCCACAAGTTACAACTACCAAGCTTGCTTAACTCATGCCAAGGGAAAGGAGAGATTGCTATAAAGGCCAACTACTTCTTGTAAAGAAGATTAAAATTCATTTTTTCTCTAAAAATGAGATTTTTTATTCACTTCCTTTTCTCTAACCTCCTAACACATGACGGACACAAATAGGTTCACAAAACTTACATGTAGTCATGTACATTCTAACCATCCGAAAGAGTCAGGTTCTACAAGCCAAATTGGCTTTCCTAAAAGCATGTTTCCATCCTCAGGTTTTAGGTTAAAAAGAATAAGTTTTCATTCTCTTTTTTTTTTTTGACAAGGGTAACCTGCAAATAATTATGTTCAATCACACGTACACGTGTTGTAGCATGCTTCTTGAGACTTCAAGAGTGAAAAGTTCCTTTATTCGTGCTCTACTCAACTAGAAGAAAATACGTACAAATAACACATCAAAATACCATAGGACATAACATGAAGAGAAATGAAGACGTAAGAATTTAGAAACGTTTATGCAACATGCAAGTTCGTGAGAGAAATACACCCTACAAAAAATATATTTTTACAATGCACAAAGGAAGCCACATGATACCAAATATGACTGCTTTAACATGTGAAGAAAGAGAAAACAAGTATGTAAATATAACTCACAGCTGCAGATGCTGCTCTTATCTCCCTATAAGTTTCAACTTCGCCAGGAAATGCTTCCTCCAGTTCTTCAAGGAGATGCTTTCGCAGGCCCTGCATCATATAAAGAAGTAAAGAACATTTAAGTTGCAAGACAAATTAGATTGTGCTCTTACCAACATGAAACAAAGCAAAAAAACAGAATTGCAAGCAAATAATGAGCATCAATGGCAAACGCACAAAAAATAATGAACCAACACACATAAATACTATGTTAAAATAATGATTTGGCAACACAATTCTGTTAAGCCGGAGTAGAAAGAAGTTGTTTCAACAAATGGCGTTCAAACATAAATTATATTGCTACCCTGTCAAATATGCCTATCCATGCTACCATCATGAGAGCCATGAGTTTTTATCCTCATATGCCAATCTAGCTAAGCTCCAATAAAGCAGAGCCTTGTTGAAGTACTCAATTAGCCACCCAAACTACATGAAAATGGTTTACAGCCCACACCACACAAGACATTACTCTCACTTATAATCAAGTACAAAGGCTAAAACTAGTGATGAAATAATGGCTTGTCGAAACTTGCAACTACTAGAATGCATATAGAGCAATCGGAGTCCAAACCAACTGCAAAAGTTGATCCTTCTCTAAAATGGTCGCGCTATCTTGCCATAGTCATTAAAAACCACTAATAGTACCCTGTACGACCAGAGAACAACCCAACCGCCCACAAATCTCTTCAGAACCAATCACTAAAAACTGCCAAGACCTTGCCCAGGTTTATTTGCACACCATCTCCCAAAACACATAGCCCAAAAACCCAATCAACCAGTGACAAAAAGCATTTTTATTTGAATTAACTATGTAATTGTTCCCTCGCAAAATCTGCAAGACCAACCGCAAATGTGCTAAATGATCTGCCTAAAATAGTTGTCGGGATGTTAGTCAGACCAAAGAGCATCACTACGTTGTAGTTCAAACTTACTAACAGACGCTCCATTAAACTCAATCAAAATCTCCTAGATACCGGAATGGGATGCTTGCCAGGACGTGTTACCTTATTCAACTCCCTATAGGATATAGCTAATACATATACACCAAGTCACCAACTACTATATATGTTTTTGAACCAATAAAACAAGACTAGAATATAGACTATAGCTCAAGTGCTCAACTGAAGACAACTATACATGCTGTTTCATCCTTCTGAGGATGTCTATATCAGTACTGTTTCATTTTACTAGTGGCTAGTGCACTTCCAGACCTTTAAGTGATTTGGTAATTGGTCAAGCTAAGCGAAGGTTAACTTGGGAGTTGGAAGTCTCTAAATACCTCCAAAAACTCATAGAGGACCAGCTGCAACTCAAAACATAAGCATTAAAACTGTGGAAGACAACAATGGTTCATCTTAGATTTTTGTTATCCAAAGATTTCTACAATCCTTCTTCTCTGTTAATTTGTAAACCCAAAACTGAATAGACCAAAGAGAGAAAGGAAGGGGTTTCCATATAATGAAACCAATCACGTCCCTATGGACAATTCCATTGACATTGTAAATCAATTTGAGTGGAGCTTGCCCAATGCGGCTAACCACAAAACCGCCAAAGTGACATCTGCACCATTAATACTTCAATATACATGGAGGAAAGAAAAGAGGGAATCGATCAAAAGAAGGGGCCTATTCAAGATAATATACATGCAGATCAATGAAGAGACTAAATGAATTTGAAGTCCCGTAGTTCTTGCAGATGAAAATGCTAATGGAAGTTATTTGCTTCCATGATAGGCTAACTGATGCATATCAATACATAGATAGTCTGAATCACCTAAACATGCAAAGTGAAGAAATAAATCTGAAAAATTAAAATGAAATGTGGGTGAAAAATAACAAATGCATTTTATAAACGAAGACCAACCTTGAAGGCATCTGTTTTCCCTTTAGTAATCTGATTCTTGGCAATGCAACCATTCAACATGTCCCGTGTGAATTCATCAGGATTTTTTCCATCATCTATCAAACTACATCCCAATTTGTAAATTCAGAAGAGAACAAACGAACAGATTCTGGCATAAGAAATAACTTCTAAATCAACAAAATAAAAATGACTTACTTAAGAACCTCCATGGGCACCTGAATGTTACACTTCTCCGCTAATCTTGTCATATTGTCCAGCTCCAATACTAGATTATTCCTTTATCACAAAAAATGATCAAATCACAGTAAAATATGGGGCAAAATCTAAGTTAACAATACTAAAGACTGCTAAGGCTCAACACCAAATCCTAACCCCCCAAACAAACAGAAAAAAAATATAAAGAGAAACGGAGAAATTGAAAAAGGTGTAAGATACTTAAATATTGAACGGATCAGTAATTACATGCGCTGGAGGAGAGGGAGTTGCGAAGCAACGTTGTAGGAGGAGACGGTGAGGTAGAGCTGGTGGAGGATGCCGAGAGTTTTCTGGATTGAATTTATGGTTTGAGTCAAATTCTGTTTAGGATCGTCGATTGGGGTTGCGGCGGTGGTGGCTGAAGAATCCACCGGCGATGCGTCGGTTGATTGCGAGAGCATGATACTGTTCCCGCCGCCGCCCGTGGTGGTTGAAGCCGTTGCGGCAGTATGTGATGAGTCCATATTTCGTTTCTATTATGTTTTGGTTGATGGCGATGGCGCGCGCACTTAATAATCTCTCAATAATACTTACTGAGAAGCACTCCCGTGCATAGGTCTTTACTGTGCAAATATATCCATGACCCGACCCGGCCCGTATTTATTTGACCCAACCCGTCTACAATTAAAAAAATGGAATTTCCATAAATTTGTTCGTTGCCTCTGTCTGCAAATATCGTATTCCTTCTCCTTCTTCACATGGTCCGTTTCTTCGATGGCTCATTCTTCTTCAGCACCGATTGCACCACCTCCGCCTTCGCCATCACCGCCGATTGAAATATCACTCCGAACACCGCCTCCACCGCGAGTTAATATGACACTCCCAACACCACCGCTGATACTTATTAAAGGTGAGTATATATTGCTGAATGTTGATTTTTAATGTTGATTTTTAGTGCTTTGATCTGTACTTTGATTAAAAATCACGATAATGATAGTCTTAATTGATTTTTGGATTCAAATATTATGTGCAAAAAATTGAGTTATATGAACTGTTTGATCAATTGTCTGAAAGAGATTTATAAGATTATTACTGTTATACATTGTTACTATCACTTATTCGTTAAAGACTATTACCGTTATACATTAACTATTATTGGTGATGAAGATGGTTGTATTTTAGTACAAAATTGAGTCATTTTACCAACAGGACTATGTAATCAGATGATGCCTGTCAACTAATCTTGTTAGTTCGATATACTTGACAAAAACTATATAAGCAAAGATGGTCTGAGTGCTTTCTTGCCAAAAAAAAAATACAGCATACAGTAGTCAATCCCAAAATAGATAGCTTCACCCTGTTTTCTCCCGTCCCGGTGCTGCTTCCAGCTGCTGGTGAACACGAAGGCCAAACGTCATTAAATAGTATATATTTATTGTGAAGAGATTTTGTTTAATGCACGTTTATATATAATCAAGAAATTATGAGTTGACTTAGGATATAAATATAGAGAAACTGATACTGTTTTTTGTTGAAATGAGATTGTCACTTTTTATGTTTGATAAGGAACAATTGCTTATAGATATTGTTTCTTAATGTTAACAGCTAATGAATATAGAGTGGAGAAAGATAAATACATTTTTGATGCTCATCAACATGTGAGCTTTGATTCTACCGAGTCTAATGCTTTCTCTGATGAGATAGGAGCAGAGAAAGAACAAACTGTAACATCCTCTGAAGGTGATATCTTGTTTGATAAGCAACATAATACAACATAAATAAACATGTTTCTTAGTTTTATGAAATGTCTTATTTTATTCTATATTGGCAGCTTATGAATTTCGAGAGGAAGATTACAACATTGACGAGCAACAACGTATCATCTTTGATGATGATTGTGATGAGCATCATGCTGAAAGAATTCAAAGTAATACATGCTATGAAGGTAATATATTTACTTACATTTTCTTAATTTGAATCAAATGTCACTTTTATTAGGAAAAACTATAACTTTTCAGCATCATAAAATTTGATTTCCCTTCTTGTAGGTGATATTACATGTATCTCTGGTTCTTTAATTGGGATCAAGAGAATGAAATTCGATGATATATATGATCTATACCAAAAGCATGCCTTTGAAGTTGGGTTTAGTGTTAGAAGATCAATTTCAAGATATAATGATGATGGGGTGCTGATAGGAAAATGGTTAGTGTGCTCATGTGAAGGAACTAGAAGATCTAGTTCGAACAATGATGTAAACAGAAAGAAGAGAGCAACATTAATGACCCGGACAGGTTGTAAGGCAATGCTGAAAGCAAAGAAGGTTGCTGATGGATATTATGAGATATATCACCATGCATCGTTCTCAGAGGTCAATTCGTAAAGAAAAGGCTATTGTTATTGAGGACATGGTATCTTCTGGAATGAGACCGATCGATTGCTTTAGATACATGGTAAAGGATTCAGGAGGTGAAAATCTGCTTGGTCATACGAAGAAAGATCACTTGAATTTTGTAAATAGGCTGAAAATTGCTGCAACAGATGGAGGGGATGCACAAACACTTATTAATATATTAAACCAACAAGGTGTTGAGGATAAAGAGTTCTTTTTTAGAGTGATGTTAGATGAGGAAGGTAGATTATGCAATGTTTTTTGGAGAGACTCAATGATGAAGGGGGATTATATGATATATGGAGATGTTGTTATCTTTGACACAACATATAGGACAAATAAGTATCATTTGCCTTGTGCACCGTTTGTTGGTATGAATAATCATAGGAAGAATGTTATGTTTGGATGTGTATTCATCTCCAATGAGAAGATTGGGACATTCGAGTGGTTATTTGATGTTTTCATTAAATCTATGGACGACAAAGCTCCTGTGTCATTGTTTACTGACCAAGATCAAGCAATGTCGAATGCAATTCAAACAGTTTTTCCTACCACAAAGCATAGGTTGTGCATATGGCATCTTTACCAGAATGCACTAAATCGGTTGGTCCTTTGAAGTCTGATAAGAGCTTTACAGATGCATTCCATAAGTGCTTATCTGGATGTACAAATGTAGAACAATTTCAAAATTGCTGGAGCTCCATGATTTCTAAGTATGGATTGCAGAAGAATTCTTGGTTCACAAAGGTGTATGATTTAAGACAGAAGTGGTGTAATGCATTCAGCAAAGACTTCTTCTCTGGTGGGATTCTATCGTCACAACGAAGTGAGAGCACAAACAATGCATTAGGATCAAATGCAAAGAAGTCAACGAGCTTGATTGATTTTTACAAAATTTTCAAGAATACAGTGGAACGTTGGAGAAGCAATGAGGCCAATGACGAGTTCCAGTGCTCAAAAGGACTACCTACCTCATCTTTGCCAATGTATGGACTTCTTAAACATGCTTCTGAGGTATATACACATGCAATTTTTAAAGATTTTGAAGGTCAGTTCTTCAACTCGACTGCTACAGAATTTAGCTGTTTCTTGGATGAATATGACATGAAATCGTATGATGTTGTTGATGGTGATGATAGATACCAAGTGAGTTTTTATATGATTGGTCCTATGGTTACTTGCTCGTGCAAAAGATTTGAAGAATCTGGGCTGTTGTGTTCTCATTCCTTGAGATATTGCATGCAAATTCTATAGTTGAGATTCCAGAGTCCTACATTAAGGAGAGATGGACAAAATTTGCCAAACAAGCTGTTTGGGATAAATTAGACAGTACATTAGGGAAGAGGAATGACTGTCCTCCTTGGAAAAATGAAATGATGAGAGAATGTCATAATCTTATCTTGAAGGCGCACGAGAATGAAGATGACAAAATCATACTTAAAGATGGTTTGAGTAATATAAGAGCAGCTCTTGAAGCTTCGGTTATTGCAAGGGAAAACAATATCGAAGTTGTAGATACTGAAGTTTCAACATCATCTGGTATTGTGAAAGATCCATCATGTTCAATCACAAAGGGACGAAGGAAAAGACTCAAAGGACATCTTGAGAAAAGTAAGAAGAAGAAGAAGAATCCTGATGGATCAACTGCAAATATAGCAAAGGAATTTGGTTCCAAAACTCCTAATCAAAGATTATTTTGAGGTAAGTTTTCATAGAATGATTTCTCTATTACATATTAATTATTATTTTGCGGTAAGATTGAATGTTTATGGATCGCAGCGGTGTTTACGGACAGAGAGCAGAAATGTTAAAATGTATCACTTATATATCTTGCAGAGCCGTGTACTCGAAGATGGCAGAAGAGATATGCAATCTGCTTCTTTCTGATAGCAATGAGGGTTCGACAGGGGAGGATCAACTGGTCTGCTTTAACACCGTTTTTCAGGGCGCCCATGCCTGAAGACCTCGGCTCATATCATTTACAGGATGCTTGATTTCATTCTTGTAAATTTGTCTTCTATCATTTTAGATAGTAGACATAGACATAGACATAGACATGGATTTTGGTTGGATTTCTGCTAATGGAAGTTGTTTCGCAAGTCAACTCCCCTATCTCCATTCACAATTCATCCCCTACACTTTTCACTTTAAGAGGTGTTCTTTATTCTATATCTTTCATTATTTGGATGGATTGACAATTATCCAGGGTCCGGAATCTTGTAGTTGATAGAGGTAAAATAAGTGGAATCAAATTACTGAATTTCCAATTTAATTCTGCAAAACAAAGAAAATTAGAATGGAATAAAAATATCACTCTGTGCTCGTTAAAAATATCATGTTCACTCATTGAGAATATCACTAGTGAACGAAATGTAAAACAAAAAACGAGAGAAAATTGGAATGGGAAAAAGTATCACTATGTCCGTTAAGAGTATCAATTTGGTTCGTCGGGACTATCACTAGCCTCGTCATAAGGGATGCACGAAAAAAACGAGAGAAAATTAGAATTTAAAAAAGTATCGCTTTATCAGCTAATAGTGTCACTTTTGTTCGTCGGGACTATCACTAGCCTCGTAATAAGGTATACACATCATCGGCTCGTCGTAAACGAAAAATGTAAAACAAAAAAACGAGAGAAAATTGGAATGGGGAAAAGTATCACTATGTCCGTTAAGAGTATCAATTTGGTTCGTCGGGACTATCACTAGCCTCGTCATAAGGGATGCACGAAAAAAACGAGAGAAAATTAGAATTTAAAAAAGTATCGCTTTATCAGCTAATAGTGTCACTTTTGTTCGTCGGGACTATCACTAGCCTCGTAATAAGGTATACACATCATCGGCTCGTCGTAAACGAAAAATGTAAAACAAAAAAACGAGAGAAAATTGGAATGGGGAAAAAGTATCACTTTGTCTGTTAAGAGTATCAATTTGGTTCGTCGGGACTATCACTAGCCTCGTAATAAGGTATACACATCATCGGCTCGTCGTAAAAGAAAAATGTAAAACAAAAAAACGAGAGAAAATTGGAATGGGGAAAAGTATAACTTTGTCCGTTAAGAGTATCACTTTGGTTCGTCGAGACTATCACTAGCCTCGTCATAAGGGATACACGAAAAAAAAAACGAGAGAAAATTAGAATTTAGAAAAGTATCGCTTTATCAGCTAATAGTGTCACTTTTGTTCGTCGGGACTATCACTAGCCTCATAATAAGGTATACACATCATCGGCTCGTCGTAAACGAAAAATGTAAAACAAAAAAACGAGAGAAAATTGGAATGGGGAAAAAGTATCACTTTGTCCGTTAAGAGTATCACTTTGGTTCGTCGAGACTATCACTAGCCTCGTCATAAGGGATACACGAAAAAAAACGAGAGAAAATTAGAATTTAAAAAAGTATCGCTTTATCAGCTAATAGTTTCACTTTTGTTCGTCGGGACTATCACTAGCCTCGTAATAAGGTTTACACATCATCGGCTCGTCGTAAACGAAAAATGTAAAACAGAAAAACGAGAGAAAATTGGAATGGGGAAAAAGTATCACTTTGTCCGTAAGAGTATCACTTTGGTTCGTCGAGACTATCACTAGCCTCGTCATAAGGGATACACGAAAAAAAAGAGAGAAAATTAGAATTTAAAAAAGTATCGCTTTATCAGCTAATAGTTTCACTTTTGTTCGTCGGGACTATCACTAGCCTCGTAATAAGGTATACACATCAGCGGCTCGTCGTAAACGAAAAATGTAAAACAAAAAAACGAGAGAAAATTGGAATGGGGAAAAGTATCACTTTCTCCATTAAGAGTATCAATTTTGTTCGTCGAGACTATCACTAGCCTCGGCATAAGGGATACACGAAAAAAAACGAGAGAAAATTAGAATTTAAAAAAGTATCGCTTTATCAGCTAATAGTGTCACTTTTGTTCGTCGGGACTATCACTAGCCTCGTAATAAGGTATACACATCATCGGCTCGTCGTAAACGAAAAATGTAAAACAAAAAAACGAGAGAAAATTGGAATGGGGAAAAGTATCACTTTGTCCGTTAAGAGTATCAATTTGGTTCGTCGGGACTATCACTAGCCTCGTCATAAGGGATGCACGAAAAAAACGAGAGAAATTTAGAATGGAATAAAAATATCATTTTGTGCTCGTTAAAAATATCATGTTCATTGATTGAGAATATCACTAGTGAACGAAATGTAAAACAAAAAACGAGAGAAAATTGGAATGGGGAAAAGTATCACTTTGTCGGTTAAGAGTATTACTTTGGTTCGTCGAGACTATCACTAGACTCGTCATAAGGGATACACAAAAAAAAAAACGAGAGAAAATTTGAATTTAAAAAAGCTTTAGTTATTTCTTTGATGTCTGATTAGCAGCCATCCCACCACTTACAGCAGAATTTGAATTAATATGACTCTTTAACATGCAAATATGACTTCTAAAAGAATCCAAAATATGAAGATGGATTGAGCTTAAATGTGCATAAGGACATTTACATTCATTACCATGTTGTGGACACAGATCACCTAAAGTAAGAAATATTAAGTATTCCGTACATATAGTTTCATGATTAGCAAATAGGATAGAGTCTCTTGATCAACAAAAATATTATCTTAAGTTCCATCAACAAGAAGCTTCAACACTATTGCTATCTCAGCTCCTAAACGCATAGCATTGCCTGCTTCATGGTGGCACCATCCTTTAATTCTATAAAAAAACCCAGGAATAATTGTCACTTTTAATTGTAATAACTGTCACTATTATGTAGAGCAACTGTAATAAAACAATGATAGTAATCACATTCAATTATAGAATAAACTCTTACACGTTCGTTCCTAGGCGAGACCTTTTCTTCTTAGGTTTTGAATTGTCATCAGATACCTTCTTCCTCTTATTTTGAGCAGGGGATAGCACCATCTCTTTGCACGGGAGCTTGTGATTGTACATTAAAGATCAAAAGATGAATATGCAGCATCAAACAAAAATGCAAGAATAAAAGCAGAATTTACAGAAACGAAAAAGAACCGGCAGCCCAATTCAAGGAGAAGGTAAAAAACAGTAAGTTGCATCTTTTTGCACCACACCATGCCTACAGAAAATCAAAAACTAACTCGACCGAAGCTATCTATACCAGAATACTTTCTGTCATCACCATGGTAGAAATTTTCAGGAAAAACATGAGCATCAAACCAATAAAGAAGCAGAAAAATTAACTCTATACATAAACATTTGCCTACACCAATAAGCAATATGCCAAATCACCTTCAAACTCCAGTCAGTTCTATCTACATTTCTCAGGATTAAAATAAACCAGTTGAATAGAATGGAAATACAAGATCCATTCAAAATATCTCAAAACGAGATTCATCGATAAATAATGAATGCATAATTGCTACCATTTATTTTGATCCGACTTTGCTATTCATGGTTGTCTGTTACCTTCTTCTTCAGGAGGTTTTTCTTTTTCTTTTTTCAGTGATCTGCTTTTTGTTCCACATTTGATCGGCTCTCCCGAAATCTCTGTTGTTGGTACTGCTTCTGAATCATCGAATTCCTCTCCATTTCTTTATACTTGTTGATCCCCACACTGCACACAACTTCAACCGAAAAAGAAAACACAAAAAAGCAATATACAAATCAGGGAAGAATTCTAGGGGGAGAGAGAAAAATCTATAGAAAAATGCACATAAAATTCTAATTCCTCTACTCAACAACTTCTTTGATTTCCACAGCACAGACTTCTTCAAAAATAACGAAAGTCGAGCATAAAATCAAAGAGAAAACCACGAAAAAAAAATTGTAAAGAAGAGGAAAACTACCTTGCAGATCACCACTGGTTCCACATAGCCAAATACTGGAAGAAGACGAAGCAGAGTGCACTGTCAATTGAACTAAAGGAGCAACCAATGATGTAGAATGGGAAGGAGAGATCGGAATAAGTTTTCCTAATTTGGAGGAAGGAGATGGACGACGAGTAAGAAAGAGGAATACGTATTTTTTTTTTTTTTTTGGTTTATATCCAGTCGGGTCGGGGCAGTTTTCGGGTCAGGCGGGTTAATGACCGGGTATTTGCACGGTGGAACGTTTGCACGAGAGATTTTGCCTACTTACTTTCCAATTTCAACAACGATGAAACACTTTCCAGTTTTCACAAGGATTTAATTTTCACAAATGTTTCTGTATAGCCGTTTCATACTATACAACCGGGTCCTTTGACCCGGATATGACCCGCGAGCTCATCCATACCCATTAGTCAGGTGCGTGGGTTACACGCGGCACATACGGCGCGTCCACGCACCCAACAATTTTTTTTTTAATCTCTCGCAGCACATTGATATATATACGTATATTTGTGGTTACTTTACAGTTGATGGGTTCCTAGCCTAGTGGCAATAGTGGTGTATATTTCTGTTGCTCACCTGGGTTCGAATCCCAGATAATGCAAAATCTTATTTTTTTAATATTATGCTGCAAATCTTTTTTTTTTTTAAATATTCTGCTGCATTTTTCAGATCTTTTTTTTTTCTTTTTTTTTACATTTACAAAGATTTGTTCTTTTCTTATTATGTTCTCTTTGTTTTTAGTTTCTTTTCTTGTTCTTTGTTCTCTTTTTTCTTAATTTATTTTCTTAATTATTTTGATTTATTTATAAATTAATATTAGTTATTAGCTATTGTTACAAGTATTACTTTTGTTCAAGACAATTTTACTTTTATTTATGATAACTTGTACTTTTAGTTTTTTAGTTAAGTAATTATTGTCGTTAACAAAAGTAACTATTGATACGAAGAAATGTAATGTTTCACAATTATTACTTTTTCACGAAAAAAAATTAACTTTTATTTATCACAATGTATACATTTAATTATTTGGTAAAGTAATTATTGTCGCGATTAAAAGTAATCATTGACATGAATAAAGGTAATGTTTCAAAAATATTACTTTTCTTCACGACAATATTTACTTTCATTCACGACAACATGTACTTTTAGTAATTTGATCAAGTAATTATTATCGTAATGAAAAATAATCATTGATATAAACAAAGGTAACGTTTCAAAAATATTACTTTTCTTCACAACAATTATTTCTTTTTCACGAAAATATTCACTTTTATTTACGACAACGTATACCTTTAATTATTTGGTAAAGTAATTATTGTCGCGATTAAAAGTAATCATTGACATGAATAAAGGTAATGTTTCAAAAATATTACTTTTCTTCACGACAATATTTACTCTCATTCACGACAGAACATGTACTTTTAGTAATTCGATCAAGTAATTATTATCGTAATGAAAAATAAACATTGATATAAACAATGGTAACATTTCAAAAATATTACTTTTCTTCACAACAATATTTACTTTTATTCTCAACAACTTGTACTTTTAATAATTCAATCAAGTAATTATTATCGTAAAGAAAAATAATCATTGATTTGAACAACTGTAATGTTTTAAAAATATTACTTTTTAAATGTAAATAATTTTAAAAATTAAAAATTAAAAAAATATATAAAATGAATAATTGGACTCAACATAATCAAAGAAATATTAAGAAAAAATGAAAAAAAATAAAAATTACTTTAAAAAAGGAAAATATGAAGAATAAATAATAAAAAAAATAAAAAATTAGCAACAACAAATAAAATGCATAACAAGTAAGTTTCAATATAATGGAGAAGAAAAATTAAAAATAAATAAAAACAAACAAACAAGACTTTTAAAAGTAAAAGCACACTGTCTATAAATAAATTTATGTACATTTAAATAAGCAGAAGAAGCGGCAGCCTAGTGGTCTGCGCTACAGCTTAGAGCACTGCATTTGGGAAGGTCGCGAGTTCGAGCTCCGCGAGGAGCGCCCATGTAATTTTTTTTAATAAATTGAGTGCTGGAGCGCGGAACCCGGGTTTGACCCGGTTGTATACTATACAACAGTTATACAGAAACACACCCCTTTAATTTTAGGGGTAATAGTCTGTAAATCCACAATCTAGTTGATTCAGGAATTGCACATAAGTTTTTTTTTTTCTTCGCAAATAGCCATTTATTTTCTTTTGATATTGCACATACGGTTGGTTTCCCCCAATTTTATTCTGACGTGGAGGCCGAAAATGACAATGTGGAAGCCTGAAATGAATCAAATGACACTATGGAAGTCGAAAATAACAAAACGACGTCGTTTTGTATAAAGAAATATAAATAAATAAAAAAGAAATACACATCATATTTGCCAACTCATTTTTTCAATAATTGAAAATAAAAATATAACTAGAGCCACATTTTCTCTCCTCACAACCCATCATCTCTGCTCTATCCCTCTCCCATCGATGTTCACACCACCGTCGCCACCACTCAATCGCCACCTCCACCTCCAACCGTAACCATCGACGCCGACCAACCCAATTCGTAGAATTCCCCAAATCGCCCCCCGAAATTGGAAACTGGAAGGAAAGGAAGAGGTTGATCCTTCTCCCAAAAAGCAGAAGCAACACTTACCTTACCGGCACAGGACGGATACGTCCTTGCTCGGCGACGTGCACTTGCCTTACCAACACAGGACGGGAAGCCTCTCTCGCTCCCCCTCGCTGCAAAATTTAGCAAGAAATCGAAGAAAAAGAAGAGCAAGGATGTGTAGACTAGAGTATTCATATCTCAAATCCCTAGTTTTCCTGATAAAAATGACGATAGCTCGGAGTCGACCATTTGCTTTTACAAGGTTCACAAGGCTAAGAAGGTAGAGCTGACTAGCTGAGTGAGGAAAGATTGAGTGCAAGTAGCACAAATGAGTACAAAATGGTGGGTGGAGATGGTGATAGCGGTCGGAGGTGGAGGGGGCGGTTGCAGAAATGAAGGGTGATGGTGGCGGCAGCGACAACGGTGTGCAGCTGCTTCTCCTCCTCGTCTTCGCCTCCGCCACCTCATATCTCTCCACCGATAGCACCGCCCTCCTCTCTCTCCGCTCTGCCGTCGGCGGCCGCACTTTCTTCTGGAACACCACCCTTACCACCCCATGCAATTGGATCGGCGTCCTCTGCGAAAACAACCGCGTCACAGTCCTCGGCCTTCCCCGTCGCCTCCCTCTTCGGCTCTCTCCCTGACGACACTCTCTCCGTCAATTTTCTCTCTCCATGCCCTCGTAAGACTAAACCTCGCCGCCAACAACTTCTCCGTTGAAATTCCCTCTGCTTTCAACAATCTGAGATCTGTGTGGTTGTAGTGGCGTCGGTTCGAGAAAAAGAGGAGGGAGGAAGAGAGAAGGACAACAGGAGGGTGAGGGGGAGGAGACAAATTTTTCTTAATTTTTAATTTTTTTTAAATGAGGTGGAATGTAATTTTTTATTTATTATTTTTTTAAATCAAAATTTAACAAAACGACGTCGTTTTGCATATTCCGGCGTCTACGCCTCATTTCCGGCCTCCACGTAGGATTTAATCTGGGGGAAATCGGTGAACGGGAGCAAAATCAGAAGAAAATCAACGGTTATGTTTGCTGAGCAAAAAAAAAAACTCATGTGCAATTCCAGAGTCGACTAAAAGGTTGTGGATTTACAGGCTATTATCCCTTAATTTTAAATCCTAAACTTTCCTTTTTACTTTAAAAGGCAATTGAAAATATAACTGAAATAAAATCCACCTAGACATAAATTTAGGGATGGCAACGGGGCGGGTTCGGGGTGGAGATTGCTTTCCCAGTTCCATACCCGCCTCAAAATTTAACCATCATACCCGTCTTCATACCTGTTTAAATCGAGATGGGTTCAGAGCGGGGATTCTTCAGCGGGAAAAAATAGTAAAAGTTGATGGAGTCAAAGCATGAAGACAATCTTATTTATAAGTCAACTCATCTCTTCTCTTCCTCTCATTTTCAATGTCAGATAAAATATAGTAAGAGGTAGGGGTGTGCATGGACCAAATTGAACCGAGAAAACTGACCGAAACCGATGAGTTTTGGTCGGTTCGGACCAATTTTTATATGTATTGGTTTTCGACCAGATTTGTACGTAAATTTTCGATTTTTGGTTTCGGTTTTGGTTCGTCAAAATTTTTTCGACCGGGCACCGAACTGACCAAAACTATATTATATTTAAATAATATAAATATATATACATGTTTAATTTATAACAAAAATTCGAAATTAATAAAATCCTAGCCCTATTCTCCTCGTGCAGCCGCTTTTTCTAATTTCTCATAATATGTCTCTCTTCTCATCATCTCACAGAGTCACACACATATCAGTAATCTTACCTCTCGCCTACGCAGCTCGATTCGTGACTCGTTGGCACCGATAGATTTGTCTTATCCCACCGTATATCTTTGAATTAGAGTTTTACTTGATTGTGTCTTATCTTCATTTTGTCAGATTGTTGAACTTCGTAATTGTATGGTTCAAATTTGTTGGTAATCATCAATTTGCTGATCTCCTTAGGGTCAAACACATAAATCCAATGCTAATTGATGGTCCCGGTAACGAGTAACTAGTGTATTTGGGGGGGGGGATACACCAGTAGTAATTTTTGTTTTGCTTAATGTCTTTTCATTGAGATATACTGTTCAGGTCAGTTTACTCACAACTGGAAGAGACAGTTGGAGTAGCTCTACAACTGAGTTGCTCAGTTGGAGTCAATCACACAGTTGGTGGGTCAGCTGACTCCTATGCCTGAAGTTCAGCTGAATGCACCAACTGAGGTTTCAAACAGTTTGGCAATGCGGAAGATGGTGGAAGATAAGCTCGTTACAAAAAGTGAAACCTTTATGAAAGGGGAAGGTTAAATTCCCAAGTTAGTGCAGTGCATATGCTGGGTCAGATAGTTAGGTACTGAATTTAAAATACTGAATGTAAAATACAGAAAGTAAGCACACAGTATTTTAACGTGGTTCAGAGATCGACCTCCTACGTCCACGTCTTCCTTTCTGGGGAAGTAATCCACTAGATAAGCTTACACGTGCTTACTAAACGCTCCACTTGGATTCCGGGTTCCAAGCAAACCTAACCAGTTCGAGAGAGTTTTGAGGGGATACAAAACAAGCAAGGACTATGTCGCTAGCGTCAATCAGGAAGGGGAACTTCTGAGAGGCTAGGGGGAAGAACAGGAGAGAAATCATTCTACTCCTTCTTCGCCAGTCTTCTTGCTTATAGAGACAGAGAGAGGTGAAAAGCTGCTTGCACCGTTTTACTCTTTGTGTTGTCTCTCAGCACTTTGGCATGCCTTTTCTCTGCTTGTATCAACCCCCCTTTTAGCCTTGTTGTGAAGACCTCTATTTATAGAAGAAAGGTCAAGTTAGCCGTTGGAAAGAGCTGTTTGACCTCTGCCAAAAGCATGACACTCCACATGCTTTAGTGGTAACTTTCCAGAAATCGTACCTACGATCATGCTTTTTGCACGTCGTTGTTGTCGGTCCATTTATAGAAAGTTTTCCAGCTGACTTGTGCTCCCGAGTAGATTCAAAACTGGACTGCAGCTTCTCCATCTTCGGCGTCTTCTCTTCACTGCTTCGAGACGTCTTGACTTTGACACAACTTCTCTTCACGCTAATTGTATGCCTTCACTTGCGTGGTTCAGTTGTGGAGTCAACTGAGCTGTTGTCCAACTAAGTCCGTGCTTCAGTTGGGGTTGAAGTCCCAACTGACCTTGAACCTCAACTGAGTGTCATCCCTCAGCTGAGTCTGGGTCTCAACTAAGTTTGAACCTCAGCTGAGTTCTTCACAAACCTCCTTCTTTAGTCCGGCTGACTTTTTCTGCTTGACTCTTGTAAAGATAAAGTCCCTACGCTCAAACAGTGAGCTCTAGCTAAACAGACTAAAGGCAATCATCTACTCGGTTGGGGTCAGTTGGGTTTTAGGCTCTTTCAAAACCTTTCATTTTCCCAACAATTTCCCCTTTTTTGATGAGGCAAAAATCCTAACTGATACCACAAACCGGTACCAACAAGACTAAAAGATAGACTCAATTTTAGTCTTTAAAAGAAAAGTGTGAGCACAAAAAAAAATAAAAAAAATGTTGACCTCGAACTTGGAAAACGAGATGGTTGTCATAAAGTGAAGTCAACATCCGAAGACCTTTTAAAAACAAGCAACTTGTTATAACAGATAACAAATTGGGGAGAGATTACAGTTACAACTGAGTTCAAGCAAAACCACAGTCCTAACTACTAATCTACTCTAGGTCTTCGTCTTCGACTCCTCCACCTTCTTAAGAGAGGGTCTTCATCTTCTTCTTCTCCAAGACTGAGGGCAAGGTCATCCTTTCTATGACCTCATTAGCCTTTCCTTCAACAACCTTGGTAGCTGACGTCAGTTGCCTGAAAAGCCTTCCTTGAACAGAAGAAGACAACTGAACCCTTGTCAGCTTTCTTCTTCGGCCTTTATCAGCCTTCAATCCTGCGTGAAAGGTCACCGAATTAATGCATCAAACTGGAGTGAACAGTCTGAGCAACATCCAATCAGTGTCTTTTCTGCTTCTTCCCCATTTTTAGCATCAGCAAAAAGTTAAGGAGAGAGAGGGATTCGCAGGAGACATTCCAGTATAGATTCCCTAAAGAGCGGAAATCTATGTCTTCTTCACCGACTGGTGAAAACTACTCGACTGAGACTATCTTGCGAACAAGAGAAACCCTTGAAAGAAGCAGTCTTAGGAGGGAATGCCGGAGGCTGAGCGGACCATCTGATGGACAGGTAACAAATGACCTGTTCAGGTGATGTGGGATTGCAAATCTTCAACCCCACGTGCAATTGGAAGAACACTTCAGGGAGCTGCATTAGCAGGCTGACACCACGAAGCACCCACATTATCAGTCGTCCTTTGAGGCGTATGCGTCTCATGTAGCCACGAATATAGCATTCTCGCTTAACCGATTGTTTCACATATTCAGGGCTTGCTGAAGGAAAGGACAGCTTTGCAAAGTAGGAAAGCATATTCTCGATCTGGTAGCTTTTTCTGAAAAGGAAGATAAACCTTAGCAAGAGAGAAACCACAGAGGAAAAATTTCATGAGAGAGAGGCAGAAAATTTTGGAGTATTTGAAATGTGAATCCTGGTTGACATGCAAAATGAATTGCAAGGCCCCTAATTTATAGGGGAGTTGAGATCCAAATCAACGGATCAGATCAACTCGTGCAGTTTCTTCGAGATAAACGGCATATTTCAATGCGCCGTTTCATAAAAAGTTGCTCCAGGAATGACAGTGATGGAACCCATCATGAGGCGGTGTAGAACACTCGCGCGCATGAGGAGAGTAGGTTAAACTATGTCAGCCCAACCACAATCTACAAGCATAGTCTAAGGGACTAGACCAACTTTCTAATGAGGTGACCGCTTGGCTAATTCAATGCGAATAACTTGTAACAGATGCTTGAATTAAATTCAAAACACCCTTCTTAATGAAAAGGAACAAGTTAACATAGCGTTACTCAGTCGGCGTTAACCTCGACTAACTCTTCTACTCAGCTTGCTCTCAACTGACTCAAGTGGAGGTTTGACTCCATCACTCAGTTGAACTGGACGGGAAGTAAAAACTCTCAGTTCCCCCTCAAGTTGAGATTTTCCCTCAACTTGTGATCTCCATCTTCATGGCTTCCTATTCGGTTGGGTTGAGCAATCCAAGGAGTTGACACAGCATCTTGAATCGAGCTTCCACCAACAGCTTTGTGAAGATATCAGCTCTCTGAATGTTAGTGTAAATTTTCTCCACAATGATATCCTTCTTTTCGACATGATCACGGATGAAGTGATGCCAAATGTCGATGTGCTTAGTCCTGGAATGGTGAACTAGAATCACTGTGATGGCTATGACACTCGAGCTGTCATAGAAGATGGGTACCTGCCCAGTCTCCACTTCGTAGTCTCTCAGCTGCAGCTTCAGCCAGAGAACTTGCATACAACAGCTTCCATCTGCCATATACTCCGACTCAGTTTTGGAGGTGGCGACGCAAACTTATTTCTTCGAGAACCAGGAAACTAACTTGTTTCCTAGGAACTAACAATATCCAAAGGTTGATCGTCTATCAACTCTGTCTCCGGCTAGGTCTCGTCTAAGTAGCCGGTCAGTTCAATGTTATCATCAGTTGGGTACCACATGGGACTGTGAACTGATCCCTTGAGGTACTTGATGATATTTTTTGCAGCGTGCAAGTGAGCTTCCCAAGGCTCAACCTGAAATCTTGCACAAACTCCAACTGAATAGGAGATGTCTGGTCGACTAGCAGTTAGATACAACAATGAATCGATGATCCCTCTGTACATCTTGGCATCGACGAGCTTCCCTTCTTAGCCCAGGTCGATCTTCCAATTTGTATTCATTGGGATATTCGTAGTTCGGTTAGAGGTCAGTCCAAATTTGGAGATCAACTCCTTTGTGTATTTGGACTGATTGATGAAAATTCCTTCTGGCGACTGCTTCAGCTGCAGCCCATGGAAATAATTCATCTCTCCCATCATAGACATTTCAAATTTGTCCTTCATGAGTTGGGAGAACCTCTTGCACAGATCTTCGGATTTGGATCCGAAGATGATGTCGTCGACATAGATTTGCACCACCAGGATGTCTCCTCTAACTTTGATGGTGAAAAAGGTCTTGTCGACTGAACCTCGAATAAACCCTGGTTCGAGTAAAATGCCACACAGGGTTTTATACCATGCGCGCGGATCCTGTTTCAGTCTGTATATGTCCTTCTTTAGCTTGTAGACTCTGTCGTTACCAGTTTCAAAACCGGGAGGCTGAGCTACATAAACATCTTCTTTGATGTCGCCATTGAGAGACGCACACTCCACGTCCATTGGGTAGACTTTGAACTTGTGGTGAGCGGCGTAGGCTAGGAAAATCCGAATTGCTTCCAGAGGAGCAACTGGAGTGAAGGAATTCTCGAAGTCAATTTCTTCCTCCTGGCAGTAACCTTGAGCTACCAGTCTAGCCTTGTTTCTCACAACACACCCAATGGCGTCACGCTTATTTTTGAAGATCCACTTCATCCCAATTACCTTGACCCCCTCAGGTCTTTCAACAAGGTCCCACATAGAGTTTCTTAGAAACTCGTTGAGCTCTTCTTGCATGGCTTGGGTCCAGTGGATACATCTCAAAGCTTCCAAGATGTTTTTTGGTTCATGCACATCTGCCACAAAGCATGCATGCTTACATCTCCAGCCTATTCCAGCTTTTCCAGTATCTTGAGCTCGTCAGCATACTGTGTTTCCAAAGTTGGTTCATCATCAGTTGGGGTTCCAAACTAAGTCGGAACATAAGCTGAGGAATCTACAACTTGAGCTGAACGCCGGCTTGCAGATTTCCTATCACATGATCATTAACGTGATCTTCATACCAATGTTTGTGCTTCCTTGCTCGCTTAGCTGAGTCGAGCATCATGATGGAATAGTCCGATCTTGGAGATGCCAGAGGTGCCGATCTTGGTGATCTTGCTTCTGGTGCAGTTCCATCCTCAGTTGGAGTTGAGGGATGGACTGGGGAGCTGGCTGATCTCGGACTAGAATGTCCTGGACCTGACGGCTGCTCAGTTGATGCTCCTAACTGAGCTTCACCTGTGGTTGACACTTGGTCAGTTGGCTCTGGAGTTCTCCCTTGATCTGAGGTGAGATCTTCAATTTCGTCGTTAGAAGAATACACTTCTTCGACTTCAGCTGACCAAATGAGTGGCTCTGCTAGATTCTTCAATCTTTGAGCTTGAGATCTTGTCTCAGCTAGCTAGGCCGGAGCGCTTTCTTCAACTGCTTGCCAGTTTGCCTGTTCCTTGCACTCAAAAGCAGATTAATCAAACAACACATAAGGTGTTATCTCTACAATTTTGGACTGCAGCTGAAAACTCTGTAAGCTTTTATCTTAACAACATATCCTAAGAATATACTTTTGACAGCTTTCGGCTCGAAGGTTTTCAACTGAGCTTTTCCATTGTTGTGGATGTAACACTTAGAATCGAACACACGAAAGTAGGAAATATTTGGTTTTTGTATCTCCACAACTCGTATGGAGTCTTTCCCTGCCATTTTGTGAGGAGGGATCGGTTCTGCGTGTAGCACGCTGTATTGATCGTTTCTGCCAAAAATCTCTTTGCCAGAGCTGAGCTGGTAAGCATGCAAGTTGTTGCATCCTTCAGCGTTCGATTTCTTCTCTCAGTTACTCTATTCTCTTGTGGAGTCCTTGCAGCTGAGGTCTGGTGAGTTATGCCTTTCTTCTCGCAATACTCAATGATAGACTCATTGAAGAACTTAGTTCCACAATCAAATCTGATGGAGACGATAGATTTTCCTTGCTGATTTGCAAGTCTATCCCTCAATTTTGGCAACTCTTCTCTCGTCTCATTCTTGTGTGCCATAAAGATCACCCATGTGTACCTCAAGTAGTCATCAGTAACTACAAGAGTGTATTTATTTCCACTTAGGCTCTCTGGGGTGACCGGACCGAACAGATCCATATGGATCAGTTGCAGAACTCGATCCATTGATGGTGATAGTTTAAGACGAAATGATGCTCTAGCCAACTTTCCGAGCTGACAGGCACTGCAGTGGTGTGTCGGACTGAACTTCAGATCCGGTATCCTAACTGCGTGTTGTTGGCGAGCTAGTGCGTTCATGGTTTTGAAGTTGAGGTGGTTGAGTCTTTTATGCCATAGCTCGCTTGTTTCAGAGCTGCTTTTAGATACAAGGCATGTTTCTAGCGAGCTACTCGACCAGTCTGTATAATAGACTCCACCTGATGAAACTTATCTTCCATATAGAGGAACTTTCTTGGTCTTGACATCTTTCACCCTGCACACCTGTGCATCAAACTTCACAGAAAAACTATTATCGCATAGTTGGCCTACGGAGAACAAGTTGTGCTTCAATCTGTCTACCAACGACACATTTTTATAGACACAAGTCGAGTCTCGAATGTACCGGATCCTTTGGTTTTTCCTTGAGAGTCATCACCAAAGGTTACAATACATCTTTCTCAAAGCTTGATGTCTGTGAGAAGATTGTGAGAAGATTCCTCTGGGGTGTCATATGTCTGGAGCATCCGTTGTCAAACACCTAAACGGATTTGGGGCTTTTCTCTTTCTCAGTTCATCCAAGTCCTCTTCAGTTGACTCTTCAGAAAAAGCCATGGAGCACTGCTCTGTTCTAACTGGACTGGATGGAGAGTCAGTTTTGTCTCTTTCTGACTCTGAAAGCACGTCGGTATCCTCAACGTCTTTCTCAACGATCAAAGCCGTGGATTTCTCCTTTGATGTTCTTCAGAGGACTTCCTTCTCCTTTGGAGAGGTCAAGACAGTTGGCACTAAAGTGTCCTGGCTTTCCGCACTCAATGCAGCCTTTGCTTTCATTCTTTGAGGATGGATCACTTGAGCGCCGATCCTCCGGCTGATCCTCCGGCTAATCCTCCTATACTTGTCGATCTTGGAGTTCATCTTCTTGAGTTGATTGGTCAGCTCTTCGACCTTCTTCTCGAGTTTCGACCTGCTCAGTCAATCCCTAGCTCAGGAGTCAGCAGAACGTAAGGGTCGGGCGAACTTGGATCTGCCCGATTCAGCTTGAAGCGCCATGGACTTGGCAGTTGAGCCTTGCTCGGTCTATTCTGATTTCTGAAGCTTGCAAAGCTTCAATCGAAGGATATCATACTCATTTGCTTTGAGCATGGAGAACAACTTCTCAGTTGACATCAAACTGAGGTCACTCCGATTTTGGTGGACAACTTTATAGACTGTCCAGTCTTTGCCTAGCACGGATAGAACCTTGAGGTTCATCTCTCGCTGAGAGTATTTCCCCTTCCGAATACTCTCAATGTCCATAAGGACCTCTATGAATCTCAACTCCATCTTGTCAATGAATTCCCCAGAAAGCTGAGAGAAGTTTTCGAACTTCTGACAAGCTAAGGTGAACTTGTTCTCCTTAATCTCGTTAAAGCCCTCACAGAGTGCAGCTAAGGCTTCTCACATATCTTTTGTTGTGAATGGAGAAGGTGTGACTCTCATCATTTACTCTCAATGTAAGCTCCCCATTGGCAACATCAATAAGAGCTCGCCACGTCGTCAAGAATGGTCGGCCAAGAATAAGGGGCATATCCTTGTCTTCCTCCATATCGAGCACAACAAAATTAGCGGAAAATATAAACTCGCTAACCTTCACAAGCACATCTTCCACTATGCCTCTAGGATAAGCCACCGATCGATCCGCCATTTGGAGAGCTATAGTAGTAGGTCGAATCTCCTCAATCTCCAACTTCTTGAAAATAGAAAGAGGCATCAAGTTGATGCTTGCTCCAAGGTCACATAGAGCCTTCTCGAATGGCTTTCCCCCAATAATGCAAGATACAGTGAACTCCCCGGATCCTTGATCTTCGCCGGAAGCTTTCTTTGCAAAATAGCGCTGCACTCCTCATTGAGATTCACCGTCTCATAAGCTCCCAACTTCTTCTTCCAAGAAATCACATCTTTGAGGAACTTTGCATAGCTCGGCATACTTTGAAGAGCCTCCACCAGTGGAATGTTAATATGCACCTTCCAGAAAATATCCAAGAGCCTAGAAAACTGTGCATCATCCTTCTTCTTTTGGTGCCTTTGAGAAAACGGAATCACCACTTGTGTAGACGGAGATGATGGTATCGAAACCGACTTAGAGTGAGGAGCCGGTTCGTCCACCATTTTACTTCTTAGATTTTCCTGCACTTCCTCATCCACAACCTCTTCTTCCACACTTAGCTTTGGATCATCAACTGACATCTTTGGTCCTTCATAAGAAGTCCCACTCCTCAAATTAATAGCCTTGCAATGCTCTTTTGGATTGACAACCGTGTTACTTGGGAATTGCCTTTGTTGAGGTTGGCCTCCTATTGAGGTAGCTAGCTATCCCAACTAGGTTTCCATCATCTTCATATGTGTCTCTAAAGCTCCAATCGAAGACTCCATTTTCCCAAACTTGGCATCATTAATGGCTATGTATTTTCTGAGCAGATCATCGGTGCTTTTCTTCTTCGGCTCATTAATGACTCCGTTAGTCACAGAAAATCTAGGTGGGGGCTGCAGTGCATTATTCGGATTTCCATACGAAAGATTTGGATGCCGATTAGGATGATAATACTGGCCTTGATTTCCACGAAAGTTGCTTCCATTTCTGTTATTCACCCAATTCGCTTCCTCCATCTGTATATGGTCCACAGTTTGTTGCCCGGGCTGCCTCAAACTCAATGTATCAATCTTATTGGTAAGGTTGACAACATGATTAGTCAGAATTTCCATGGGACCGGCCCCTTGAGTCGTTGCCACCTTCCGAACCTGAAGCCTCTCCGTTGGCCACTGATAACTGTTTGCAGTCAATCTCTCAATAATCTCAAGAGCCTCATCACTTCCTCTAGCCTGAATAGCCCCGTTGGCTACAGAATCCATTCTTTGCCTCGTATCCACCGTGCAAGCATTATAGAACATGAGAATGCGGTTCTGGGCATTGAATCCGTGGTTGGGACATTTACGGAGCTTCTCCTTGAATCTTTCCCAACACTCGTAGAAGGTTTCACCATCAAGCTCACGGAACTGCACTATCTCCATCTTCAGTTTCAGAATAAGGCCCGGAGGATAGAACTTCAACAAGAATTTCTGAGCGATATCATTCCAAGTTGTATCAGCCTCGAGCTCTAGAGATTGATACCCCATCTTCGCCTTATCCTTCAATGAGAATAGGAAGAGACGAATTCTGATAGTATCTTCAGGGACTTGATTGATCTTAGTAGTACTGCACATCTCCAGAAACTGAGCCAGATGCTCATTAGAATCCTCCCTCACATGCCCTCCATACTGGTTTGCTTGAATCATCTGAATCAAACCCGTTTTCAACTTGAAATTAGTAGCATTGAGTCCTGGTCCAGGTATGACTCTTGTGTTCAGAGTAGGCTGAAAGGTTTCCTGAATAGGTGTCAGACGACGCGTTCGCTCCTCTTCTCTTGCCACAAGCTCATCAATAGTCCTCCTGAGAGATGCCACTTCCTCAGTTGTAGCCATATTTTTCTTCTTCTTTTTCTTAGCGTTGTTACGCCGAGCAGTAGCTTCAATTTCAGGATCAAACGGTACTAGTTCTTCGCCACTAGCACGCGTGAGCATAAACTACCTACAGCAAAAACAAAGAGAAACGAAAAATTAAACTAAAAATAAACAAACAGAAAATAAATGTCTAAACTAGTCTCAATCAATTTAATCACAATATCACAAATCTTAAAATCAATCCCCGGCAACGGTGCCAAAAACTTGTTCACTATTTTATTAACACTGCAAGTGCACAGTTAAATTGTAATAAACAAGGTCGAATCCACAGAGATTGAACTTAAGATTTACAAGTACTGTTTGCAATTGACATTCACTATTTAGATTCTTGAATAAGAATTTTGGTTTATCTAACTATAACAAAGAAAAAGAAATTAACTATAGCAAAGCAAAGAGCAAATTTAGAATCAAATAAAGAAGATATTATCTTATAGCTTCATTTCAATGGATATTTAATCTCAAATTCATTTTAATCAATTAATCATTTAAAGGACTCGATTCTCCCTAAGTCAATCACAAAATTAGTTAAGCCCACTGTCGTGGCAAATAAACCGTGGATTATAAGCTAGAAACTAATGTGTCCAATCAATTACTAATTTATAACTCCTAAATGTTCCTAAGATTTTTTATCTTCACCCTAGTCTTAAGATCTTTCGACTTTATTGAAGAGGATGTTCCCTATTCTCAGTTCAAGTATTAATTATCTTCTTTCGATATCAAATTAACACAACCAGAATGCACAATTGGTGATCAAGCAATCAAGCATGAAAAAGCACAAGAATAAAGAAAAAGAGAAAAGGTCATGATTAATCAACTAAAATTGAGGTTCAAGATCAAATATCCATCTACTTTCTAACCATAAGATAATAAGAAGTTTTACCACACATATTCATGGCAAAACAACACAAGAATTCAAATCTAAACATAAAAATAGAAAAACCGTAGTGAAGTTCTAAGAATTGAATCTCTTGTCTTCTCCAAAAGCTCCAAATCTCCAAGACGTGCCAAAGTTATAATGTATGTAAAAGTTTGTAAAAAGTTGTTGCTTCTAAGCCCTAAGGAGTCTATTTATACTAGGGAATAAATAATAATTCGAATAAGGGTACAAAACCAAGTTATGAAACGAATTAAGGCTCGAAAATACTTAAAACGCGTAAAACCCGCCTTACCATGCGGCTGGCATGCGGCCACATGGTAGGGCGCATGACATTTCGGCGATTTGTGCATGTGTCATGCGGTTGACATGCGGCCGCATGCCGGCCGCATGGTACTGTAACTACGTGCAACAATTTTCAAACGGCTCGTTCTCCCTCGTTACAACTCCAATTTTGGATCCGTTTTCGCCTATGAACTCCTATCGAGCTGTACTTTCATCCTATCATGCTCAATTTGAATAATTTTGACTTCAATTTTCTGAAAAGTCAAAAAAAGCACGAACGAGCATCATATTTCACAAATTAACAATTCTTAAGTACAAAACTTCATTCCAAACATGATTTCCCAACACACATTGACATCAATTAAGCTTATAAAGATGAGAAAATCCATGTTTATCAGCTAACTGTATGCCTTCAGTTGCGTGGTTCAGTGTGGAGTCAACTGAGCTGCTGTTCAACTGAGTCCGTGCTTCAGTTGGGGTTGAAGTCCCAACTAATCTTGAGCCTCAACTGAGTGTGATCCCTCAGCTGAGTCTGGGTCTCAGCTGAATTTGAACCTCAACTAAGTTCTTCACGACCTCCTTCTTTAGTTTGGCTGACTTCTTCTGCTTGACTCTTGTAAAGATAAAATCCCTACGCTCAAACAGTGAACTCTAGCTAAACAGACTAAAGGCAATCATTTACTCGATTAGGATCAGTTGGGTTTTAGACATCTTTCGAAACCTTTAATTTTCCCAACACTAATTGTATGTAATTTGTATTTGAACTCGTTTAAGCTTCTATATTAATACTATTACTGTAGAATTGGGATACAAACGTTATTATTATACTATTAGGATAAAAATAAGTGAGTTTTTGTATATATATATATATATAGAATGATTCCCATGCAAACTCCCCTTAAAGTGAGAAATAGGAATTAATCTCCACCATTGATCTTATCTACATGAAGGGTCAAGATTTAGCTTGGTCAAAGCGGGTCAAACTCGGGTCAACCCGTGGACTTTTTTTTCGATTTTTTTATTTTTTTATTTTTTATTTTTTATTTTTTATAAACTGTCACACAAGATGCACCAATTCACATATTCGGATGCACAACTAAGTGTATTGAGAAGCACAAGATTTTTTTTTTTATGTTTTTTTTTCGTTTTTTTTTTAAGGTTAGGTCATATGTACTACATCATGTATTCATATGCACCACACTATATAATGAGATACACCACTAAGTGCATTAAGATGCACTAGTTTTGTTTTCATTTTTTTATTTTTGTAAAACATTGTGCATCTAGTTACACTATGTGGTGCATCTAGTTACACTATGTGGTGCATCTAGTTACGCATTGTGGTGCATCCAATTTTTTTTCAGTTTTTTTTTTTTACAAATTCGGTGCATCTCACTACACATAGTGGTGCATCTCATTATGTATAGTGGTGCATTCGAATATGTGAAATGGTGCATCTTGGGTGACTGATTTAAAATAAAAAATTGAAAAAAAAAAACTGAAAATTTTGTGCATCTAAATGCACTTAGTGATGCATCTAGTTATATAGAGTGGTGCATCCGAATATGTGAAGTTGTGCATCTTGGGTGACAGTTTATTAAAAAAAAATGAAAAAAAAACTTGAAAATCTTGTGCATCTAAATGCACTTAGTGATGCATTTAGTTATATAGAGTGGTGCATCCGAATATGTGAAGTTGTGCATCTTGGGTGACAGTTTAATAAAAAAAAAAAGTCAATGGGTTGACCCGGGTTTGACCCGCTTTGACTTGGCCAAATCTTGACCCTCCATCACCCATAGATCTATGGTGGAGATCTATTCTCATTTCTTAGGATAATATTTATTCTCATATGATCTATTTCCTATATATATATATATATATATATATATATATTGATGGTCCCGATACGAGTTCTGGTGTATAGGGGGGGGGGGAATACACCAGATAGGAATTTTAAAAATAACCCCCTGAAAAAATACCACAACTGAGTAAGAAAACTCAGCTGGAAGAGTGGTGCTATGCGGAATGTGGTGGATACAAAAACAACTCGTATAAAACAACTTACGCTCGGATGCAAGGTCGGTCAACAACCAAATCAGTTGAAATGTAAAGATGCAGTTTTGAGTGCTTGTTAGTTGGACAGTTAGATATGCAGAAAGTAACTGAACAGAAAACACAAAAGCACAAAGGAATTACGTGGTTCGGAGAGAACTCCTACGTCCACGGGGAGTTGTGAGTCCACATAACTCAGTCCAAATTCTTTAGGACAGCTACCACAAAGCTTACTCGGGCTTTGCAACCGTACATATAAGTTTGCGGGTATTTATCAACCTTTCTACTCAATTTCGGGAAGAGCAGGATCCTAACAACCTTTTTAGGGGATGTGTATAAGGGTGGATTTTCCAACTACTAGCTCTAACAAATAAGTGAGCTAGGATCTAAGCTTCAACGAATGAAAACTCAAACTAAGATCGAAAACACCAAGACAGATTCTAACTCTCTATGAACTCTCAGCTGGTAATGTTCTTAGAAAGAGAATAATTGCAGTTTAGCTTGTGCGCAGTATATCGTCGTTCTTTCACTCTTCTGTCTCTTGTCTTGATGAATGAATGAATGCCTCATTTATAGGCGATGAGGATCAACTAGTCGTTAGAAGAGCCGTTGTTCTCTGTTCTGTGAAAGCGATGGCTTGTCTCTCATCTCTGCAGATTTTCCTGATTTGGCAACTTGAACTTCTGCTTTCCTTCTGAGACAACCTTGTGTTGGGCCAAATGAGGTAATGACAAAACGTCAAACCTTCACGTGACTTTCTATTTGAAATTCAAATTTCAACCTTTATCTTTCAACATTGGTTAGTCGGTTGAGACGTTTGATTTTCATCCGAGTGGTCTTCAGCTGATGTTCCATCTGATCGCTACCTTCATCTGACATTCTGTCTGAAGAGGAACAGTTGAACCCTCAGCTGCCTTGAACTTCATGTTGTCGATTTATCAGATTGAGTCCTGCAACTGATGTTCCATCTGATCAGGTGGATTGTCACATCTGACGAACAGTTGATTACTCAGATATTTTCTTTCATCCGATGTTCTATATCTGAACGGTTGGCTTGAACGCTCAATTGTATTTCTTACATCTGATGTTCCATCCGAGTTTCCATCTGTAGTTCTATCCGAGTATAACCATGTTGCCGACTTCAGCTGGAGTCCTGTAAAGATAAAATCTGAACATTGCTCAAACAGCGAGCCTAAATACTAACATTAGGATATGGCAACATCTACTCGATTGGGGTCAGTTGGTTTTGGAATCAATCAAAACTTTACTAAATTTTCCAACATATATATACATATATATATATATATATATATATATTTTTTTTTTTTTTTTCATATTTGTTGGTTTTAATTAAAACCGACAGAATTTTTAGGTCTGGATGTAGGTTTGGTCCAAATTTTTTGTTCGGTCAGCCCGATTCTATAAATTTATTTAGGCTCGGTTCTCAATTTTGGAAATTCTGGTCGGACCGATGAACCGATGCACACCCCTAGTGATAGGGGATGAAAAAATGAAGAGAAACAAGTTGTTCCATATTGAAAATAGATGGAGAAAAAAGAGAGTTGGATTGTATAAAGGGATGAGAAGAAATAATGTACATATGTCTACTTAATCGGAATTTCGATTCTCATAAAATTTGAATTTTTATATTAATAAATTTGTTAATTAATATTATTAATAATATTATTTTAAAATACAAAAATTATTCGTGGCGGGTTCGGGGCGGAGACCTATATCCCCGTACTCACCCGAACCCAACTCGGGTATAGAAGTTCATACCCGCCCCCGTCCCGCCGCTAATATATTGATCTACATACCCGTCCCATTAAGGCGGATCCCCGCGAGGTGTCGGATTCGCGAGTATAGCTATCATCCCTAGATAAAGTAAAGGGTTATTTGCCCCGAAACACAGAATTTTAATTTGCTACTAATCTCTTTTTTTTTTTTTTGTGCCTTTTCACATTAGAGGGATAAGTTCAAACTCAAAATAGTCCTTATTCAACAGAAAATCTTAATTTTGTCACTTTGAATTTAAAAAACCCTCCAATTAGCCATTTTTATCAACTCTACCCCTTAAGACTTAAAACCCTCCAACTATCCCTTCCTACCATCCCTTTCTTTTATACAAGAATCATAGAATTCACTATCCCTTCCGTCACCACCCCTCTTCCGTCGCGCCATCGTTCTAGCACCACCATCCTTTCGCTGCTCCCTCCTTCTGACGACACCCTCATTTCGCCGCCTTCTCCTTCACCGCAACCATCCTTCTGCCACTACTACGATCCTTCCACCACCGCTAGCCGCTCCACTTCTTCAGCCACCGCTCCGTTTCCTTCACCTCCGCCGACACAGCCTTTCTCTGACAACCTCCTTCCTCCACCATCCTTCCGCGGACACCACCCTAAACCACTCCTTCCGCCACCACACTCAGTTCCCGCCTTCCTTCTTCTTCAACTATCGCCCTCCTTGCAGATCTGCAACGATGGGTAGAGCACCAAGCTCGCCGCTCTGTCGCCGCCTACCATCCCCTTCGTGTAAAGTTAGTCTTTGTGTATACAAGAAAACTAACAAGAATTCATACATGAAATTTAGTCTTCGTGTAAGATTCAAATTAAAGTTGGAAGATTTATACATAAAAGTTAGTCTTCGTGTATGATTCAAAATTGAAGTTGCTCATTAAGGGTGTTTTAGACTTTTCACAAATTAAAGTAACATTTTGTGTGTTTTAATTTATGTGTAACACTTTAGATTTTTTTGTTTAAAAAAAGGGACATTTTACTATATTACCTCTAAGAAAATGAAGAAGATGAAACAGGAAAACAAAATGATAAGCTCTTCTAAACAAATATGAAATCAATGCCTACTCAAAATTGAACTAATAAATTTCAAGCATATACACACAAGTCATAAAAACAAAATTACATTAGATTAATGCATAGCAACAAGCAAAACTGGAATCGATTGAACAAAACATGATGAAAAGCAGATGAAGAGGATGGGAAAAAAAGAAGGTTAACAACAATAAGACTTCATAAATTACCTCAAATATGATATAATTGCAGAATTGCAGAAAGTATTTTGCCGGAGAAGGAGAAAACCTCGCCGAATAGAACAAATTCAGTCAATTCCCCAATCACGATAGAACACCGAAGAAAACACGAACACCGGAAAATTCACCCCATACATCTTTAGATTTTTTAAAGACGAGAGTAGAGAAGAGAAGATAAGAGAGAGAGAGAGAGAGAGAGAGAGAGAGAGATACAGAGCTACGAGAAAGAGAAAGCGAGCTAGGAGAGACAGAGAAAGAGGGAGATTTAGGTGAATGAGCTGAGAGAAGTGAAAAGCACAGAGTAAAAATCGATATGGGACGGGTTTAGAGTAGGATCCGGATGGGTTGTAGGATAAATCCGAATTTTAAGTGGGATTCGGATTAGAAAAAGGCATATAGGTCCCAAATTTAAAAAAAGTGGCTATAATTTGTGTTTTTGAAGAAGATGAACAATTTAATTTTATACATTCTCTTACTTTTTTTAGGGTACACTTGTACCCCATTGCACCATACTGGATTGGTGGATCCGCTATTGGATCCAGCGCACCCTCTGCTCCTGGCTCCTGTGCCCAGAAGGTATGATTTCACCCATATATATTCGCCACTAAATCTATCCATCTAATTAAGCTCACCATGATATATGGGAGTTTCCGGAATGTTACAGATTTCATATTTCTATTCCTTGCCACATCAAAACATGTTTTGTGTGTGCAAAGAGCAATTACGAGGGCTATTTGTGTTTGTTTGTTTGTTTTGTATTCATCTAGCTTCTAGTGCAGCACAAAGCACTAGGATCGTCTTGATTTCGAGTAGGCAATAAATTGATTTCCCGATAAATAGAAAAATTTGTGGATAATGAAATCTTATACTACTTCCGTCCACGAAATGATTATCACTTTTTCCTTTTAATTTTATCTACAAAATGGTTGCCACTTTTGTTACTTCACTCATATTTATTATGGGACTATTACTCCACTCACAATAATACTCACTATAATTCACTACTACCTATCATTTTCTTAAAATACGTGTCGTCCAAAATAGACAACCATTTCGTGGACGGAGAGAGTACAACGAATTGATTCAAAAAACCTTTTAGGGTACGTTTACTTTGATGAAAATATTTCCATTGAAAAATGATGTATAAGAAAATATGAGAAAATATTAACATTTTCATCCTTTTTATATCATATGTTTATTATGATGGAAAAAAAATTATCACATGGTACCCCCATCCCTCCTCTATTTTTATGTCTTTTATCTATTGAAAAATATTATCACATCTCTTCCATATTAATAATTTTCACACTTTGTGAGAAATGAATGAAGCAATGAATGAAAAAAGGGCTGCTCAAAAAGATTATTCATCATATCTAAAAAAAATTAATCAATATAATAAACGTGTGAAAAGAACGAAAAATAATAAAAATATTCATTTTTCACATTTTTTGTCAAATTAAACGCAATTTACAAATTCAAAGAATATGCCTTGCGCATAGATTTGCATCCATGAAATATAGGCCTTATAAAAACGTTTGTTTTTTATGTGCTATTTGCGGAATAAGACCCCACATTATTTTAGGCTAGGCAGACACCTTTTATTTTCTTCTTCATTATTTTTGACTTATTATTTTTGTGGATTATGGCAGTCCGTAATTCAGAAAATGGCCATGTGCAGAAATTAAAAGAAATAAAAACAAATGCTAAGAAAGGCCCAACTGCGAATTTCATCCGTCAATTGACTTAATTCTCATTTCGAACTCAAATAAAATATAACTAGAACGGTCGTTATCACAAAAAAAATAAAAATAATAATAATTCAACTTACTTATATCATTCACCTCAAAATTCTCGCATATTCCGATGTTACCCCCACGTCATGTGCTAGTTGGTAAACATTTCGCATTTGTGGTGAACAAATCTTGGGCATTCAGCTTAGGAATGTGGCCCCACCCCAACCACTGCGCTCACGCCACGTGTCCTTCACGCACTATTATATTAATCATTCGATTTATGAATCATTTCACCCGTGTGTGGTAAAAATAACCAGCACTCTGCTCGGCTCAACTTCGAAGCTCAGCCCTGAGATTTGGTACACTTCTTTCCCCTGAATTTCGGAATCAGATTTCTTTTACACCATTGTTGTGTGTTGTGAGCTTCAGTTGATTTTGCAATATGACATTTACTCACTTATGTTAGTGGATTAAATCTGACCTGGCGTTAAATTGCATGCATTTCATGTTTTTTTCCCCTTATTATTTTGCTTAAAAATATGAGATTTCCTCAATTTATCCTTGACCAAGGTTTGAAGAAGCTCATTCAGATCGTGATAACAACAATTCACAGTCGAAATTTGAGCAATCGTAGGATAAGTTGGTAGAATTATAAGCAAAATTAGAAATATATACCCAATTCAACAAGTGAACCTCAAAATCTGGTTAGTAGAGGAAGAGGCGGCTGATCCCGACTGATGTGGTGCCGTTGAGTGAAAACGGCGCGGTACGGCGGCAGAGAAAGGTTCTGATAACGGCGAAGAGAGTGAGAGAGAGAGTGAGAGGGTGCGATTGGCCTAAGGATTCGAAAAACAAAACAAAACAGTGCATATTATGTATGTCTTCAATTCGACCCATCAAGATTGTAGCTAGCGGCTGGATTGACGGCGGCGGGTTTCTCATGGGGTTTCCGGATTAAGGTTTTGAAGGTCTAGACTCTGGAGTCAGGCGAATATGCAAATGGAGAAAAAAAGAGAGAAAATTCTTTTTTTATCAAAAAAATAAATAAATAAAAACGCCAAAATTAGAATTTCGGTAGAAGAAGAATTTATGTTTTAAGAGATAATTAATCAGCATCAACTATGAAGTCATAAAACGTGTTCCCGTTTGCAGGTAGAAATTAGAAGGAATATTTAAAAGCAACCGGTAACGGTTTAATATTTATGAATTTCCTTTTTTTTTTAAAAATTTTATGAGTACGCATTTAATTGTGCATTTACACTTACAGTACCTTCTGCTTTTTATGATCTTATAAATATTTTTTGTTCATTGGGGCCTTGGGGGCAGTCTTGCGGTGAACCTGTTTCTTTTTTTCTTTTTTTTTTTGAAATAAATTAATTTTAATTAAGGATTAGTAATTTTAGTTAGAACTAATAAATATTAATCAAAATTAATAAACTTTGTTTGGAATTATTAATTCTAATTATCTCATAATATTCTTAACTAACTAATACTTAATTATAAGCAACCACATTGTGCAATTGACCGTACTAGAATTTTTGCCATCGTTCATTTGGTTGGGGGATATGGCGGTGGCGGACCTGGCGGTTTCGGTGGCCATATAAAATTGGAAATATACACACTGATATACAAATATATTATTTGAATAAAGACATTTGAATAATAATTGTCCGGACAACAGTGTAATTTTCGTAATTAAATAGTTTTTTTAATTTTTTAATAATTAATATAATTAGTATTTTGTTTATAATATCCTTTTTCACTTAATTATATGTCAATCTTTAAATTTAATTAATATTTTGAATTTTTAAAAATTTGTACATGATATTAATTTATTTTAATTAATATTAGAAATTAGCATACAATTAAGTGGAAAATGGTGTTATAGACAAAACACTAATTATATTAATTATTGAAAAAATTTGAAAGAGTATTTATTTACGAATATATCACCGTTGTCGGACTATTGTTGTCCAAATATCAATACTCATATTATTTTTGTGCATTTGTCACACTTTTTTTTTACTTGCATTTGTCACACTTTAATAATATGTTTGCATGTTTCCAGACAGGTTTTATATGTTTGTGTATGTGTTTTGTATAGTATCCTAACATGTAGGTCTACACCTTAGTTACTTAAAGCTACTACCAGAATCTGAAACTTATATAATAATAGCAATAATATTAGAATATTATTAAACATTAAGCATGTCATACATGAGTTTCTTTTATGTTTTGACTTAACATTATTTAACAACCATTAACAGTTATAACTTGTAAATAAAATTTATATCCACTGTCATCTCAAGGGTACTTGTTATGCACTTTTGTTATATCCAATAATATACACTCTTATTACTACTATTCATTCATTTAAAAAAATCCCCCACTTATAAACTGAAAAGTACATACATACATAGTCAAAAAAACTAAGCTAATAAACAACAAAAGAAAAGATAGAAAAATAAAAGAGACTCTAACTTGGATTGCCTCTCAATATCATGGTTTTGCTTGACATCATTATGCTTCACACTTGTATCTCAGCATATATGAATTCAATCAATGCTTGTTATAGACTTCAATATTTACAATTCTTAGCATTATTTAATGGTGAAATCTTATTTTTTTCTTAGAATGCGCAACATGATCTCACCAGTGCAACAAATATTATTTCAGCAAGCTTAACTAAAATGATTCCAATCTCATAAGAAAATGTCATGAATCCAACATATCTAATAGAAGTAGCAAAAAGTCAAGTTGTTGTGTATTAGTAGTAGGGGATGTTAATTCGAGTTTGAATCAAAATCTTGCATTGTGTAAAATTGAATAGGGTGGTTCTCCCATATATAAGTGCAACTAAGCATTCAATTATAACTGTGGTTTCAGAGTGAGGTGTAGTTATGACGAGCGTACAGTTTGCGTCATACGTCCGTGGAGGGGGAAGCCCAACCTCAATGGATTCCAAGTCAAATCTTGCCCAGATTGGGCAGAGGACTCAAGTGATGACACATAACGGGTTGAGATCAGTGAAGAGGGCTGAGTCTCTTCAAATGAGAAACAACGTGAAAGTGAGTGCTAAACAGTGGAGGAACATAGACACGAACAAGATCATATGTGGAAGTGGTATGAACTTGGTTTTGGTGTCAGCAGAGTGCGGCCCGTGGAGCAAAACTGGCGGGCTTGGTGATGTTGTTGGTGGATTGCCTCCTGCTTTGGCAGCTAACGGACACAGAGTCATGACTGTCGCTCCTCGTTATGATCAGTATAAAGATGCTTGGGACACTTGTGTCCTTGTTGAGGTTAGTTAGCTTCCATAATGTTGTTTTTATTTGCATTATTTAATAATATGTTATGAAATGATATGATATTGTTGTTGCTCAAGATACAAGTTGGAGCCACAGTCGAAACCGTGAGATTCTTCCATTGCTACAAGCGTGGAGTCGACCGTGTTTTTGTTGATCACCCTATCTTCCTGGAGAGGGTCGTTGGAAAAACCAACTCCAAGATTTATGGTCCTTCTGCTGGAGAAGATTACGAGGATAATCAACTGCGCTTCAGCTTGCTGTGCCTGGTCAGTTGTTGCTTTCTATTATTGATTTCTTGGAAACTATTCATTCTGTTACACCTGAATTTGCTCGTTTAGCTTGTTATCTCATCATCGATACTTTTCAGGCTGCTTTGGAGGCTCCTCGGGTCTTGAATCTAACAAGCAACAAGTACTTCTCAGGACCATATGGTATATGATGTGCATAATTTGATTAAAATAAACTCTAGAGTGAAAATGTGTGTGATTGATAGTCGCCATTTTAATAGGTGAGGATGTTGTGTTCGTTGCTAATGACTGGCACACTGCTTTGCTTCCGTGCTACCTTAAAACCATTTACCAACCTAAAGGAATTTACATCAATGCTAAGGTGATTACAAAGAATCATGCATGGTTGTATTAAGGCCACATTTTTTAATTCTCACTGATTTGGAGTTAATTTATGACTACTAGGTTGCCTTGTGCATCCACAACATTGCCTATCAGGGAAGATTCGCATTCTCGGACTTCTATCAGCTCAATCTACCTGATCAACTCAAGAGCTCCTTTGAATTCATTGATGGGTATGAACAATATCCTATATCGATCTTACCAAGAGGGTTTTTGGCTAAGCTTATTTTAAAGAGCTTATAAGCTCCAACATCTTATAAGATGTTTCAAGAGCTTATAAGATGATAAATAAGATGGGGTATCTTAACTTATACTTTTGGAGCTTAGCTTATTTTTAAATCCTATAAGTTGTTTATGATCTCATTTTGCCATAGACTTTTCAAGTGCTTATAAGCTCAACCAAACACCCCCTAAAATTATATCCTTACTGCTGTGGTGCAGGTATGAAAAACCAGTGAAGGGAAGGAAAATTAACTGGATGAAGGCTGGTATTATAGAATCGGACAGAGTTGTAACAGTGAGCCCTTACTACGCGAAGGAGCTTGTTTCTGGTCCTGATAAAGGAGTTGAGTTGGATAACATCCTCCGTAGTATTAAGTGTTCCATCTCTGGCATCGTAAATGGCATGGATACTCAAGAGTGGAACCCCTTGACAGATAAATACATCGATTATCACTATGATATCACCACTGTAAGAATTCAAATATCAACTTATATAATTTATAAGAGTATTGGGTGCACGGTATATAAAATCGGTGTTTCAGGTTATGGATGCTAAGCCATTGCTCAAGGAAGCTCTTCAAGCAGAAGTTGGATTGCCAGTTGATAGGAGCATTCCTCTCATTGGATTTATCGGCAGACTTGAAGAACAAAAAGGATCAGATATCCTTGTCGCTGCACTCCATAAGTTTATTGGGATGAATGTTCAAGTAGTCATCCTTGTAAGTAGTACATCAAACTCTGCAATCTTGAGCATTATCAGAATCAAAGACTGTGTTGTAACGATTTTGCTGTGTCAGGGAACGGGGAAGAAGAAGTTCGAGAAGGAGATCGGGCAACTTGAGGAGTTGTACCCTGATAAAGCTAGAGGAGTGGCTAAATTCAATGTGGCATTGGCCCATACCATAACTGCTGGTGCTGATTTCATGTTGGTTCCTAGTAGATTTGAACCTTGTGGTCTCATTCAGTTGCATGCCATGCGATATGGAACCGTAAGACTCCGATTTATATGTATAAATATTTCATTTAGATGAAATTAATAGTACAATACAAATGTATAATTGGTCTATTTTGAACAGATACCTATCTGTGCTTCGACCGGTGGCCTCGTGGACACTGTGAAAGAAGGATACACTGGGTTCCATATGGGAGCTTTTAATGTTGAGGTATGTGATATACTTTACCATTTTTTAATAACTTTTGCTGCAGATAAATAGATAGATACTGAAAGAATTCATCTCATCGAAAAATTCAAACTGTTAGAGAGGGGTGAAATCAATTCATTTATATTAATATTCCCCATACTCCCACTTACTAGTGGGCTCGATTCTCGACTCTACCGTCTGGGGAGGAGCCACCAAGTACTTACTTTAAATTTGGGTGGAGCTACTTTCAGCGAGATTAGAACTCAGCCTTAGGCATTAGCCTAAGGTTGTGATACATGAAAGAATTAATCTCATCTAAAAGTTCGAACGGTTAGAGAGGGGTGAAATCAATTCATTTATAATAATATTCCCAATAGATACCAATTAATTGTCGCTGTGGTTGTGGCGGATGCAGTGTGCTACGATTGACCAGTCCGACGTGTTAAAGATAGTGAAAACTGTAGGCAGAGCAGTTGGAGTGTACGGTAGCTTTGCATTAACAGAAATGATCAAAAACTGCATGTCACAGGATCTGTCTTGGAAGGTAAGTCAGATAAGTTAAATAAAATAAAGGTAATGTATATATGTAAAGAGAAATTAAGAAAAAGTTGAGAGTTATATATGATGATGCAGTTACCTGCAAACAAGTGGGAAGAGATGCTGCTGAGCTTGGGTGTGGCCGGGAGCGAACCGGGTATTGAAGGCGAAGAAATCGCACCACTTGCCAAGGAAAATGTTGCCACTCCTTGAAATGCATGCCTCATTTTATATTAATATATATATTTTTTATAATATAGTATTAGTACAGTAACAGACGATAAGGTTTGCTTCGCATTTGCTTTCTGCACTATGTCAACTGGATTAATAAATTCCCATCATTCTACAAATTTCACGAGAAATTCTTATATGGGTGCATCTATTACATCCACTCCTCATATATTAATATTTTAATAATATAAATTATAATATTAAAATATTATTATGTGAGAAGGGGTATACACTCGTACAAGAATTTCTTCAAATTTCACATGTTGTTATGCAGCACACCGGGCCCCACTAATTTCTTTAATACAGTATGCTTAGGGGTGAGCAAAAAATTCGAGATCCGAAAATCCAAACCGAACCAAACCGAAATTTGAAATTTGGTTCGGATTTGTTCGGATTTCGGATCGGATTGAATCTAATTTTTCAAGAAATTCGGATTTCGGATTCGGATCGGATCGGATCTTTAAAAATCCGAACAAATCCGAAATCCGAAATATATATATAATATATTATTATTTATATTATTAATTATTAATAATTATATATATATATATCAACTAATTTATAAACCCTAAAAGCTAATTGATTTGAGATTGGAGAAGCATTGATTTGAGAACTAAATTGGAGTTGTTTATTTTTATTTTTATGTTGTCGATTTGAGATTTGAGAAGCATTGGTTTGATGGATATTTTGTAACTCTTGTTTGTTTTTATGGATGATTAAATATTTATATTTATTTTATTTGACTGTAGTGAATGAAATGAATGGTAATTTAGGATTTTATGAATATTCAATATTGATATTATGATTGGATAAATTACATATTATTTCGATTTTTTGTATTTTTTTGTAGGATTTCGGATTTTCGGATTGGATCCGAAATTGTGGTTCGGATTTCGGATTTGTTCGGTTCGGATTAGTTCGGATTTCGGATTAGGATCGGATCCAATTTTTTGAAAATTTCGGATTTCGGATTGAGCAAAAATCCAATCCATAATCCGAATGCTCACCCCTAAGTATGCTTCTTTTTCTTGTCTTCTCCACAAATTCAGCCAAAATTAGCAAGCATCATTTATAAACTAAGAAATGGACTCCTGTGGAGACATCTCTACCCTAGAGATGGATCCCGACCCGACCCGCCCCACACGCTTGCCCAACTCGTGCGTGAGATCCACGCGCAGAGCGTGTATCTCACGCGCTAAAGTTTTCTTTTTTTTTAGATTTTTTTTTCGGATTTCTTTTTTCCAAGCTTACGGTTCTGCTTTCGCTCCGATTACTAAATAAAGATAATTGTTGGGGAATAATTTAAATTTTTTCGGCTCGCGAGGCTTTCGGCTCCTCTCACTCCAATTTTGATCAAAGAAGAAGCGGCAAACAAAAAAATAAAGAGGCAAACAACAAAAAAGAGAGCTAAGAAATTTAAAAAAAAAACACATTGCAGTGCTTGAGATTCACGCGCCGCACTTCGAGGCATGTACGTGAATCTCTCGTGCCGGATCTGGGGGTCGGGTCGAGTATATGCACCATAGAAGTCTGTAAAAAAGATTTTGTCATAAACTAAAGTTAGAAACATTCTTCACTTTTACACCAGATTTTCCATGCACATTACCAAAACCACTTCCCGATGCGATCAATGTTTAGACTTCACAATCACAGCGACACAGCGTACCAGGAAGGGGGGAAATCATTTGAAAAATACCACAAACTTAACAATTATTGATCTTTTTAATGACAACATTTTGAAACAATACAACCATTAAAAAAAATATTGGGTACAATCAGTCCTTTTGTTAGAAGTTGGTAATAGTCTAATAGATTAAGGAGATAGAGAATAACTAAAGGGATTGGTGTAATTAAGAAGTAACTGAGGTTTATAAAGCTCATTTACTTATTCAAGTATGATTTGTTAATTATTAATTCTCAATTAAAGTTTATTAAGCTCCATATTAAATTAATTAAAGTCACAATTAGGATTAACAATTCATTAAATAATTAACTAAATAGAAAAGAATCTCCTCACCGTGCACCGTACGTGAGTTTTGCCCTTTTTCAAACGTAAAGTCCGTCGAAAATTGACGAAAAATTATTATTTAATAAAATTATAAGAAATATATTATTTATTAATTACTTTTTAGTTTTATGAAAAAAAAATCATTTACAAAGTTTTATACTAGTACTTTTGAACATACATTTATATAGATTTGTTCAGAGCTCAGTTTCTTCTGAAAATTGATGTGGCACAAAATTTATTCGACTATTAAAGAGAATGAGAATTGTGGCGAATTCTTCTGATAACAAATATCTCTTTATCTTATATTGAATTAGAGAAGAAAGAATAACTGTAAAGATTGTCTATTAAAATGAAATGATACTATTACTATAAATGTAAGTATCAATTATATCGCAAATGAACTTAAATGATAAAAATAACAAGAATCATAGATAGAGGCAGTAGTAAGCAGTAATATATAAAAGAGGTGAGGTAAAAGTTAAAATAGCCATTTTGAAAAGTAAAAGATGAATTCTAGCCATTAAAAAAAAAAGTGTTGTAATAACCTTTTAGTTTATTTCATGACTTTTTTGCCCTTAGGCTATTAGTTTAAGACTTTTCTCCCCCTTAGTGTTTCTACTCTCTACTCCTGTATGAGATATGCATTCGTGTATATTTTTTCCGGCCAAAAAAATTCCGTCCAAAATTTTCCGGCCAAAAATTTTCTGACCAACAATTTCCGGCCAAAAATTTCTGGCGAAAATTTACGGCGACGTAGGTCTTCTTCTCCGGCAATGACGATCTTCTTGTATGAGATTGTTCTTGTATGTGTGTATGCATTCGTGTATAAGATCGTTCTTCTATTGCTTTTTTCTTGTATGAGATATGCATTCGTGTATGTTTTTTTTCGTGTATGATGCATACACAAAAACTAATCTTCATGTATGATTTAAATTTGAAATTTTTAGCGGCGAAAATTTTCGTGTATAATGCATACATAAATGTTAGTCTTCGTGTACGATACATACACGAAGATTAGTTTTCATGTATGATGCATACATGAAGTTAGGCTTCGTGTATGATTCAAATTTTCGCCGGAAATTGTTGGCCGGAATTTTTTGGCCGGAAAATTTCGCCGAAAATTCATAGATGAAAGTCAGTCTTCTTGTATGATGCATACATGAATGTTAGTCTTTGTGTATGATGCATACATGAAGTTAGGATTCGTGTATGATTCGAATTTTTCGCCGGAATTATCTTCATGTATGTTGTTTCTTCCATATATGTGACTCTTCTTGTAAGTGAAATATCTTCATGTATGTTGCTTCTTCTATATACGTGACTCTCTTGTATGTCTTGTTTCTTGTATGTCGGAATTCATGTATGTTACTCTTCCTGCCATGAACACTTCTTGTATGTTAAGTTTCTTGTATGTAAATATTCTTGTATGTAAATATGATGCATGTATGTTATCTCTATGTATGTTACTTTTCTTGTATGTGAAATATTCTTGTATGTGGATTCTTCTTGTATGTGAAATCCCTCCGTCGGAATTTTTTGGCCAGAAAATTTCGCAGGGAATTTTTGACCGAAAAACTTTCGCCGGAATTTTTTGGCCAGAAATTGTCGCCGGAAATTTATACATGAAGTTAGTGTTTTTGTATGATTCAAATTAAAGTAAGCTTTTTTGTATACTCATTAAGGGTATTTAGGTCATTTCAAAAATTAAAAGACTATTTTACAACTTTTAAAAGATGGGTGACATTTTAACATTTTTCTTTAAAAAAAAGATTATTTTACCACATTATCCAGTGGAACGTGTAAAACGGTGAAGTAAATTTGAGATAGCACGTGCCGACTGACATTAGTCCACAACCCAATCTTGATTTGCATGCCGCGACAATAAGTACAGCTGTTATATTCAACCAACATTAATTATATCATCTCTTCCTCACCTTTCCTCTTCTCCTTTTTCGCCTTTTCTGTTTCACTCTATTATTCATCTTCACGTCGACCATTCCCATGGCCTCCGCTCTCACTTTCCCACTCCTCCTTTTAGGTAAGTGATTCACTCCTTTTTTTTTTTTTCATGGTTCCACAATAACATTTGACAATTTAATCCCGTGTTTATATGCTTCGTGTGGTTAATATACATTACTTTAATAAAAATAATAACAAATCCAATTAATTCAGCGTCGCTACTGCTGACGGCGGCATGGGCGTTGGGCATCAACTACGGGCAGATAGCCAACAACCTCCCCCACCCGGAGTCGGTGGTCCCCCTGGCGAAGTCCATGGGGGTGACCCGGCTGAAGCTATACGACGCCGACCCCCGTGTGCTCAAGGCCTTCGCCAACACGGGGGTCGAGTTCGTCGTCGGCATAGGCAACGAGTACTTGGCCGACATGGCCGCCGACCCCAAGAAAGCCCTCTCCTGGGTTAAGACCAATGTGCAGTGCTATCTGCCGGCGACCAAAATCTCCTACATTGCCGTCGGCAACGAGGTCCTCACCTTCAACGACTCCGCCCTCTCCTCCCACCTGCTCCCCTCCATGGAAAACATTCACACCGCCCTTGTCTCCCTCAACCTCCACCGCCAGGTCACCGTCACCACCGCCCACAACCTCGGCGTCCTCGACGTCTCGTACCCTCCCTCCGCCGCCGTCTTCCGCCGAGATCTGGCGCAGAAGCTCTCCTGCATTCTGGACTTCCACTGCAAAGTGGGGTCCCCCTTCTTGATCAATGCCTACCCCTTCTTCGCCTACAAGGCCGATCCCAAGCAGATACCCCTTGATTTCGTGCTGTTTGAGGGCTCCGGCATTGTGGATTCCGGCTCCGGCCTCCATTACGACAACATGTTCTACGCCCAGATCGACGCCGTGCATTCGGCGATGGAGAAGCTCGGCTACAAGAACGTCAACCTGCAGATCTCCGAGACGGGCTGGCCGTCGAAGGGGGATCCCGACGAGGCCGGAGCGTCGTCGGAGAATGCCAGGAAATACAACGGGAACCTGCTCAAGCTGCTCGCCCAGAACAAGGGCACGCCGATGAGGCCCAATGCCAACTTCAACGTGTATGTATTCGCTCTCTTCAATGAGAACCAGAAGCCCGGCCCGGCATCCGAGAGGAACTTCGGGCTCTTCAAGCCCGATGGGACGCCCGTGTACGACCTTGGTTTCAAGGTGACGGGGTTGACAAATTCAAACTCGGGCGGGAACTCCGGTGGAAGCTCCGGTGGGAATTCCGATGGTACGATGCCGTCAGTTTCTTTGCCGGCGGGGAGTCCTCCAAACGGCTATCTGTCCATCACTGCTGATGACGCGGTGAGTGCGCTCATTCCTAAATTATCACTAATTAATCGTGGATTATACTAATTAACTAATTAATTAATTGTTTCATTCCTTGGTATAAGCTTGACTTGAGTGTGAGAGATGATGTGGGCCCAAGAGTAGCACTAGCAAACCCATAGGCATAGGATACCTTTCAATTTCCACAATTTGGCTCATGGAGGGGGACAGTGCCACCCAAATATTGAAGACAAATCAACAGTCAACCACACAAAATAACCATTTGGAATTTTGGGATGCAGTAAAGCCCACAAAATGTATACTCATTTTATTCGAGCACAAATATTAATAAGGTTGGGTAGATGTTACATGAGTGAGTGGGAAAATTGGCTCATCTTTATGGGTGAGAAAAAAGGAAAAGTAATATAGTGAGTGTGGAAAAGATAAAAAGAGTATTATAGTTAGGGATGTCGATGAGTCGGATTTTCGCGGGTACTCGCACCTCTCAAATTCTAATGGGTCGGGTTTGAAAAATATTAAATAGTTTTGGGACGAGTTTGAATAGAAATATATATACTCAGAGTTTGACAATTATCTCTGAATACTAGCTATCTAAACTCATTTATATATATAAGATAAAAAAAAATATTATATGTATAATTTATAGTAAAATTATAAATATTAGTATAAATATTAATTTTTTTAATAATTTATTCAAATGTTGCATGAGATATTGACTATTAAATTATTTTTGTTGTTTTAGGATCTCATTCAATTAGAAATTTTAGTACTTTACATAGGATGGAGGAATATGTTGATTGATTTATCGTAGATTTTATTACTAAGTAGTATTTTGTTTTGATATTTATTTTAGAACTTTCTATTTATGATTATGTTTTAAAATTTTGTTAGTACGTAGTACTTTGCTTTGAAGTTAATTTTAGTCACTTATGACCTCACCTCACATTAACTTTATTTCTACCTTTTTATCACCCCAACAACTTTATTCTTACTTTTTGGTCAATACCACCAATGACAAAAGATAGTAAATAAAAGTGATATAAAGTACTATTTTTTAATTGATAAAGTGATATAAAGTGTTTTTGTAGTGATATAAAGAGATATAAAGTAGTTTTGAAGTAACATAAAGTTAATAAAGTGATTTATTAATTATTTTCTTAAAAAGAAATGAGACATGTTGAACAGAACGTCAAAAAAGAAAATAAAATATGTTGAACGGGACGGAGGGAGTACATTGGAAAATTATGTGCAAATTTATGGTGCGTTGTAGAAAGACCATATTTATGGTGGCTGTCTGGCTGCCTAAAAAATTTCGATGGAATATTGTCGATTTTGTTGGAGTCATGTTTCGATGGAATATTGTCGATTTTGTTGGAGTCGTGAGAATAAATAAGCTAGTGACGATGTAAACGAAGCTAAATTAAAAGTTTGTCAATTCTCAAATTAGGATTTCTTGTTTCCCACTAGGATTTATAAATTTCCATTAATAATCCCTATAAATAAATTAATTTCTTTTTAAAGTCGACGCTTGTTGACCGATCGCACTGTGTGATTGATCGTACAAAAGTATTTTTTTTTTTTTAAATCGTGGGAACCCACAACCGCTACCTTCAGTGCGCACTGGATAAACTCCCGTCCCTTGTGCAATAGGTACAGGAGTATTCCTCTAATACATCATTGTTTGAGGTAGTTTTGCTGTCTAAATTGCAGGAAAGACTTCCGCTTGGAGGAGCATTGTCCATTTTATGCCTGACCATTCCAATCGTTGTTGCACTGCAAAATTGATCTGATTATCTTAATGAGGAAAATCATTTGGGTTAAGTAATAGATGGAATGGATTAGAAACGGGCAAAAACATGATGCTAAATATCATTGATTTGGACAAGCAGGAAGAAATGGATGGACGACGGTTACCTAGCTAAGGCTTAGAGAGAGAGAATAGTCTCATCTCTCAAATGTGATAAAGATGCATGGAAACGCACTGGCAATGGCAATTATGCCTTTGCCTCTGTAATTTATTTCTTATTTTTTTTGTCTAGAGGATCTTCTTTTGTGCAAATTCGATTATCGGCAGTGGTAGTGTCTCTATAGAGTGTGATGAAGATAGAGACAGTCAGCTACTGCAGTGGAACTATCTCTATGTAGAGTCTCTATCTAATTAATTTATTAATTTTGAATATTAATTTAGCATTAATTTTAATCATAAAATTTGAAATTTTTATTAATTAAAATATAAATAAAAATTGTATTAATTCGAAAATAAAAGAAGAAGAAGAAGAAGAAGATGATGATCGAGACTGCCTTGAGATAGTGGGTGTTGCACTAGGCTGTCTCTATGGATTGGGTGTCTCGAGACATCCATGGAAACAGCCACACAGTAATGTCTCATTTGAGCACTTAATTATTTCATGCTCTATCTTTTATTTTTATACGTCAAAATTCAAAACCACTTTGTCGATAAATTTATACTATGATCGATATAGCATTCCACAATTTAAAGCAACATTAATTTCACCAAGTTTTTAACACGCCATTGAGCAAACATTTATACGAGTTTTCAATAGACCAATAGAATATATTTCTTTTCTTTTTGTTCGTCCACAAATAATATAAGACGGTATTGTAAAAATTGAATGTCTTACAAGAATTTCAAGTACCCTTTGTGCTCGTATTAATATTATAACTCTCTTTTGACTTTAAAAAAAATATAATAATAATATCCTTTCCATTTTTGGACATGATTCCACCACTTATATTATGGGGTTAATTGCCTATAAAAGCATAACCTTTTCACAAATTTGCAATTTTAGCATAATTTTTTTTCATTGGCAATTCTAGGCATGCCCTTTCAACTCATTGCAATTCGAAGCATATTTTCAACTTTCAGTGATCGGAAAAATGACGTATGATTTTTTTAGTGACATGGCATTTAACTATTTTTTATGTGGCTATGGCATTTAACTATTGCTGATGTGGCATTTTATTTATTTTTACTAGATAATTTTTTTCTTATATTATACCATTTTCTCAATAATCCAAATTTAAACTCAATTTAAATAAATTCAAGGGTCAAACAATGATAAAAAAATTGTGCCATAGCCAATAGCCATAAATTGAGTTTGGCGCCTTGAATTTATTTAAATTGAATTTAAATTTGGATTATTGAGAAAAGGGTATAATATAAGAAAAAAATTATCTAGTAAAAATAAATAAAATGCCACATCAGCAATGAATCAAATGCCACATAAAAAATAGCTAAATGCCATGTCCGTAAAAAATTATACATCATCTTTTCGATCACCGGAAGTTAAAAATATGCTCCGAATTGCAATAAGTTGAAAGATCATATGCCTAGAATTGTCAATGAAAATATATCATGCTAAAATTACAAATTTGTGAAAAAATTGTGCGCAATTAACCCTATATTATACTCACATAAATTCAAATTAGTTCTTCTGCACTCAAATAACCTTCACTTTACTTTTCTTAAAATCTGTATCACATCTCAAAACATATACTATTGGGGCACGGAAGGTGTAGATAGATTACGGAATGGTATCACTTAATTTTGTCGAAAATAACCATAATTGCAACCAATAGCCAAATCATTGGCACTGTCAATTTGTAAATAACTGCCAAAAAGAGCTTTGGCCAGAGATTTAGATATCTAGATTAGGCCTATTTAGGCGGCTATCCGAAATTTAAGTACCTCATTGCTGTATACAACTTCCCTACAAAAAGAATTACAGCAATCAAAATAATACAGCCGTTCTTTACTTGTATCCAGACAGGGGTCTAGCAGCTATAACATGTCGGCCATCGCAGACGCTTGATCTCAGCCACCGTCCATAAAGCTTGGCAGCTTGGTCCAAAAATGACATGCCACGTCCTCGTTAGCATGCAAAATGATCAAAGTGGATCGCTATGGCTATCCGATGGCTCACACACTTCACCGGTGGCTCTAGGCCAAACTCGTTGGTAGAACAGCACATATGCAGCAGATGTCCGGATTTCAGACTCGTTGGCAGGGGATACATGAGAATCGTCAAAATGGTACCACTTGCCATCGCTTAACTGCAACAAAAAGGGAATTAATCCAACTTCTTCAATGTAATAAGAGACTATAATACTGCTCAAAAAAAAAAAAAAAAAAAAAAAAAAAAAACAAGACTATAATATTCCTAGTCTATTGAGTATAGAACCATGTAGTTGAGAAAAAGATGCAGCACATTAACATTACCTTGCAATAAGCAGAATAGTGCCCGCCACCAAGGCCTCCATAGTGGTTACTTATGGCATACAATTCATAAACATGTGATCCTTCAGATGCATCCTTACTCTTCACATATTTGCTCAAATCCAGATTATGAATTGGGAAGTTGACAAATGTGTCGAGTTTGTTTTTAAGCCATCTGCTGTATGAGAACCGCTTCAAGTGGAAGACAAGAATCTCTGGCAACCTCCATAAGTCCAACTTTTTACTTGCTTGCCTATGTTCCTTGCATCGCGGACAATACCTGCGTCCAATATTATTTGAGAATGAGAGACGAGGTAAGGAAAATCAACTGTTTAAAAGAGAAGAAACCCCAACATTTCAGGCATTCTACTATACCACATATCATCAGGGCCTAACGGCTCCTCTTTCAGAAATGCATCCAGACATGAAAATAGAGAGATAGCCTCTTGCTTAGTCTTCTTTGCAAGAATTCCAGGCTTGTGAATCTCAGGAAGATCCTTTAAGTAGCTGGAATCATAGAGCTCATGCTCTTCATCAGTCCAGTCCAGCATGACTTTTACTTTACCATCAGTAAGTTTTATGGGTGTATCCTTCAATATTGGCTTGCATTTATGGCCATTTACATCAGTAGTTATGCAAAGCCGGAAGGACAACTCCCTGCTTGACATTCCTTCTGACGCTATTTCTTCTATTGACTGGATTGAAGGTCCCAACTGGCTGCCAGAGACCTGCTCTTCCAATGGATTAAAAGAAGAGCCATTTTCACCACTACAGTGACCTGTTGATGAAGTAAGAAATGTTTTCCTTCTTAAAGGGGAGAGTGTCCTCTTAACTGCAAAATCTATACCCACCACAGAAAGTGGGTCCTCCAAGATAGTAACTAGCGGTGTTAGGAAGAGCTTCCTCTCGCTGTTGTGGTCAACATCAGAAGCAAATGAATAATATAAGATTAAATGGACACCTCCGAAATATAATCAAGCCATTCAACCACCAAAAAATATAAAATAGGATATTTTATCCTTCCACTAAAGAGAATACCAATGGCTAGAAATCTTCATACATCAAATATAAGATTATTCCCTGGGATCAACATGAAGAAAAAATATTAAATCAAGTAACATAGGCCTATACAACCATCATAGTTGTTAATTGCCCATCATGCACAATTGCGAAAACATGTCCTAGTGCTATCACGCATCGTGCATAGCGTAGCGCACACTATTTGAATATGTAGCATATAAAGATATAAAAACATATAAAATTTTATATCATAATCGTAAGTAAAATTTGCATAATATGTCTAGTGAATAAAAATGATCAGGCAGTTAGGACTAGGAAGAAGATGATAAGTACCGTATGTAATAATTACATTTCGGCTTCCGATATTCCATATGACTGATGTACTCTTATTTATAGTTAGTGTTATATTATAAATACAAGTTCAAAACCTATTTATTATTAAAAGTCCAAGCCCATGAAAAGAACCCAACAAACATCACAATAGAGCGCTACTGAGCGCTACATGCTTCAGGCAGATTGCCCAGATAGCGCCCAATAGCGAGCGCTAATCACATAGTCTGTTTATCGCAGTGCGGCGCGATTTTCCAGTGCTACGCGCTATGGTGCGCGCTACGAGCACTATTAACAACTATGACAACCATATGAGCTATTCTACTCCAACTTTTAACACTGTATAGACCGTTGTAAGGACTTGTAAAGTTCGTATCATCACTCTTAAACAAAACCATTATCAGATATAAAAAAGCTTAACCAATTGGTAATATTAAATTCTTAGAAGTTCAGGATATTAATGATCAAAAAAGCAATCAAAGTCGAATCTCACAAATTATGGAAGGTCTTCCCAATTTTTCAACTAAAGAAAACGTTGGCCAACAAAAAGGAAAACTCACATGTCCTGATACCGATGACATATCTCTAGTCGTGTTAAATCTGCATCCCTTCTGAGGAGCCTGTAGGCAACAATATGTTCATCGTCCTTAATTGAAGACAAAGATTCTGATGGATTTTCTAGATACCGATATATCTTATGTTGATAAACCTGGAGATCAAAGCCACCTAAGCTCACAATAAACTGGACATACATATATCTTTAAAGCAAAATTGATAAATAAATACAGATTATATCTACCTCAGCAAGGAGCAAGTATTCATCATTTCGTAAGCAGCATGCAACACCTAAAGCCTGGTTAAGATCTTTACAACATCCTTGCTTCAGAACAGTAACTGTAAAGGGCATAGGGAGGCCACTTCCATCACCATAAAACACTGTAACTGTCATCGACCTAGTGGCTGTTGAAGGAAGAGGCAGCGAGAGATACATGAAGGGGTCAAATGTTATTGAAATCTTGTCACAAGCAGGGCAAACCAGCGTCGATTTGTATTGACCCTGTAAAATATTAAACAAATGTTATCAAGCATTTTACTGATGAATAAACCGACTTCATAATTGAATTTGAAAACAGAGTCAATTGGGAAAGTTTCCAACTGGAGATATCTGTTTCCTGGAAAAATGAGGATCGACAACACATGTACGCGAATAATAAAAATAACCTATAGCAAGAATGTTGTTTCAATTCAAAGGCAATCAATCTAGAAGGGGGAAAAAGAGAGAAAAAAGAAAGAAACCCACAATCAAAAGCAACAACTGATATTAAATATGTACTTTATGTACCTAATCTGTAAGGCATAAGGCTATCATCTAGGACCACATTTTGTCAATTTTAACAGAACTACACCAGTTATCTAAAAATGTGCAGCAGCTCAAGACAATTAGTCATATTCTTGTAATGTATTTAAAACCATTGAAAAATCATCCTAGCACCACTAGTGACTAGTCTAAAGCTAAGAGATGATGTTATTTCAAACAAAACAACAGAAACACGCAATTAGACAAAGTCATACCTGACAGATATCCACAATTACAGAATCATTCCTCGCCTTGTGATACCTCCACAACTCATCCGCAACATCCTCGTCGGGCCGACCATCATAATCCTTAGTTTCAATATATGGTTTCTGCTTAACACGATTTAAATCTTCGTGCAGCCCATCAAGCAGAAAAGCAAGCAGCTCCTGAGGAAAAGATAAATATCATCTATCAAAAGCAGACTAGAAACAGAAAATTGAAGAGTAGGGGGTCCTAATATTGTTCTTCATGTGCCACTATATATAAAAATTCTGAAAATTTCTGGTAGAATCATTTTAAATAAAGTTGAACATAATGGAATAGGCTTTTTAAATGTTTACTGTATGACATGGCCGCAAGGATGACAACACATTAAAATAAAGTGGCAAGTTGTCATTTTCACAATAATATCATGTAATCTGAGTTGGTGTTCTTTAAGAATAGCAGATTTTGTGACATTATTGCTTTGGTAAAAAACCCTTGCATTAATTTTTGAACTAACAAGTAAAAGAAATATTTAAGTTTAGATCTACAAATGAGTCAATAGTATAACATATTCTACTCAACAACAAAACCAACCTGTGAATCATGCTGGTTATAGCCACTAAACTGTGGAGCAAAGCGTGCAAGTTTCCCCTTAAATGCACGGGGTGCAAATGGAGCACGACCAGGTGACCAAAGTTTCCTCAATAATTCACCAAACGCAAGGGCGAGCTCTCCCTGTGACATTGATGTATAGTAAAGACATTTTGCTACAAAAGTCTCCATGAAATCTAGCACTACAGGTAGAAAATAAAATTACATGCATCCCCAGGGGGTTCTGACTGTTGATTTCATCACTGTAATCTTGCAGGAAGTAATCAGCAAGGGGAGGCGTATGGACTAAACATTGAAGCGAACTATTCATGAAGCAAGTGTTCCCCAAATTCTGCAAGCCTGCCAAGCCACCCCTATCTCCTCTCATTGCAGGCTTCAAACCATCATATCCATCTTCCATGTCACCATACGTGGATGTAGATGTACTTCGCTGGTAGATGGGGTTATAACCAGTTGAATTCCCATTAGTCATAGTTGGACCACCAGCAATTGAGAATGTTGATCTTGAAGGTTCTACTGGAACCAAAGCTAAGCCATTGCCAGTTGAATCCATGCCAAAACCATCACTTGGCACCTCAAGAAGAATCTGAAACAAGGAGAAAGAGAGAATAGTAAAGGTGACAAAAAAGAATGATAATATGCAAATTCAGTACATAAATTAAGTACTACCCACTGAAACAAGGAGAAAGAGAGAATAGTAAAGGTGACAAAAAAGAATGATAATATGCAAATTCAGTACATAAATTAAGTACTACCCACCAAATTAATACAGCATCAAAGCACCCCATTTTCAATGATAACTAAACCAAGAACAGAGATACAATTATCACCATAATTTTCCCCTTAGAAATTGGGATAGATAACTCGAAAACAATTTCATAAAAAACAACTGCCTAACACCTACCCTACCCTCAAGAAAAACAAAAAAGAGACAAAAATGAAACTCCCTTTGAACACCTCCTCAAGATAATTAACTGAATTATATTGATCAAGAAGACCTCAAATTCACCAACCAATAACTTGACATAAACTTATTTTTCAGATTAAATTATCAGAAACTCTCTGCAGCAAGGTTTTAAATGAAAAGTGATTCGACAGGACATGAGTAGAGCCTTACAGATAATTATTGGCACATTATATTTTTGAAGATGTGGTCATTTGACAAAACCCCCAAAGATAAAAAGAGAAGCAAAAGGAAACTAAAAAGAAACTCGTAGAATTGGCAGCCACATGTTAAACACGAATATACTAATTAAAAAACCTACAAATCATTAGGAGGAACATAAAGCAATTTCATTTAAGCTATCAATGACAAGGAACAGCGAACCTACATCTTGATCCATCTGTAAATTAGACTCCTCGAGGGATTGGCTTGAAGAAACTAATATATTTTGTTTCTGCTTATTAAAGAAATCCCATATTTGTGCCTGTAGAAAGTTCACAAGAAGAGAACACATCAATTTATTGCCAAACATTTGAAGATTATATATTTTGTCAATGACGCACCTTTTGAGGGTCCAAACCTTTGAGTCGGCATGCTTTGACATATAAGTCCTTTAAAGAAGCCTGAAATGCACAATCTGAGAGCAATTAGCTCCAAATTCAAAAGTAATCACAAAGAACGCTTTAGCAAGAAGGATCAAATATCGGCTGGAAAGTAGCAACAAGGAGATTTTAGGAAAAAACTGTGGCTTATTTGCACCAAATTTCAACCTCACATTCATACAAGGAGATTCATGCTTCAAAAGAATAAATAGACTATATACTCCAGCACAATATGTTTTAAGTTGACGTGTATCTAACACAGAAATATCCCCCTAATGGTAAGGAAACATATATTTTTCTTGTATGAAGGCAATGCTATGCATATGCTATCAAACTGTAAGCTACCACACAAGCATATACCTGGGAACTGGGAAGAAAAAAAAAAGTGACCAAACAAATATGTGAGAGATTACAAATGATGCTCTTTTTGAAGCTGTGCATTTGGAAGGGGAAAACATTTAGACAAGCTTGGAGAATAAGACTAACCAATTCAAGAAAGAAGTACCAAGAGTCTAAAGTGACATAAACTGGTCATAGAGATTACAAATGATGCTCTTTTTGAAGCTGTGCATTTGGAAAGGGAAAAAAATTTAGGCATGCTTGGAGAAAAAGACTAACCATTCAAGAAAGAAGTACCAAGCGTCTAAAGTAACATTATTTCTCATAAACTGGTCGTAGAGTACTTATGAAACAGCACCTTTTTACTTAGCCTTATAGGAACTTCACTCTGGTCTCTAGAATCAATTAGTCTGAGAGAAAGGGGGAAAACCTCCACAACAAATTGCTGCTGGGTCCCAACAGAAATCATCTTCCGTGGCAAAGCCGGGCCTCCTTTGTACCTGAGGACCAAGAAATAAGATAATGAATCAACTTATAGAATGGTTGCAAAGTATCATTCAAATCAAGGGTGAGAGTTAATACAAACATGCTATAATCCCCAAAAACGTGTAGTACACTCCTACAATGCCACTGCAAATGATTGTCAAAATTAATTGTCTTTTATTTTAAAAAGAATGAAGTGCACTAAACTACAATTAAAAAAAAAAAGCACAATCAGAATCATTCCTTTGGGGAATATATATAAAAAATTGGATACAAATGTGAAAATGATAGAAATTGCAGTTAAATTAGAATAATTACCACTCTCTAAACTTCTCCCAAACTTCTTGTGGAATTAAAACGTAATCACGTCCTTCTTCCAAAGTTATCAGAAGCTGAGGATCATCATCTTTAGTATCGCCTCCATTTACAATAATGTCAGTGTTATCAATAACTCCAGGCCTAGGCCTATCTTCTTCTATACTTGATGATATTAGAGATTGAGATTCAACAGCATGGGCTGCAAAGGGATATGCACTCTCTGTTTGCCCAGTATACCTCTGCCAGGCTCTCAACCACCTGTACAAACATCAAAAAAACCATTTTCAGTATGTTGAGACAGTGCACAAATGTACATCCAAAACCCAAAGTAATTTGAGTAATTTAGAAAATAACAGTCAACAGTACCACAAAAGTAAGCGTGGATTTTTTAATATTTCCCATGAATAGTGGAAGAAAACAGACAGCACGACTTTGAAGGAGCATGTAAAGTCTCATTCTTGAATGATCATGTAAAGTCTCACCTAAATGGACAAATTATTGAAACTAGCATGTAATATTTTCCGAGTACGTTTAACATAGTTCCAACCATGCAGAAAATCCCACTTAGTAATTAGTACAACTTCAAATTACTTAATACGAAATAACAAAAATGGTTGCTTTTATTTTATTATCAGACTATCAGTATTACCAATAACTGCATGAAAAGAAGAGACCAGTCTCCTCTAAACTGTAGTAAACTGAATGCCTTCACGTTCAATCTTAAACCAAAAATTTATCAGTGGGATGTAGAATCCTAATAAATATTTTCATACTAAAACCCGAAGAGCTTTCGTGTACCTCAACCATATAAAAGTATAAACTACTTATGTATTCCGTAATAATTCAAGACGAAAGGCGAAAGACCAAATCCCCTCAGGGGTAAAGAGAAGAACAATCACTATCCAAGTATTCCAGTTAATCATAACCATCATAATATTAAAACATCACGAAGAATATGCTTATTTGAACGACATGAACATGATTGGATCTCGTCCCACAAAAAAAAAAAAAAGAAAAAAAAAAAAAAAAACCATCAGGGCAATTCTACTCAGCTTGCAACTTGCTACATACTCTAATGTAGACAGCATAAAATACACACAAACACTAAATAACAATCAAAATAAGTCAACAACAATTACAAAACCACATGAACCAAAAAGTTAACTGCAATTACTTAACCAAATATAAGAACAACAAAAAAATAGAACATCATACCGAGTCGAGATGGGGTAGTACAAATTCCCCTCCCGTAAATTGGACTCGGCCTTGGCAGTGAGTTCCTCAACAATCCTCCTTTCCTCCTCCGGCTTGCATGGCAATTCTATCGATCCATTTTCCATCATGTAGTCATAGCCCGATGAATCTGGAATCGTCATGATCTACACCGCAACGCAATCCGAACAGCTAGGGCAAAGAATGAGCCGTCAAATCAGGCCACTATAAACAGAAAAACCTCAAAATTAAGATTGACAACAATCGGGAAACTCAAACTCACAGCGGATCGGAGAGCACCAAGAATGCAATTAGTGAAAAGGATAAGAAATTCCAGATGCAGGAACGTACATACGCAAGCGTGGAGAGAGGTATCAGGAACCCTAGATTACGGGGAAGAGGATTTTAGGTTCCAATTTAATGTTAGATCGAAAACTTAAAGGGGGAAAATTAAGGAAGAAAAGACAGAGAAAGAGAGAGAAATCGAGAATCGAGAGTGAAAACATCTCCCGACTTTTTATTCAGTTAATCGTGTACAGATAAAAAGTAATTGAATTTATAGTGATATATTAATTAATTGAGATAATTTAGGTAAATTAGTAGTAATAACGTGTACTCGCACATTGAAAGAAAATGATTCTAATAAATATTTATTCTTATTGGTGCATTTCATAATTTTCTAAAGATAGAAAAAATTCTAAAATTAATAACGTGATATTATATCGTGGAATTAAATACTGGTCTAAATTTACCCAATCAAATAATATTAATGAGATTAAGGTCTAATCCATCTAACTAAACACCCCTAGACATTCAAAGCTCTTGAAATGAAATACTAAAATCTAATATATCAATAGTTCAACTAAGAAAAAAAGTCTAAACAATAGTTATTAACTTAAATTTAGAAATTATTTATGAAAACTCATGCAAATGAAATTAAGAATGTACATAATTAGTATAACATTAGAAGTTGTATAATCAAATAAAATTAAGAATGTATATAATTAGCAAAACATTAAGAATTATATAATCAAATAATTATCTTTCATTAGTCATAATAATATAATTGTTTTGACATTTAATCATAATAACTATATATGCATTAGTCGGACACAATCTCTTCTCATTTTTCCTTTTCATAATAATGCTTGAATGCAAATTAAAATGTAACAACAAAATAAAGTTAAATTTGGCAAGTATACTCCTCATTTCAACTTCTCATCACAATACTATATTTTAATTTTAATGACATAAGCCTGTAATTTTATTTACTATTAGTATACAACCTGTAGAAATTCGACAATGATTAAATGTTATTATAATTTATAAGATTATTTTGCGTCATTTTTCACTCATCAAATAAACTCATTCTGTAACATAATTGTACCTATTACATATTTCAATAACATATTATTTGAATTATCTCGTAATTTATTTTATTAAAATAATCATATCTTTACTTTTATTTGAGAAAAATAATGACTTGACTTTAGGATGTGTGAAATAACTTTTTTTGTTTTCATCGTCACTTTTAATTCGTTTAGAAATTTTTTATTTAGTATATATAAACTCAATCAAAATGAAGTAAGAGCCAGAATTCTACAAATATGTTGGCTCGACGCATTAGACATATAAGACTATCTGCAGTGGCTGTCTCCATGTGTCTCGAAATACTCAATTTATGGAGACATCCCAGTACAACACCCACAGTCCCGAGACTATCTCGTTCCATAGAGACAGTCTCGATCCTTTTTTTTTTCCTTTTTCTTTTTCTTCATATTTTCAGTTTTTTTCTTCTACAGTTTTTTTCTTTCATTTTTTAATTTTTTTCTTTTTTTCTTTTTCTTCTTCATCAGTTTTTTTCTTTTCTTTATTTCATTTTTTAGTTTTTATTTTTAATATATTTCTTAATAAAAAAAGTAATAATTTTTTATTTTTGGATTAATACTATTTTTTATTTATATTTAAATTAATAAAAAAAATTAAATTTTATGATTAAAATTAATGCAAAATTAATAAACTAATTATATGAAAACACCTCATAGAGACAGTGCTGCTGCAGCTAACTGTCTCTATCTCCATCACATCTTATAAAGACACCTCATAGAGACACTACCACTGCCGATAGTCTAATAAGCTTTAAAAATTGTAGGAAAGAGATTAATGCTCATACATAATCATAATATATAGATAGATAATTTATATAAATATAAATTAATATGTCGGATCATTAAATAATAAGTAGATAAAATAAAAACCGATACTAAAACTAAAGAGAGATAATGTTTCAATATCTGTTATTTGGATTATCTTGTACATCCTATCAACATAATCATATTTTTGCTTTTATTTTAGAAAAATAATGAATGAATTAATTAATTAATTTTCACACTTTAGGATGTGATAATTTTTCTTCCCTCTATATAGATAGTTATTTTCAAAATTAACAATTCTAAGAGGGAGAAAAAAATGATTTAGACGCAATTTGTTTAGAGACGATTTTAGAAATAGCATTTTTTTGAAAGTTTTTTTAAATTTTAGCACTCTTTATAAATCCATTAAATTTTAACACTTTACATTGGATACATCATAATAAAGGAGTTTCTAGTGGTTTTGGATCTAAAAAATTTATATCGCTCGAGAAAACGCAAGTTCGTGAGCTACGCACGAAATGAGCTTCAAAGGAGCTTTTCAAGGTGCAAACACGATTTGGTAGGTATTTTGATGAGAACGAAGCCGTTCATGGAAACTTTTACATTGGATACATCATAATACAGTAGTGTCTGGTGGTTTTGGATATAGAAAATTTATATTGCTCGAGAAAAATGCAAGTTCGGGAGCTACGTACGAAATGAACTTCAAATGAGCTTTTCAAGGTGCAAACACGATTTGGTAGGGATTTTGATGAGATCGAAGCCGTTCTTTGAAACTTTTACATTGGATACATCATAATAAAGGAGCTTCAGGTGGTTTTGGATCTAAAAATTTATATTGCTCAAGAAAAATGCAAGTTCGGGAGCTACGCACCAAATGAGCTTCAAATGAGCTTTTCACGGTGCAAACACGATTTGGTAGGTATTTTGATGAGATCGAACCCCTTCATGGAAACTTTTACATTGGATACATCATAACAAAGGAGTTTCTGGTGGTTTTGGATCTAAAAAATTTATATTGCTCGAGAAAAATGCAAGTTCGGGAGTTACGCACGAAATGAGTTTCAAATGAGCTTTCACGGTGCAAACACGATTTGGTAGATATTTTGATGCGAACGAAGCCGTTCATGGAAACTTTTACATTGGATACATCATAATAAAGGAGTTTCAGGTGGTTTTGGATCTAAAAAATTTATATTGCTCGAGAAAAATGCAAGTTCGGGAGCTACGCACCAAATGAGCTTCAAATGAGCTTTTCACGGTGCAAACACGATTTGGTAGGTATTTTGATGAGATCGAACCCGTTCTTGGAAACTTTTACATTGGATACATCACAATAAAGGAGTTTATGGTGGTTTTGGATATAAAAAATTTATATTGCTCGAGAAAAATGCAAGTTTGGGAGCTACGCATGAAATGAGCTTCAAATGAGCTTTACAAGGTGCAAACATGATTTAGTAGGTATTTTGATGAGAACCAAGTCATTTTTGGAAACTTTTAGATTGGATACATGACAATAAAGGAGTTTCTGGTGGTTTTCGATCTAAAAAATTTATATTGCTCGAGAAAAATCCAAGTTCGGGAGCTACGCACGAAATGAGCTTCAAATGAACTTTTCAAGGTGAAAACACAATTTGGTACGTATTTTGATGAGATCGAACCCGTTCTTGGAAACTTTTGCATTGGATACATCATAAAAAAGGAGTTTCAGGTAGTTTTGGATCTAAAAATATATATTGCTCGAGAAAAATGCAAGTTCGGGAGCTACACACGAAATGAGCTTCAAATGAGCTTTCCACGGTGCAAACACGATTTGGCAGGTATTTTGATGAGATCGAACCCGTTCTTGGAAACTTTTACATTGGATACATCATAATAAAGGAGTTTCAGGTGGTTTTGGATCTAAAAAATTTATATTGCTCGAGAAAAATGCAAGTTCGGGAGCTACGCACGAAATTAGCTACAAATGAGCTTTTCACGGTGCAAACACGATTTGGTAGGTATTTTGATGAGATCGAACCCGTTCTTGGAAACTTTTACATTGGATACATCATAATAAAGGAGTTTCTGGTAGTTTAGGATCTAAAAAATTTATATTGCTCGAGAAAAATGCAAGTTCGGGAGCTACACACGAAATGAGCTTCAAATGAGCTTTTTAAGGTGCAAACACGATTTGGTAGGGATTTTGATGAGATCGAAGCCGTTCTTGCAAACTTTTACATTGGATACATCATAATAAAGAAGTTTCTAGTGGTTTTTGATCTAAAAAATTTATATTGCTCGAGAAAAATGCAAGTTCGGGAGCTACGCACGAAATGAGCTTCAAATGAGCTTTTTAAGGTGCAAACACGATTTTGTAGGGATTTTGATGAGATCGAAGCCGTTCTTGCAAACTTTTACATTGGATACATCATAATAAAGGAGTTTCTGGTAGTTTTGGATCTAAAAAAATTTATATTGCTCGAGAAAAATGCAAGTTCGTGAGCTACGCACGAAATGATCTTCAAATGAGCTTTTCACGGTGCAAACACGATTTGGTAGGTATTTTGATGAGATCGAACCCGTTCTTGGAAACTTTTACATTGGATACATCATAATAAAGGAGTTTCAGGTGATTTTGGATCTAAAAAATTTATATTGCTCGAGAAAAATGCAAGTTCGGGAGCTACGCACGAAATTAGCTACAAATGAGCTTTTCACGGTGCAAACACGATTTGGTAGGTATTTTGATGAGATCGAACCCGTTCTTGGAAACTTTTACATTGGATTCATCATAATAAAGGAGCTTCAGGTGGTTTTGGATGTAAAAAATTTATATTGCTCAAGAAAAAATGCAAGTTCAGGAGCTACGCACCAAATGAGCTTCAAATGAGCTTTTCACGGTGCAAACACGATTTGGTAGGTATTTTGATGAGATCGAACCCGTTATTGGAAACTTTTACTTTGGATACATCACAATAAAGGAGTTTTAGGTGGTTTTGGATCTAAAAAATTTTTATTGCTTGAGAAAAATACAAGTTCGGGAGCTACGCACGAAATGAGCTTCAAATAAGCTTTTCAAGTTGCAAACTCGATTTGGTAGGGATTTTGATGAGATCGAAGCCGTTCTTGCAAACTTTTACATTGGATACATCATAATAAAGGAGTTTATGGTAGTTTTGGATCTAAAAAATTTATATTGCTCTAGAAAAATGCAAGTTCGGGAGCTACGCACGAAATGAGCTTCAAATGAGCTTTTCAAGGTGCAAACATGATTTGGTAGGGATTTTGATGAGATCGAAGCCGTTCTTGCAAACTTTTACATTGGATACATCATAATAAAAGAGTTTCTGGTTGTTTTGGATCTAAAAAATTTACATTGCTGGAGAAAAATGTAAGTTCGGGAGCTACGCACCAAATGAGCTTCAAATGAGCTTTTCACGGTGCAAACACGATTTGGTAGGTATTTTGATGAGATCGAACCAGTTCTTGGAAACTTTTACATTGGATACATCACAATAAAGGAGTTTCTGGTGGTTTTGAATCTAAAAAATTTATATTGCTCGAGAAAAATTCAAGTTCGGGAGCTACGCACGAAATGAGCTTCAAATGAGCTTTTCAAGGTGCAAACACAATTTGGTAGGTATTTTGATGAGATCGAAACCGTTCTTGGTAACTTTTACATTGGATACATCATAATAAAGGAGTTTCAGGTGGTTTTGGATCTAAAAAATTTATATTGCTCGAGAAAAATGCAAGTTCGGGAGCTACGCACGAAATGAGCTTTTCACGGTGCAAACACGATTTGGTAGGTATTTTGATGAGATTGAACCCGTTCTTGGAAACGTTTACATTGGATACATCATAAAAAAGGAGTTTCAGGTGGTTTTGGATCTAAAAAATTTATATTGCTCGAGAAAAATGCAAGTTCGGGAGCTACGCACGAAATTAGCTACAAATGAGCTTTTCACGGTGCAAACACGATTTGGTAGGTATTTTGATGAGATCAAACACGTTCTTGGAAACTTTTACATTGGATTCATCATAATAAAGGAGCTTCAGGTGGTTTTGGATCTAAAAAATTTATATTGCTCAAGAAAAATGCAAGTTCAGGAGCTACGCACCAAATGAGCTTCAAATGAGCTTTTCAAGTTGCAAACACGATTTGGTAGGGATTTTGATGAGATCGAAGCCGTTCTTGCAAACTTTTACATTGGATACATCATAATAAAGGAGTTTCTGGTAGTTCTGGATCTAAAAAATTTATATTGCTCGAGAAAAATGCAAGTTCGGGAGCTACGCACGAAATGAGCTTCAAATGAGCTTTTCAAGGTGCAAACACGATTTGGTAGGGATTTTGATGAAATCGAAGCCGTTCTTGCAAACTTTTACATTGGATACATCATAATAAAGGAGTTTCTGGTAGTTCTGGATCTATAAAATTTATATTGCTCGAGAAAAATGCAAGTTCGGGAGCTACGCACGAAATGAGCTTCAAATGAGCTTTTCAAGGTGCAAACACGATTTGGTAGGGATTTTGATGAAATCGAAGCCGTTCTTGCAAACTTTTACATTGGATACATCATAATAAAGGAGTTTCTGGTAGTTTTGGATCTATAAAATTTATATTGCTCGAGAAAAATGCAAGTTCGGGAGCTACGCAAGAAATGAGCTTCAAATGAGCTTTTCACGGTGCAAACACGATTTGGTAGGTATTTTGATGAGATCGAATCCATTCTTGGAAACTTTTACATTGGATACATCATAATAAAGGAGTTTCAGGTGGTTTTGGATCTAAAAAATTTATATTGCTCGAGAAAAATGCAAGTTCGGGAGCTACGCACGAAATGAGATTCAAATGAGCTTTTCACGGTGCAAACACGATTTGGTAGGTATTTTGATGAGATCGAACCCTTTCTTTGAAACTTTTACATTGGATACATCATAATAAAGGAGTTTCAGGTGGTTTTGGATCTAAAAAATTTTATTGCTCGACAAAAATTTAAATTCGGGAGCTACGCACGAAATGAGCTTCAAATGAGCTTTTCAAGGTGCAAACACGATTTGGTAGGGATTTTGATGAGATCGAAGTCGTTCTTGCAAACTTTTACATTGGATACATCATAATAAAGGAGTTTCTGGTAGTTTAGGATCTAAAAAATTTATATTGCTCGAGAAAAATGCAAGTTCGGGAGCTACGCACGAAATGAGCTTCAAATGAGCTTTTTAAGGTGCAAACACGATTTGGTAGGGATTTTGATGAGATCGAAGCCGTTCTTGCAAACTTTTACATTGGATACATCATAATAAAGAAGTTTATAGTGGTTTTCGATCTAAAAAATTTATATTGCTCGAGAAAAATGCAAGTTCGGGAGCTACGCACGAAATGAGCTTCAAATGAGCTTTTTAAGGTGCAAACACGATTTTGTAGGGATTTTGATGAGATCGAAGCCGTTCTTGCAAACTTTTACATTGGATACATCATAATAAAGGAGTTTCTGGTAGTTTTGGATCTAAAAAATTTATATTGCTCGAGAAAAATGCAAGTTCGTGAGCTACGCACGAAATGATCTTCAAATGAGCTTTTCACGGTGCAAACACGATTTGGTAGGTATTTTGATGAGATCGAACCCGTTCTTGGAAACTTTTACATTGGATACATCATAATAAAGGAGTTTCAGGTGATTTTGGATCTAAAAAATTTATATTGCTCGAGAAAAATGCATGTTCGGGAGCTACGCACGAAATTAGCTACAAATGAGCTTTTCACGGTGCAAACACGATTTGGTAGGTATTTTGATGAGATCGAACCCGTTCTTGGAAACTTTTACATTGGATTCATCATAATAAAGGAGCTTCAGGTGGTTTTGGATGTAAAAAATTTATATTGCTCAAGAAAAATGCAAGTTCAGGAGCTACGCACCAAATGAGCTTCAAATGAGCTTTTCACGGTGCAAACACGATTTGGTAGGTATTTTGATGAGATCGAACCCGTTATTGGAAACTTTTACTTTGGATACATCACAATAAAGGAGTTTTAGGTGGTTTTGGATCTAAAAAATTTTTATTGCTTGAGAAAAATACAAGTTCGGGAGCTACGCACGAAATGAGCTTCAAATAAGCTTTTCAAGTTGCAAACTCGATTTGGTAGGGATTTTGATGAGATCGAAGCCGTTCTTGCAAACTTTTACATTGGATACATCATAATAAAGGAGTTTATGGTAGTTTTGGATCTAAAAAATTTATATTGCTCTAGAAAAATGCAAGTTCGGGAGCTACGCACGAAATGAGCTTCAAATGAGCTTTTCAAGGTGCAAACATGATTTGGTAGGGATTTTGATGAGATCGAAGCCGTTCTTGCAAACTTTTACATTGGATACATCATAATAAAAGAGTTTCTGGTTGTTTTGGATCTAAAAAATTTACATTGCTGGAGAAAAATGTAAGTTCGGGAGCTACGCACCAAATGAGCTTCAAATGAGCTTTTCACGGTGCAAACACGATTTGGTAGGTATTTTGATGAGATCGAACCAGTTCTTGGAAACTTTTACATTGGATACATCACAATAAAGGAGTTTCTGGTGGTTTTGGATCTAAAAAATTTATATTGCTCGAGAAAAATTCAAGTTCGGGAGCTACGCACGAAATGAGCTTTTCACGGTGCAAACACGATTTGGTAGGTATTTTGATGAGATTGAACCCGTTCTTGGAAACGTTTACATTGGATACATCATAAAAAAGGAGTTTCAGGTGGTTTTGGATCTAAAAAATTTATATTGCTCGAGAAAAATGCAAGTTCGGGAGCTACGCACGAAATTAGCTACAAATGAGCTTTTCACGGTGCAAACACGATTTGGTAGGTATTTTGATGAGATCGAAACCGTTCTTGGTAACTTTTACATTGGATACATCATAATAAAGGAGTTTCAGGTGGTTTTGGATCTAAAAAATTTATATTGCTCGAGAAAAATGCAAGTTCGGGAGCTACGCACGAAATGAGCTTTTCACGGTGCAAACACGATTTGGTAGGTATTTTGATGAGATTGAACCCGTTCTTGGAAACGTTTACATTGGATACATCATAAAAAAGGAGTTTCAGGTGGTTTTGGATCTAAAAAATTTATATTGCTCGAGAAAAATGCAAGTTCGGGAGCTACGCACGAAATTAGCTACAAATGAGCTTTTCACGGTGCAAACACGATTTGGTAGGTATTTTGATGAGATCAAACACGTTCTTGGAAACTTTTACATTGGATTCATCATAATAAAGGAGCTTCAGGTGGTTTTGGATCTAAAAAATTTATATTGCTCAAGAAAAATGCAAGTTCAGGAGCTACGCACCAAATGAGCTTCAAATGAGCTTTTCAAGTTGCAAACACGATTTGGTAGGGATTTTGATGAGATCGAAGCCGTTCTTGCAAACTTTTACATTGGATACATCATAATAAAGGAGTTTCTGGTAGTTCTGGATCTAAAAAATTTATATTGCTCGAGAAAAATGCAAGTTCGGGAGCTACGCACGAAATGAGCTTCAAATGAGCTTTTCAAGGTGCAAACACGATTTGGTAAGGATTTTGATGAAATCGAAGCCGTTCTTGCAAACTTTTACATTGGACACATCATAATAAAGGAGTTTCTGGTAGTTTTGGATCTATAAAATTTATATTGCTCGAGAAAAATGCAAGTTCGGGAGCTACGCACGAAATGAGCTTCAAATGAGCTTTTCACGGTGCAAACACGATTTGGTAGGTATTTTGATGAGATCGAACCCATTCTTGGAAACTTTTACATTGGATACATCATAATAAAGGAGTTTCAGGTGGTTTTGGATCTAAAAAATTTATATTGCTCGAGAAAAATGCAAGTTCGGGAGCTACGCACGAAATGAGCTTCAAATGAGCTTTTCACGGTGCAAACACGATTTGGTAGGTATTTTGATGAGATCGAACCCTTTCTTTGAAACTTTTACATTGGATACATCATAATAAAGGAGTTTCAGGTGGTTTTGGATCTAAAAAATTTATATTGCTCGACAAAAATTTAAATTCGGGAGCTACGCACGAAATGAGCTTCAAATGAGCTTTTCAAGGTGCAAACACGATTTGGTAGGGATTTTGATGAGATCGAAGTCGTTCTTGCAAACTTTTACATTGGATACATCATAATAAAGGAGTTTCTGGTAGTTTAGGATCTAAAAAATTTATATTGCTCGAGAAAAATGCAAGTTCGGGAGCTACGCACGAAATGAGCTTCAAATGAGCTTTTTAAGGTGCAAACACGATTTGGTATGGATTTTGATGAGATCGAAGCCGTTCTTGCAAACTTTTACATTGGATACATCATAATAAAGAAGTTTCTAGTGGTTTTCGATCTAAAAAATTTATATTGCTCGAGAAAAATGCAAGTTCGGGATCTACGCACGAAATGAGCTTCAAATGAGCTTTTTAAGGTGCAAACACGATTTGGTAGGGATTTTGATGAGATCGAAGCCGTTCTTGCAAACTTTTACATTGGATACATCAAAATAAAGGAGTTTCTGGTAGTTTTGGATCTAAAAAATTTATATTGCTCGAGAAAAATGCAAGTTCGGGAGCTACGCACGAAATGATCTTCAAATGAGCTTTTCACGGTGCAAACACGATTTGGTAGGTATTTTGATGAGATCGAACCCGTTCTTGGAAACTTTTACATTGGATACATCATAATAAAGGAGTTTCAAGTGATTTTGGATCTAAAAAATTTATATTGCTCGAGAAAAATGCAAGTTCGGGAGCTACGCACGAAATTAGCTACAAATGAGCTTTTCACGGTGCAAACACGATTTGGTAGGTATTTTGATGAGATCGAACCCGTTCTTGGAAACTTTTACATTGGATTCATCATAATAAAGGAGCTTCAGGTGGTTTTGGATGTAAAAAATTTATATTGCTCAAGAAAAATGCAAGTTCAGGAACTACGCACCAAATGAGCTTCAAATGAGCTTTTCACGGTGCAAACACGATTTGGTAGGTATTTTGATGAGATCGAACCCGTTATTGGAAACTTTTACTTTGGATATATCACAATAAAGGAGTTTTAGGTGGTTTTGGATCTAAAAAATTTTTATTGCTTGAGAAAAATACAAGTTCGGGAGCTACGCACGAAATGAGCTTCAAATAAGCTTTTCAAGTTGCAAACTCGATTTGGTAGGGATTTTGATGAGATCGAAGCCGTTCTTGCAAACTTTTACATTGGATACATCATAATAAAGGAGTTTATGGTTGTTTTGGATCTAAAAAATTTATATTGCTCTAGAAAAATGCAAGTTCGGGAGCTACGCACGAAATGAGCTTCAAATGAGCTTTTCAAGGTGCAAACATGATTTGGTAGGGATTTTGATGAGATCGAAGCCGTTCTTGCAAACTTTTACATTGGATACATCATAATAAAAGAGTTTCTAGTTGTTTTGGATCTAAAAAATATACATTGCTGGAGAAAAACGTAAGTTCGGGAGCTACGCACGAAATGAGCTTCAAATGAGCTTTTCACGGTGCAAACACGATTTGGTAGGTATTTTGATGAGATCGAACCCGTTCTTGGAAACTTTTACATTGGATACATCACAATAAAGGAGTTTCTGGTGGTTTTGGATCTAAAAAATTTATATTGCTCGAGAAAAATTCAAGTTCGGGAGCTACGCACGAAATGAGCTTCAAATGAGCTTTTCAAGGTGCAAACACAATTTGGTAGGTATTTTGATGAGATCGAAACCGTTCTTGGTAACTTTTACATTGGATACATCATAATAAAGGAGTTTCAGGTGGTTTTGGATCTAAAAAATTTATATTGCTCGAGAAAAATGCAAGTTCGGGAGCTACGCACGAAATGAGCTTTTCACGGTGCAAACACGATTTGGTAGGTATTTTGATGAGATTGAACCCGTTCTTGGAAACGTTTACATTGGATACATCATAAAAAAGGAGTTTCAGGTGGTTTTGGATCTAAAAAATTTATATTGCTCGAGAAAAATGCAAGTTCGGGAGCTACGCACGAAATTAGCTACAAATGAGCTTTTCACGGTGCAAACACGATTTGGTAGGTATTTTGATGAGATCAAACACGTTCTTGGAAACTTTTACATTGGATTCATCATAATAAAGGAGCTTCAGGTGGTTTTGGATCTAAAAAATTTATATTGCTCGAGAAAAATGCAAGTTCAGGAGCTACGCACCAAATGAGCTTCAAATGAGCTTTTCATGTTGCAAACACGATTTGGTAGGGATTTTGATGAGATCGAAGCCGTTCTTGCAAACTTTTACATTGGATACATCATAATAAAGGAGTTTATGGTAGTTTTGGATCTAAAAAATTTATATTGCTCGAGAAAAATGCAAGTTCGGGAGCTACGCACGAAATGAGCTTCAAATGAGCTTTTCAAGGTGCAAACACGATTTGGTAGGGATTTTGATGAAATCGAAGCCGTTCTTGCAAACTTTTACATTGGACACATCATAATAAAGGAGTTTCTGGTAGTTTTGGATCTATAAAATTTATATTGCTCGAGAAAAATGCAAGTTCGGGAGCTACGCACGAAATGAGCTTCAAATGAGCTTTTCACGGTGCAAACACGATTTGGTAGGTATTTTGATGAGATCGAACCCGTTCTTGGAAACTTTTACATTGGATACATCATAATAAAGGAGTTTCAGGTGATTTTGGATCTAAAAAATTTATATTGCTCGAGAAAAATGCAAGTTCGGGAGCTACGCACGAAATGAGCTTCAAATGAGCTTTTCACGGTGCAAACACGATTTGGTAGGTATTTTGATGAGATCGAACCCTTTCTTTGTAACTTTTACATTGGATACATCATAATAAAGGAGTTTCAGGTGGTTTTGGATCTAAAAAATTTATATTGCTCGACAAAAATTTAAATTCGGGAGCTACGCACGAAATGAGCTTCAAATGAGCTTTTCAAGGTGCAAACACGATTTGGTAGGGATTTTGATGAGATCGAAGTCGTTCTTGCAAACTTTTACATTTGATACATCATAATAAAGGAGTTTCTGGTAGTTTAGGATCTAAAAAATTTATATTGCTCGAGAAAAATGCAAGTTCGGGAGCTACGCACGAAATGAGCTTCAAATGAGCTTTTTAAGGTGCAAACACGATTTGGTATGGATTTTGATGAGATCGAAGCCGTTCTTGCAAACTTTTACATTGGATACATCATAATAAAGAAGTTTCTAGTGGTTTTCGATCTAAAAAATTTATATTGCTCGAGAAAAATGCAAGTTCGGGATCTACGCACGAAATGAGCTTCAAATGAGCTTTTTAAGGTGCAAACACGATTTGGTAGGGATTTTGATGAGATCGAAGCCGTTCTTGCAAACTTTTACATTGGATACATCAAAATAAAGGAGTTTCTGGTAGTTTTGGATCTAAAAAATTTATATTGCTCGAGAAAAATGCAAGTTCGGGAGCTACGCACGAAATGATCTTCAAATGAGCTTTTCACGGTGCAAACACGATTTGGTAGGTATTTTGATGAGATCGAACCCGTTCTTGGAAACTTTTACATTGGATACATCATAATAAAGGAGTTTCAGGTGATTTTGGATCTAAAAAATTTATATTGCTCGAGAAAAATGCAAGTTCGGGAGCTACGCACGAAATTAGCTACAAATGAGCTTTTCACGGTGCAAACACGATTTGGTAGGTATTTTGATGAGATCGAACCCGTTCTTGGAAACTTTTACATTGGATTCATCATAATAAAGGAGCTTCAGGTGGTTTTGGATGTAAAAAATTTATATTGCTCAAGAAAAATGCAAGTTCAGGAGCTACGCACCAAATGAGCTTCAAATGAGCTTTTCACGGTGCAAACACGATTTGGTAGGTATTTTTATGAGATCGAACCCGTTATTGGAAACTTTTACTTTGGATATATCACAATAAAGGAGTTTTAGGTGGTTTTGGATCTAAAAAATTTTTATTGCTTGAGAAAAATACAAGTTCGGGAGCTACGCACGAAATGAGCTTCAAATAAGCTTTTCAAGTTGCAAACTCGATTTGGTAGGGATTTTGATGAGATCGAAGCCGTTCTTGCAAACTTTTACATTGGATACATCATAATAAAGGAGTTTATGGTAGTTTTGGATCTAAAAAATTTATATTGCTCTAGAAAAATGCAAGTTCGGGAGCTACGCACGAAATGAGCTTCAAATGAGCTTTTCAAGGTGCAAACACGATTTGGTAGGGATTTTGATGAAATCGAAGCCGTTCTTGGAAACTTTTACATTGGATACATCACAATAAAGGAGTTTCTGGTGGTTTTGGATCTAAAAAATTTATATTGCTCGAGAAAAATTCAAGTTCGGGAGCTACGCACGAAATGAGCTTCAAATGAGCTTTTCAAGGTGCAAACACAATTTGGTAGGTATTTTGATGAGATCGAAACCGTTCTTGGTAACTTTTACATTGGATACATCATAATAAAGGAGTTTCAGGTGGTTTTGGATCTAAAAAATTTATATTGCTCGAGAAAAATGCAAGTTCGGGAGCTACGCACGAAATGAGCTTTTCACGGTGCAAACACGATTTGGTAGGTATTTTGATGAGATTGAACCCGTTCTTGGAAACGTTTACATTGGATACATCATAAAAAAGGAGTTTCAGGTGGTTTTGAATCTAAAAAATTTATATTGCTCGAGAAAAATGCAAGTTCGGGAGCTACGCACGAAATTAGCTACAAATGAGCTTTTCACGGTGCAAACACGATTTGGTAGGTATTTTGATGAGATCAAACACGTTCTTGGAAACTTTTACATTGGATTCATCATAATAAAGGAGCTTCAGGTGGTTTTCGATCTAAAAAATTTATATTACTCAAGAAAAATGCAAGTTCAGGAGCTACGCACCAAATGAGCTTCAAATGAGCTTTTCAAGTTGCAAACACGATTTGGTAGGGATTTTGATGAGATCGAAGCCGTTCTTGCAAACTTTTACATTGGATACATCATAATAAAGGAGTTTCTGGTAGTTCTGGATCTAAAAAATTTATATTGCTCGAGAAAAATGTAAGTTCGGGAGCTACGCACGAAATGAGCTTCAAATGAGCTTTTCAAGGTGCAAACACGATTTGGTAGGGATTTTGATGAAATCGAAGCCGTTCTTGCAAACTTTTACATTGGATACATCATAATAAAGGAGTTTCTGGTAGTTTTGGATCTATAAAATTTATATTGCTCGAGAAAAATGCAAGTTCGGGAGCTACGCAAGAAATGAGCTTCAAATGAGCTTTTCACGGTGCAAACACGATTTAGTAGGTATTTTGATGAGATCGAACCCATTCTTGGAAACTTTTACATTGGATACATCATAATAAAGGAGTTTCAGGTGGTTTTGGATCTAAAAAATTTATATTGCTCGAGAAAAATGCAAGTTCGGGAGCTACGCACGAAATGAGCTTCAAATGAGCTTTTCACGGTGCAAACACGATTTGGTAGGTATTTTGATGAGATCGAACCCTTTCTTTGAAACTTTTACATTGGATACATCATAATAAAGGAGTTTCAGGTGGTTTTGGATCTAAAAAATTTTATTGCTCGACAAAAATTTAAATTCGGGAGCTACGCACGAAATGAGCTTCAAATGAGCTTTTCAAGGTGCAAACACGATTTGGTAGGGATTTTGATGAGATCGAAGTCGTTCTTGCAAACTTTTACATTGGATACATCATAATAAAGGAGTTTCTGGTAGTTTAGGATCTAAAAAATTTATATTGCTCGAGAAAAATGCAAGTTCGGGAGCTACGCACGAAATGAGCTTCAAATGAGCTTTTTAAGGTGCAAACACGATTTGGTATGGATTTTGATGAGATCGAAGCCGTTCTTGCAAACTTTTACATTGGATACATCATAATAAAGAAGTTTCTAGTGGTTTTCGATCTAAAAAATTTATATTGCTCGAGAAAAATGCAAGTTCGGGAGCTACGCACGAAATGAGCTTCAAATGAGCTTTTCAAGTTGCAAACTCGATTTGGTAGGGATTTTGATGAGATCGAAGCCGTTCTTGCAAACTTTTACATTGGATACATCATAATAAAGGAGTTTATGGTAGTTTTGGATCTAAAAAATTTATATTGCTCTAGAAAAATGCAAGTTCGGGAGCTACGCACGAAATGAGCTTCAAATGAGCTTTTCAAGGTGCAAACATGATTTGGTAGGGATTTTGATGAGATCGAAGCCGTTCTTGCAAACTTTTACATTGGATACATCATAATAAAAGAGTTTCTGGTTGTTTTGGATCTAAAAAATTTACATTGCTGGAGAAAAATGTAAGTTCGGGAGCTACGCACCAAATGAGCTTCAAATGAGCTTTTCACGGTGCAAACACGATTTGGTAGGTATTTTGATGAGATCGAACCCGTTCTTGGAAACTTTTACATTGGATACATCACAATAAAGGAGTTTCTGGTGGTTTTGGATCTAAAAAATTTATATTGCTCGAGAAAAATTCAAGTTCGGGAGCTACGCACGAAATGAGCTTCAAATGAGCTTTTCAAGGTGCAAACACAATTTGGTAGGTATTTTGATGAGATCGAAACCGTTCTTGGTAACTTTTACATTGGATACATCATAATAAAGGAGTTTCAGGTGGTTTTGGATCTAAAAAATTAATATTGCTCGAGAAAAATGGAAGTTCGGGAGCTACGCACGAAATGAGCTTTTCACGGTGCAAACACGATTTGGTAGGTATTTTGATGAGATTGAACCCGTTCTTGGAAACGTTTACATTGGATACATCATAAAAAAGGAGTTTCAGGTGGTTTTGGATCTAAAAAATTTATATTGCTCGAGAAAAATGCAAGTTCGGGAGCTACGCACGAAATTAGCTACAAATGAGCTTTTCACGGTGCAAACACGATTTGGTAGGTATTTTGATGAGATCGAACCCCTTCATGGAAACTTTTACATTGGATACATCATAATAAAGGAGTTTCAGGTGGTTTTGGAACTAAAAAATTTATATTGCTCGAGAAAAATGCAAGTTCGGGAGCTACGCACGAAATGAGCTTGAAATGAGCTTTTCAAGTTGCAAACACGATTTGGTAGGGATTTTGATGAGATCGAAGCCATTCTTGCAAACTTTTACATTGGATACATCATAATAAAGGAGTTTCTGGTAGTTTTGGATCTAAAAAATTTATATTGCTCGAGAAAAATGCAAGTTCGGGAGCTACGCACGAAATGATCTTCAAATGAGCTTTTCACGGTGCAAACACGATTTGGTAGGTATTTTGATGAGATCGAACCCGTTCTTGGAAACTTTTACATTGGATACATCATAATAAAGGAGTTTCAGGTGATTTTGGATCTAAAAAATTTATATTGCTCGAAAAAATGCAAGTTCGGGAGCTACGCACGAAATTAGCTACAAATGAGCTTTTCACGGTGCAAACACGATTTGGTAGGTATTTTGATGAGATCGAACCCGTTCTTGGAAACTTTTACATTGGATTCATCATAATAAAGGAGCTTCAGGTGGTTTTGGATGTAAAAAATTTATATTGCTCAAGAAAAATGCAAGTTCAGGACCTACGCACCAAATGAGCTTCAAAGGAGCTTTTCAAGGTGCAAACACGATTTGGTAGGTATTTTGATGAGATCGAACCCGTTCATGGAAACTTTTACATTGGATACATTATAATAAAGGAGTTTCAGGTGGTTTTGGATCTAAAAAATTTATATTGCTCGGGAAAAATGCAAGTTTGGGAGCTACGCACGAAATGAGCTTCAAATGAGCTTTTTAAGGTGCAAACATGATTTGGTAGGTATTTTGATGAGATCGAAGCCGTTCTTGGAAACTTTTACATTTGATACCTCATAATAAAGGAGTTTCTGGTGGTTTTCGATCTAAAAAATTTATATTGCTCGAGAAAAATGCAAGTTCGGGAGCTACGCATGAAATGAGCTTCAAATGAGCTTTTCAAGGTGCAAACACTATTTGGTAGGTATTTTGATGAGAACGAAACCGTTCTTGGTAACTTTTACATTGGATACATCATAATAAAGGAGTTTCAGGTGGTTTTGGATCTAAAAAATTTATATTGCTCGAGAAAAATGCAAGTTCGGGAGCTACGCACGAAATGAGCTTTTCACGGTGCAAACACGATTTGGTAGGTATTTTGATGAGATTGAACCCGTTCTTGGAAACGTTTACATTGGATACATCTTAAAAAAGGAGTTTCAGGTGGTTTTGGATCTAAAAAATTTATATTGCTCGAGAAAAATGCAAGTTCGGGAGCTACGCACGAAATTAGCTACAAATGAGCTTTTCACGGTGCAAACACGATTTGGTAGGTATTTTGATGAGATCAAACACGTTCTTGGAAACTTTTACATTGGATTCATCATAATAAAGGAGCTTCAGGTGGTTTTCGATCTAAAAAATTTATATTGCTCAAGAAAAATGCAAGTTCAGGAGCTACGCACCAAATGAGCTTCAAATGAGCTTTTCACGGTGCAAACACGATTCGGTAGGTATTTTGATGAGATCGAACCCGTTCTTGGAAACTTTTACATTGGATACATCATAATAAAGGAGTTTCAAGTGGTTTTGGATCTAAAAAATTTATATTGCTCGAGAAAAATGCAAGTTCGGGAGCTACGCACCAAATGAGCTTCAAATGAGCTTTTCAAGTTGCAAACACGATTTGGTAGGGATTTTGATGAGATCGAAGCCGTTCTTGCAAACTTTTACATTGGATACATCATAATAAAGGAGTTTCTGGTAGTTTTGGATCTAAAAAAATTATATTGCTCGAGAAAAATGCAAGTTCGGGAGCTACGCACGAAATGAGCTTCAAATGAGCTTTTCAAGGTGCAAACACGATTTGGTAGGGATTTTGATGAGATCGAAGCCGTTCTTGCAAACTTTTACATTGGATACAACATAATAAAGTAGTTTCTGGTAGTTTTGGATCTAAAAAATTTAGATTACTCTAGAAAAATGCAAGTTCGGGAGCTACGCACCAAATGAGCTTCAAATGAGCTTTTCACGGTGCAAACACGATTTGGTAGGTATTTTGATGAGATCGAACCCTTTCTTTGAAACTTTTACATTGGATACATCATAATAAAGGAGTTTCAGGTGGTTTTGGATCTAAAAAATTTATATTGCTCGACAAAAATTTAAATTCGGGAGCTACGCACGAAATGAGCTTCAAATGAGATTTTCAAGGTGCAAACACGATTTGGTAGGGATTTTGATGAGATCGAAGTCGTTCTTGCAAACTTTTACATTGGATACATTTTAATAAAGGAGTTTCTGGTAGTTTAGGATCTAAAAAATTTATATTGCTCGAGAAAAATGCAAGTTCGGGAGCTACGCACGAAATGAGCTTCAAATGAGCTTTTTAAGGTGCAAACACGATTTGGTAGGGATTTTGATGAGATCGAAGCCGTTCTTGCAAACTTTTACATTGGATACATCATAATAAAGAAGTTTCTAGTGGTTTTCGATCTAAAAAATTTATATTGCTCGAGAAAAATGCAAGTTCGGGAGCTACGCATGAAATGAGCTTCAAATGAGCTTTTCAAGGTGCAAACACTATTTGGTAGGTATTTTGATGAGATCGAACCCGTTCTTGGAAACTTTTACATTGGATACATCATAAAAAAGGAGTTTCGGTGGTTTTGGATCTAAAAAATTTATATTGCTCAAGAAAAATGCAAGTTCGGGAGCTACGCTCGAAATGAGCTTTTCACGGTGCAAACACGATTTGGTAGGTGTTTTGATGAGAGTGAACCCATTCTTGGAAACTTTTACATTGAATACATTATAAAAAAGGAGTTTCAGGTGGTTTTGGATCTAAAAAATTTATATTGCTCGAGAAAAATGCAAGTTCGGGAGCTACGCATGAAATGAGCTTCAAATGAGCTTTTCAAGGTGCAAACACTATTTGGTAGGTATTTTGATGAGATCGAACCCGTTCTTGGAAACTTTTACATTGGATACATCATAATACAGTAGTGTCTGGTGGTTTTGGATATAGAAAATTTATATTGCTCGAGAAAAATGCAAGTTTGTGAGCTACGCACGAAATGAGTTTTTCAAGGTGCAAACACAATTTGGTAGGTATTTTGATGAGATCGAACCCGTTCTTGGAAACTTTAAAATTGGATACATCATAAAAAAGGAGTTTCGGTGGTTTTGGATCTAAAAAATTTATATTGCTCGAGAAAAATGCAAGTTCGGGAGCTACGCTCGAAATGAGCTTTTCACGGTGCAAACACGATTTGGTAGGTATTTTGATGAGTTCGAACCCGTTCTTGTAAACTTTTACATTGGATACATCATAATAAAGGAGTTTCAGGTGGTTTTGGATCTAAAAAATTTATATTGCTTGACAAAAATGCAAATTCGGGAGTTACGCACGAAATGAGCTTCAAATGAGCTTTTCAAGGTGCAAACACAATATGGTAGGGATTTTGATGAGATTAAAGCCGTTCTTGCAAACTTTTACATTGGATACATCATAATAAAGGAGTTTCTGGTAGTTTAGGATCTAAAAAATTTATATTGCTTTAGAAAAATGCAAGTTCGGGAGCTACGCATGAAATGAGCATCAAATGAGCTTTTCAAGGTGAAAACACTATTTGGTAGGTATTTTGATGCGAACGAAGCCATTCATGGAAACTTTTACATTGGATACATCATAATAAAGGAGTTTCAGGTGGTTTTGGATCTAAAAAATTTATATTGCTCGAGAAAAATGCATGTTCGGGAGCTACGCACGAAATGAGCTTCAAATGAGCTTTTCAAGTTGCAAACACGATTTGGTAGGGATTTTGATGAGATCGAAGCCGTTCTTGCAAACTTTTACATTGGATACATCATAATAAAGGAGTTTCTGGTAGTTTTGGATCTAAAAAAATTATATTGCTCGAGAAAAATGCAAGTTCGGGAGCTACGCACGAAATGAGCTTCAAATGAGCTTTTCAAGGTGCAAACACGATTTGGTAGGGATTTTGATGAGATCGAAGCCGTTCATGCAAACTTTTACATTGGATACATAATAATAAAGGAGTTTCTGGTAGTTTTGGATCTAAAAAATTTTGATTACTCGAGAAAAATGCAAGTTCGGGAGCTACGCACGAAATGAGCTTCAAATGAGCTTTTCACGGTGCAAACACGATTTGGTAGGTATTTTGATGAGATCGAACCCGTTCTTGGAAACTTTTACATTGGATACATCATAATAAAGGAGTTTCAGGTGGTTTTCGATCTAAAAAATTTATATTGCTCGAGAAAAATGCAAGTTCGGGAGCTACGCACGAAATGAGCTTCAAATGACCTTTTCACGGTGCAAACACGATTTGGTAGGTATTTTGATGAGATCGAACCCGTTCTTGTAAAGTTTTACATTGGATACATCATAATAAAGGAGTTTCAGGTGGTTTTGGATCTAAAAAATTTATATTGCTCGACAAAAATGCAAATTCGGGAGCTACGCACGAAATGAGCTTTTCAAGGTGCAAACACAATATGGTAGGGATTTTGATGAGATTAAAGCCGTTCTTGCAAACTTTTACATTGGATACATCATAATAAAGGAGTTTCTGGTAGTTTAGGATCTAAAAAATTTATATTGCTTTAGAAAAATGCAAGTTCGGGAGCTACGCATGAAATGAGCATCAAATGAGCTTTTCAAGGTGCAAACACTATTTGGTAGGTATTTTGAAGCGAACGAAGCCGTTCATGGAAACTTTTACATTGGATACATCATAATAAAGGAGTTTCAGGTGGTTTTGGATCTAAAAAATTTATATTGCTCGAGAAAAATGCATGTTTGGGAGCTACGCACGAAATGAGCTTCAAATGAGCTTTTCAAGTTGCAAACACGATTTGGTAGGGATTTTGATGAGATCGAAGCCGTTCTTGCAAACTTTTACATTGGATAAATCATAATAAAGGAGTTTCTGGTAGTTTTGGATCTAAAAAAATTATTTTGCTCGAGAAAAATGCAAGTTCGGGAGCTACGCACGAAATGAGCTTCAAATGAGCTTTTCAAGGTGCAAACACGATTTGGTAGGGATTTTGATGAGATCGAAGCCGTTCTTTCAAACTTTTACATTGGATACATCATAATAAAGGAGTTTCTGGTAGTTTTGGATCTAAAAAATTTAGATTACTCTAGAAAAATGCAAGTTCGGGAGCTACACACGAAATGAGCTTCAATGGGCTTTTCCAGTTGCAAACACGATTTGGTAGGGATTTTGATGAGATCGAAGCCGTTCTTGCAAACTTTTACATTGGATACATCATAATAAAGGAGTTTCTGGTAGTTTTGGATCTAAAAAATTTATATTGCTCGAGAAAAATGCATGTTCGGGAGCTACGCACGAAATGAGCTTCAAATGAGCTTTTCAAGGTACAAACACGATTTGGTAGGGATTTTGATGAGATCGAAGCCGTTCTTGCAAACTTTTACATTGGATACATCATAATAAAAGAGTTTCTCGTAGTTTTGGATCTAAAAAAATTATATTGCTCGAGAAAAATGCAAGTTCGGAAGCTACGCACGAAATGAGCTTCAAATGAGCTTTTCAAGGTGCAAACACGATTTGGTAGGGATTTTGATGAGATCGAAGCCGTTCTTGCAAATTTTTACATTGGATACATCATAATAAAGGAGTTTCTGGTAGTTTTGGATCTAAAAAATTTAGATTACTCGAGGAAAATGCAAGTTCGGGAGCTACGCACGAAATGAGCTTCAAATGAGCTTTTCACGGTGCAAACACGATTTGGTAGGTATTTTGATGAGATCGAAGCCGTTCTTACAAACCTTTACATTGGATACATCATAATAAAGGAGTTTCTGGTAGTTTTGGATCTAAAAAATTTACCTTGCTCGAGAAAAATGCAAGTTTGGGAGCTACGCACGAAATTAGCTTCAAATGAGCTTTTCACGGTGCAAACACGATTTGGTAGGTATTTTGATGAGATCGAACCCGTTCTTGGAAACTTTTACATTGGATACATCATAATAAAGGAGTTTCAGGTAGTTTTGTATCTAAAAAATCTATATTGCTCGACAAAAATGCAAATTCGGGAGCTACGCACGAAATGAGCTTCAAATGAGCTTTTCAAGGTGCAAACACAATTTGGTAGGGATTTTGATGAGATCGAAGCCGTTCTTGCAAACTTTTACATTGGATACATCATAATAAAGGAGTTTCTGGTAGTTTAGAATCTAAAAAATTAATATTGTTTGAGAAAAATGCAAGTTCGGGAGCTACGCACGAAATGAGCTTCAAATGAGCTTTTTAAGGTGCAAACTCGATTTGGTAGGGATTTTGATGAGATCGAAGCCGTTCTTGCAAACTTTTACATTGGATACATCATAATAAAAAAGTTTCTAGTGGTTTTCGATCTAAAAAGTTTATATTGCTCGAGAAAAATGCAAGTTCGGGAGCTACGCACCAAATGAGCTTCAAATGAGCTTTTCAAGGTGCAAACACGATTTGGTCGGGATTTTGATGAGATCGAAGCCGTTCTTGCAAACTTTTAAATTGGATACATCATAATAAAGGAGTTTCAGGTGGTTTTGGATCTAAAAAATTTATATTGCTCGAGAAAAATAAAAGTTCGGGAGCTACGCACGAAATGAGCTTCAATGAGCTTTTCAAGTTGCAAACACGATTTGGTAGGGATTTTGATGAGATCGAAGCCGTTCTTGCAAACTTTTACATTGGATACATCATAATAAAGGAGTTTCTGGTAGTTTTGGATCTAAAAAATTTATATTGCTCGAGAAAAATGCAAGTTCGGGAGCTACGCACGATTTGAGCTTCAAATGAGCTTTTCAAGGTACAAACACGATTTGGTAGGGATTTTGATGAGATCGAAGCCGTTCTTGCAAACTTTTACATTGGATACATCATAATAAAAGAGTTTCTAGTAGTTTTGGATCTAAAAAATTTATATTGCTCGAGAAAAATGCATGTTCCGGAGCTACGCACGAAATGAGCTTTTCACGGTGCAAACACGATTTGGTAGGTATTTTGATGAGATCGAACCCGTTTTTGGAAACTTTTACATTGGATACATCATAATAAAGGAGTTTCAGGTGGTTTTGGATCTAAAAAATTTATATTGCTCGAGAAAAATGCAAGTTCGGGAGCTACGCATGAAATGAGCTTCAAATGAGCTTTTCAAGGTGCAAACACGATTTGTTAGGTATTTTGATGAGATCGAAGCCGTTCTTGCAAACTTTTAAATTGGATACATCATAATAAAGAAGTTTTTGGTTGTTTTCGATCTAAAAAATTTATATTGCTCGAGAAAAATGCAAGTGCGGGAGCTACGCACGAAATGAGCTTCAAATGAGCTTTTAAAGGTGCAAACACAATTTGGTAGGTATTTTGATGAGATCGAACCCGTTCTTGGAAACTTTTACATTGGATACATCATAATAAAGGAGTTTCAAGTGGTTTTGGATCTAAAAAATTTATATTGCTCGAGAAAAATGCAAGTTCGGGAGCTACGCACGAAATTAGCTTTTCACGGTGCAAACACGATTTGGTAGATATTTTGATGAGATTGAACCCGTTCATGGAAACGTTTACATTGGATACATCATAAAAAAGGAGTTTCAGGTGGTTTTGGATCAAAAAAATTTATATTGCTCGAGAAAAATGCAAGTTTGGGAGCTACGCACGAAATGAGCTTCAAATGAGCTTTTCACGGTGCAACCACGATTTGGTAGGTATTTTGATGAGATCGAACCCGTTCTTGGAAACTTTTACATTGGATTCATCATAATAAATGAGCTTCAGTTGGTTTTCGATCTAAAAAATTTATATTGCTCAAGAAATATGCAAGTTTAGGAGCTACGCACCAAATGAGTTTCAAATGAGCTTTTCATGGTGCAAACACGATTTGGTAGGTATTTTGATGAGATCGAACCCGTTCTTGGAAACTTTTACATTGGATACATCATAATAAAGGAGTTTCAGGTGGTTTTGTATCTAAAAAATTTATATTGCTCGACAAAAATGCAAATTCGGGAGCTACGCACGAAATGAGCTTCAAATGAGCTTTTTCAAGGTGCAAACACGATTTGGTAGGTATTTTGATGAGATCGAAGCCGTTCTTGCAAACTTTTACATTGGATACATCATAATAAAGAAGTTTCTGGTGCTTTTCGATCTAAAAAATTTATATTGCTCGAGAAACATGCAAGTTGGGGAGCTACGCACGAAATGAGCTTCAAAGGAGCTTTTCAGGTGCAAACACGATTTGGTAGGTATTTTGATGAGATCGAACCCGTTCATGGAAACTTTTACATTGGATACATGATAATAAAGGAGTTTCAGGTTGTTTTGGATCTAAAAAATTTATATTGCTCGGGAAAAATGCAAGGTTGGGAGCTACGCACGAAATGAGCTTCAAATGAGCTTTTTAAGGTGCAAACACGATTTGGTAGGTATTTTGATAAGATCGAAGTTGTACATTGGATACATCATAATACAGTAGTTTCTGGTGGTTTTCGATCTAAAAAATTTATATTGCTCGAGAAAAATGCAAGTTCGGGAGCTACGCACGAAATGAGCATTTCACGGTGCAAACACGATTTGGTAGATATTTTGATGAGATTGAACCCGTTCTTGGAAACGTTTACATTGGATACATCATAAAAAAGGAGTTTAGGGTGGTTTTGGATCTAAAAAATTTATATTGCTCGAGAAAAATGCAAGTTTGGGAGCTACGCACGAAATGAGCTTCAAATGAGCTTTTCACGGTGCAAACACCATTTGGTAGGTATTTTGATGAGATCAAAGCCGTTCTTGCAAACTTTTACATTGGATACGTAATAATAAAGGAGTTTCTGGTAGTTTTGGATCTAAAAAATTTATTTTGCTCGAGAAAAATGCAAGTTCGGGAGCTACGCACGAAATGAGCTTCAAACGAGCTTTTAAAGGTGCAAACACGATTTGGTAGGGATTTTGATGAGATCAAAGCCGTTCTTGCAAACTTTTACATTGGATACATCATAATAAATGAGTTTCTGGTATTTTTGGATCTAAAAATTTTATATTGCTCGAGAAAAATGCAAGTTCGGGAGCTACGCACAAAATGAGCTTCAAATGAGCTTTTCACAGTGCAAACACGATTTGGTAGGTATTTTGATGAGATCGAACCCGTTCTTAGAAACTTTTACATTGGATACATCATAATAAAGGAGTTTCCGGTGGTTTTGGATCTAAAAAATTTATATTGCTCGACAAAAATGCAAATTCGGGAGCTACGCACGAAATGAGCTTCAAATGAGCTTTTCAAGGTGCAAACACGATTTGGTAGGGATTTTGATGAGATCGAAGCCGTTCTTGCAAACTTTTACATTGGATACATCATAATAAAGGAGTTTCTGGTAGTTTACGATCTAAAAAATTTATATTGGTCGAGAAAAATGCAAGTTCGGGAGCTACACACGAAATGAGCTTCAAATGAGCTTTTCAAGGTGCAAACACGATTTGGTAGGGATTTTGATGAGATCGAAGTCGTTCTTGCAAACTTTTACATTGGATACATCATAATAAAAGAGTTTCTGATAGTTTTGGATCTAAAAAATTTATATAGCTCAAGAAAAATGCAAGTTCAGGAGCTACGCACCAAATGAGCTTCAAATGAGCTTTTCACGGTGCAAACACGATTTGGTAGGTATTTTGATGACATCGAACCCGTTCTTTGAAACTTTAACATTGGATACATCATAATAAAGGAGTTTCAGGTGGTTTTGGATCTAAAAAATTTATATTGCTCGAGAAAAATGCAAGTTCGGGAGCTACACACGAAATGAGCTTCAATGGGCTTTTCAAGTTGCAAACACGATTTGGTAGGGATTTTGATGAGATCGAAGCCGTTTTTGCAAACTTTTACATTGGATACATCATAATAAAGGAGTTTCTGGTAGTTTTCGATCTAAAAAATTTATATTGCTCGAGAAAAATGCATGTTCGGGAGCTACGCACGAAATGAGCTTCAAATGAGCTTTTCAAGGTGCAAACACGATTTGGTAGGGATTTTGATGAGATCGAAGCCGTTCTTGCAAACTTTTACATTGGATACATCATAATAAAAGAGTTTCTGGTAGTTTTGGATCTAAAAAATTTATATTGCTCGAGAAAAATGCAAGTTCGGGAGCTACGCACGAAATGAGCTTTTCACGGTGCAAACACGATTTGGTAGGTATTTTGATGAGATCGAACCCGTTCTTGCAAACTTTTACATTGGATACATCATAATAAAGGAGTTTCTGGTAGTTTTGGAACTAAAAAATTTATATTGCTCGAGAAAAATGCAAGTTCGGGAGCTACGTACGAAATGATCTTCAAATGAGCTTTTCAAGGTGCAAACTTGATTTGGTAGGGATTTTGATGAGATCGAAGCCGTTCTTGGAAACTTTTACATTGGATACATCATAATAAAGGAGTTTCTGGTAGTTTTGGATCTAAAAAATTTACCTTGCTCGAGAAAAATGCAAGTTTGGGAGCTACGCACGAAATTAGCTTCAAATGAGCTTTTCACGGTGCAAACACGATTTGGTAGGTATTTTGATGAGATCGAACCTGTTCTTGGAAACTTTTACATTGGATACATCATAATAAAGGAGTTTCAGGTAGTTTTGTATCTAAAAAATCTATATTGCTCGACAAAAATGCAAATTCGGGAGCTACGCACGAAATGAGCTTCAAATGAGCTTTTCAAGGTGCAAACACAATTTGGTAGGGATTTTGATGAGATCGAAGCCGTTCTTGCAAACTTTTACATTGGATACATCATAATAAAGGAGTTTCTGGTAGTTTAGAATCTAAAAAATTAATATTGTTTGAGAAAAATGCAAGTTCGGGAGCTACGCACGAAATAAGCTTCAAATGAGCTTTTTAAGGTGCAAACTCGATTTGGTAGGGATTTTGATGAGATCGAAGCCGTTCTTGCAAACTTTTACATTGGATATATCATAATAAAAAAGTTTCTAGTGGTTTTCGATCTAAAAAGTTTATATTGCTCGAGAAAAATGCAAGTTCGGGAGCTACGCACCAAATGAGCTTCAAATGAGCTTTTCAAGGTGCAAACACGATTTGGTCGGGATTTTGATGAGATCGAAGCCGTTCTTGCAAACTTTTAAATTGGATACATCATAATAAAGGAGTTTCAGGTGGTTTTGGATCTAAAAAATTTATATTGCTCGAGAAAAATAAAAGTTCGGGAGCTACGCACGAAATGAGCTTCAATGAGCTTTTCAAGTTGCAAACACGATTTGGTAGGGATTTTGATGAGATCGAAGCCGTTCTTGCAAACTTTTACATTGGATACATCATAATAAAGGAGTTTCTGGTAGTTTTGGATCTAAAAAATTTATATTGCTCGAGAAAAATGCAAGTTCGGGAGCTACGCACGATTTGAGCTTCAAATGAGCTTTTCAAGGTACAAACACGATTTGGTAGGGATTTTGATGAGATCGAAGCCGTTCTTGCAAACTTTTACATTGGATACATCATAATAAAAGAGTTTCTAGTAGTTTTGGATCTAAAAAATTTATATTGCTCGAGAAAAATGCATGTTCCGGAGCTACGCACGAAATGAGCTTTTCACGGTGCAAACACGATTTGGTAGGTATTTTGATGAGATCGAACCCGTTTTTGGAAACTTTTACATTGGATACATCATAATAAAGGAGTTTCAGGTGGTTTTGGATCTAAAAAATTTATATTGCTCGAGAAAAATGCAAGTTCGGGAGCTACGCATGAAATGAGCTTCAAATGAGCTTTTCAAGGTGCAAACACGATTTGTTAGGTATTTTGATGAGATCGAAGCCGTTCTTGCAAACTTTTAAATTGGATACATCATAATAAAGAAGTTTTTGGTTGTTTTCGATCTAAAAAATTTATATTGCTCGAGAAAAATGCAAGTGCGGGAGCTACGCACGAAATGAGCTTCAAATGAGCTTTTAAAGGTGCAAACACAATTTGGTAGGTATTTTGATGAGATCGAACCCGTTCTTGGAAACTTTTACATTGGATACATCATAATAAAGGAGTTTCAAGTGGTTTTGGATCTAAAAAATTTATATTGCTCGAGAAAAATGCAAGTTCGGGAGCTACGCACGAAATTAGCTTTTCACGGTGCAAACACGATTTGGTAGATATTTTGATGAGATTGAACCCGTTCATGGAAACGTTTACATTGGATACATCATAAAAAAGGAGTTTCAGGTGGTTTTGGATCAAAAAAATTTATATTGCTCGAGAAAAATGCAAGTTTGGGAGCTACGCACGAAATGAGCTTCAAATGAGCTTTTCACGGTGCAACCACGATTTGGTAGGTATTTTGATGAGATCGAACCCGTTCTTGGAAACTTTTACATTGGATTCATCATAATAAATGAGCTTCAGTTGGTTTTCGATCTAAAAAATTTATATTGCTCAAGAAATATGCAAGTTTAGGAGCTACGCACCAAATGAGTTTCAAATGAGCTTTTCATGGTGCAAACACGATTTGGTAGGTATTTTGATGAGATCGAACCCGTTCTTGGAAACTTTTACATTGGATACATCATAATAAAGGAGTTTCAGGTGGTTTTGTATCTAAAAAATTTATATTGCTCGACAAAAATGCAAATTCGGGAGCTACGCACGAAATGAGCTTCAAATGAGCTTTTTCAAGGTGCAAACACGATTTGGTAGGTATTTTGATGAGATCGAAGCCGTTCTTGCAAACTTTTACATTGGATACATCATAATAAAGAAGTTTCTGGTGCTTTTCGATCTAAAAAATTTATATTGCTCGAGAAACATGCAAGTTGGGGAGCTACGCACGAAATGAGCTTCAAAGGAGCTTTTCAGGTGCAAACACGATTTGGTAGGTATTTTGATGAGATCGAACCCGTTCATGGAAACTTTTACATTGGATACATGATAATAAAGGAGTTTCAGGTTGTTTTGGATCTAAAAAATTTATATTGCTCGGGAAAAATGCAAGGTTGGGAGCTACGCACGAAATGAGCTTCAAATGAGCTTTTTAAGGTGCAAACACGATTTGGTAGGTATTTTGATAAGATCGAAGTTGTACATTGGATACATCATAATACAGTAGTTTCTGGTGGTTTTCGATCTAAAAAATTTATATTGCTCGAGAAAAATGCAAGTTCGGGAGCTACGCACGAAATGAGCATTTCACGGTGCAAACACGATTTGGTAGATATTTTGATGAGATTGAACCCGTTCTTGGAAACGTTTACATTGGATACATCATAAAAAAGGAGTTTAGGGTGGTTTTGGATCTAAAAAATTTATATTGCTCGAGAAAAATGCAAGTTTGGGAGCTACGCACGAAATGAGCTTCAAATGAGCTTTTCACGGTGCAAACACCATTTGGTAGGTATTTTGATGAGATCAAAGCCGTTCTTGCAAACTTTTACATTGGATACGTAATAATAAAGGAGTTTCTGGTAGTTTTGGATCTAAAAAATTTATTTTGCTCGAGAAAAATGCAAGTTCGGGAGCTACGCACGAAATGAGCTTCAAACGAGCTTTTAAAGGTGCAAACACGATTTGGTAGGGATTTTGATGAGATCAAAGCCGTTCTTGCAAACTTTTACATTGGATACATCATAATAAATGAGTTTCTGGTATTTTTGGATCTAAAAATTTTATATTGCTCGAGAAAAATGCAAGTTCGGGAGCTACGCACAAAATGAGCTTCAAATGAGCTTTTCACAGTGCAAACACGATTTGGTAGGTATTTTGATGAGATCGAACCCGTTCTTAGAAACTTTTACATTGGATACATCATAATAAAGGAGTTTCCGGTGGTTTTGGATCTAAAAAATTTATATTGCTCGACAAAAATGCAAATTCGGGAGCTACGCACGAAATGAGCTTCAAATGAGCTTTTCAAGGTGCAAACACGATTTGGTAGGGATTTTGATGAGATCGAAGCCGTTCTTGCAAACTTTTACATTGGATACATCATAATAAAGGAGTTTCTGGTAGTTTACGATCTAAAAAATTTATATTGGTCGAGAAAAATGCAAGTTCGGGAGCTACACACGAAATGAGCTTCAAATGAGCTTTTCAAGGTGCAAACACGATTTGGTAGGGATTTTGATGAGATCGAAGTCGTTCTTGCAAACTTTTACATTGGATACATCATAATAAAAGAGTTTCTGATAGTTTTGGATCTAAAAAATTTATATAGCTCAAGAAAAATGCAAGTTCAGGAGCTACGCACCAAATGAGCTTCAAATGAGCTTTTCACGGTGCAAACACGATTTGGTAGGTATTTTGATGACATCGAACCCGTTCTTTGAAACTTTAACATTGGATACATCATAATAAAGGAGTTTCAGGTGGTTTTGGATCTAAAAAATTTATATTGCTCGAGAAAAATGCAAGTTCGGGAGCTACACACGAAATGAGCTTCAATGGGCTTTTCAAGTTGCAAACACGATTTGGTAGGGATTTTGATGAGATCGAAGCCGTTTTTGCAAACTTTTACATTGGATACATCATAATAAAGGAGTTTCTGGTAGTTTTCGATCTAAAAAATTTATATTGCTCGAGAAAAATGCATGTTCGGGAGCTACGCACGAAATGAGCTTCAAATGAGCTTTTCAAGGTGCAAACACGATTTGGTAGGGATTTTGATGAGATCGAAGCCGTTCTTGCAAACTTTTACATTGGATACATCATAATAAAAGAGTTTCTGGTAGTTTTGGATCTAAAAAATTTATATTGCTCGAGAAAAATGCAAGTTCGGGAGCTACGCACGAAATGAGCTTTTCACGGTGCAAACACGATTTGGTAGGTATTTTGATGAGATCGAACCCGTTCTTGCAAACTTTTACATTGGATACATCATAATAAAGGAGTTTCTGGTAGTTTTGGAACTAAAAAATTTATATTGCTCGAGAAAAATGCAAGTTCGGGAGCTACGTACGAAATGATCTTCAAATGAGCTTTTCAAGGTGCAAACTTGATTTGGTAGGGATTTTGATGAGATCGAAGCCGTTCTTGGAAACTTTTACATTGGATACATCATAATAAAAGAGTTTCTGGTAGTTTTGGATCTAAAAAATTTATATTGCTCGAGAAAAATGCAAGTTCGGGAGCTACGCACGAAATGAGCTTTTCACGGTGCAAACACGATTTGGTAGGTATTTTGATGAGATCGAACCCGTTCTTGGAAACTTTTACATTGGATAAATCATAATAAAGGAGCTTCAGGTAGTTTTCGATCTAAAAAATTTATATTGCTCGAGAAAAATGCAAGTTCGGGAGCTACGCACGAAATGAGCTTCAATGAGCTTTTCAAGTTACAAACACGATTTGGTAGGGATTTTGATGAGATCGAAGCCGTTCTTGCAAACTTTTACATTGGATACATCATAATAAAGGAGTTTCTGGTAGTTTACGATCTAAAAAATTTATATTGCTCGAGAAAAATGCATGTTCGGGAGCTACGCACGAAATGAGCTTCAAATGAGCTTTTCAAGGTGCAAACACGATTTGGTAGGGATTTTGATGAGATCGAAGCCGTTCTTGCAAACTTTTACATTGGATACATCATAATAAAAGAGTTTCTGGTAGTCTTGGATCTAAAAAATTTATATTGCTCGAGAAAAATGCAAGTTCGGGAGCTACGCACGAAATGAGCTTCAAATGAGCTTTTCACGGTTCAAACACGATTTGGTAGGTATTTTGATGAGATCGAAGCCGTTCTTGCAAACTTTTACATTGGATACATCATAATAAAGGAGTTTCTGGTAGTTTTGGATCTAAAAAATTTATATTGCTCGAGAAAAATGCAAGTTCGGGAGCTACGCACGAAATGAGCTTCAAATGAGCTTTTCAAGGTGCAAACACGATTTGGTAGGGATTTTGATGAGATCAAAGCCGTTCTTGCAAACTTTTACATTGGATACATCATAATAAAGGAGTTTCTGGTAGTTTTGGATCTAAAAAATTTATATTGCTCGAGAAAAATGCAAGTTCGGGAGCTACGTACGAAATGAGCTTCAAATGAACTTTTCAAGGTGCAAACACGATTTGGCAGGGATTTTGATGGGATCGAAGCCGTTCTTGCAAACTTTTACATTGGATACATCATAATAAAAGAGTTTCTGGTAGTTTTGGATCTAAAAAATTTATATTGCTCGAGAAAAATGCAAGTTCGGGAGCTACACGAAATGAGCTTCAAATGAGCTTTTCACGGTGCAAACACGATTTGGTAGGTATTTTGATGAGATCGAACCCGTTCTTAGAAAATTTTACATTGGATACATCATAATAAAGGAGTTTCAGGTGGTTTTGGATCTAAAAAATTTATATTGCTCGACAAAAATGCAAATTCGGGAGCTACGCACGAAATGAGCTTCAAATGAGCTTTTCAAGGTGCAAACACGATTTGGTAGGGATTTTTATGAGATCGAAGTCGTTCTTGCAAACTCTTACATTGGATACATCATAATAAAAGAGTTTCTGGTAGTTTTGGATCTAAAAAATTTATATTGCTCAAGAAAAATGCAAGTTCAGGAGCTACGCACCAAATGAGCTTCAAATGAGCTTTTCACGGTGCAAACACGATTTGGTAGGTATTTTGATGAGATCGAACCCGTTCTTGGAAACTTTTACATTGGATACATCATAATAAAGGAGTTTCAGGTGGTTTTGGATCTAAAAAATTTATATTGCTCGAGAAAAATGCAAGTTCAGGAGCTACACGAAATGAGCTTCAAATGAGCTTTTCACGGTGCAAACACGATTTGGTAGGTATTTTGATGAGATCGAACCCGTTCTTGGAAACTTTTACATTGGATACATCATAAAAAACGAGTTTCAGGTGGTTTTGGATCTAAAAAATTTATATTGCTCGAGAAAAATGAAAGTTCGGGAGCTACACGAAATGAGCTTCAAACGAGCTTTTCACGGTGCAAACACGATTTGGTAGGTATTTTGATGAGATCGAACCCGTTCTTGGAAACTTTTACATTGGATACATCATAATGAAAGAGTTTCTGGTAGTTTTGGATCTAAAAAATTTATATTGCTCAAGAAAAATGCAAGTTCAGGAGCTACGCACCAAATGAGCTTCAAATGAGCTTTTCACGGTGCAAACACGATTTGGTAGGTATTTTGATGAGATCGAACCCGTTCTTGCAAACTTTTACATTGGATACATCATAATAAAGGAGTTTCTGGTAGTTTTGGAACTAAAAAATTTATATTGCTCGAGAAAAATGCAAGTTCGGGAGCTACGTACGAAATGAGCTTCAAATGAGCTTTTCAAGGTGCAAACACGATTTGGTAGGTATTTTGATGAGATCGAAGCCGTTCTTGCAAACTCCTACATTGGATACATCATAATAAAAGAGTTTCTGGTAGTTTTGGATCTAAAAAATTTATATTGCTCAAGAAAAATGCAAGTTCAGGAGCTACGCACCAAATGAGCTTCAAATGAGCTTTTCAAGGTGCAAACACGATTTGGTAGGTATTTTGATGAGATCGAACCCGTTCTTGGAAATTTTTACATTGGATACATCATAATAAAGGAGTTTCAGGTGGTTTTGGATCTAAAAAATTTATATTGCTCGAGAAAAATGCAAGTTCGGGAGCTACACGAAATGAGCTTCAAATGAGCTTTTCACGGTGCAAACACGATTCGGTAGGTATTTTGATTAGATCGAACCCGTTCTTGGAAACTTTTACATTGGATACATCATAATAAAGGAGTTTCAGGTGGTTTTGGATCTAAAAAATTTATATTGCTCGAGAAAAATGCAAGTTTGGGAGCTACGCACGAAATGAGCTTCAATGAGCTTTTCAAGTTGCAAACACGATTTGGTAGGGATTTTGATTAGATCGAAGCCGTTCTTGCAAACTTTTACATTGGATACATCATAATAAAGGAGTTTCTGGTAGTTTTGGATCTAAAAAATTTATATTGCTCGAGAGAAATGCAAGTTCGGGAGCTACGTACGAAATGAGCTTCAAATGAACTTTTCAAGGTGCAAACACGATTTGGCAGGGATTTTGATGGGATCGAAGCCGTTCTTGCAAACTCTTACATTGGATACATCATAATAAAAGAGTTTCTGGTAGTTTTGGATCTAAAAAATTTATATTGCTCGAGAAAAATGCAAGTTCGGGAGCTACACGAAATGAGCTTCAAATGAGCTTTTCACGGTGCAAACACGATTTGGTAGGGATTTTGATGAGATCGAAGCCGTTCTTTCAAACTTTTACATTGGATACATCATAATAAAGGAGTTTCGGGTAGTTTACGATCTAAAAAATTTATATTGCTCGAGAAAAATGCAAGTTCGGGAGCTACGCACGAAATGAGCTTCAAATGAGCTTTTCAAGGTGCAAACACGATTTGGTAGGGATTTTGATGAGATCGAAGTCGTTCTTGCAAACTCTTACATTGGATACATCATAATAAAAGAGTTTCTAGTAGTTTTGGGTCTAAAAAATTTATATTGCTCAAGAAAAATGCAAGTTCAGGAGCTACGCACCAAATGAGCTTTAAATGAGCTTTTCACGGTGCAAACACGATTTGGTAGGTATTTTGATGAGATCGAACCCGTTCTTGGAAACTTTTACATTGGATACATCATAATAAAGGAGTTTCAGGTGGTTTTGGATCTAAAAAATTTATATTGCTCGAGAAAAATGCAAGTTCGGGAGCTACACGAAATGAGCTTCAAATGAGCTTTTCACAGTGCAAACACGATTTGGTAGGTATTTTAATGAGATCGAACCCGTTCTTGAAAACTTTTACATTGGATACATCATAATGAAAGAGTTTCTGGTAGTTTTGGATCTAAAAAATTTATATTGCTCAAGAAAAATGCAAGTTCAGGAGCTACGCACCAAATGAGCTTCAAATGAGCTTTTCACGGTGCAAACACGATTTGGTAGGTATTTTGATGAGATCGAACCCGTTCTTGCAAACTTTTACATTGGATACATCATAATAAAGGAGTTTCTGGTAGTTTTGGAACTAAAAAATTTATATTGCTCGAGAAAAATGCAAGTTCAGGGAGCTACGCACGAAATGAGCTTCAAATGAGCTTTTCACGGTGCAAACACGATTTGGTAGGTATTTTGATGAGATCGAAGCCGTTCTTGCAAACTCTTACATTGGATACATCATAATAAAGGAGTTTCTGGTAGTTTTGGATCTAAAAAATTTATATTGCTCGAGAAAAATGCAAGTTCAGGGAGCTACGTACGAAATGAGCTTCAAATGAGCTTTTCAAGGTGCAAACACGATTTGGTAGGTATTTTGATAAGATCGAAGCCGTTCTTGCAAACTCTTACATTGGATACATCATAATAAAGGAGTTTCTGGTAGTTTTGGAATCTAAAAAATTTATATTGCTCGAGAAAAATGCAAGTTCAGGGAGCTACGCACGAAATGAGCTTCAAATGAGCTTTTCAAGGTGCAAACACGATTTGGTAGGTATTTTGATAAGATCGAAGCCGTTCTTGCAAACTCTTTACATTGGATACATCATAATAAAGGAGTTTCTGGTAGTTTTGGAATCTAAAAAATTTATATTGCTCGAGAAAAATGCAAGTTCGGGAGCTACGTACGAAATGAGCTTCAAATGAGCTTTTCAAGGTGCAAACACGATTTGGTAGGTATTTTGATTAGATCGAAGCCGTTCTTGCAAACTCTTACATTGGATACATCATAATAAAGGAGTTTCTGGTAGTTTTGGATCTAAAAAATTTATATTGCTCGAGAAAAATGCACGTTCGG